>SZYD01002130.1:0-323528 GCA_009363875.1 Mikania micrantha | reverse complement strand
TTTTCATCATAACACATAGCTCTTAACATATAAACTTTCATAATCATGCAGCGGAAATGTAAACATAGTTTGATAAACAGAAGTCAATAAAGTGCTGTATCAAAACATATCGAATTGCCAAAACCACCGTCGTCTGACTCTATGCCCAGCTCCATGCCTTCTCTTATCATACCTTCAACCTGACATACATGCTAAATCAAGCAAGTCAGCTTACGCTGGTGAGTTTTAGTTTTCGTAAAACAACATTAAACATACTTAACATAAGCACCATTTCATACACATAGTCCATAACCTTAGCACATAACATCGTTACCATCATCATCATACGTTCCAGCTGTCGCCATCAACGAACAGTGGGGCTTATGCCGGCACAAGGCTCCATACCCATTTATAGTCGTGGTTGACTATCATACCCAGTTATAGTCGTGGTTGACTATCATACCCAGTTATAGTCGTGGTTGACTATCATACCCACCCAGCACAAGTACTGGTACATCTTTCATGCATATCCTATAACACGTATAGGAACATCGTTCATTCGTCACACGTGACATACTAGCATTATATCATCTTTTATCATAATCATCATAACATTTACTGCAGCATCATAACATCATTCATCGTAGTCATCATGGCATCTTAGGCATGTCATACTAGCATCGTTTCATCATACCATCATAACATACTAGCATCATGCACAGATCATTATAACATACTAGCATCGTTATCATATCATAACATCATGTCATCATGCCTACATACATACTTACACTTCCATCTAGCAACCTAGGACCTTGTCATACTCCTATAACTATTCTCATAGTTATCATCATGAAGCATGTTATCATAAAGTCATCATCATATCATATGCTAGCATTATTATCATGTCATGTTATTCATTATCATAACTCATTTATCATGCATTCATCATACTTATCATACTTTCATGCATAGATCATACTAACACATAAATATGCATACATAGTCAGGGCATATCGTCATTCATTCATCATCGTCATAAGCACATAACATCATAAACATAACAATAAGAATGCATGCCGGCCCAAAACATTAAACATAAAATAGGCGTCTAGAACTCTCATGATAGTTGACTCCTGTTATCCTTAGCCGAACTCCTAGCTAGGGCCTTAAGGACCTACATTAGTGTAACGATCCGATTTAACTTTTTATTAAAATAATCGATATGTGATATAATATTAAGTTAAATTGTGTTATTATGTGTTGATTAGTAGGTTAATATTATTCATTTGTAAATGTTAAAAAAGGGTAACTAGAAAGATGAGGGGCTAAAACTGCAAATACTTGAAAGATAACTTAAAAGGGGGTATATGTGGGTCAATGCTGGTCAACATTCAGCATTTGGTCTTGGAGATTTAGAAGGGGGTGACGACTAGAGAGAAGAACAAGCAAGAGAACCCAAAACTTTGATCAAATTTAGCACTTAGACTTGCTTTGATCTTGAATGCAAGCTTGGATTTGTATTCCTCTTCAAATTTCTCAACTCTAGGTATGTGATTTCATATATGTGGGTAAATTTTCTTGGGTTTGCATGTGGGTGGGGTTAGATGATGATTAAATCCAAATACTTGGATGTTTGATGTTATTTAACATATGATTTGTGTGGAGTGATATGATAATCAACTAATCTAACCATGTAACATGTAAACTCTTGAAAACCTAGAGTTTGAGTTTTTTTGGGGATTATGAGTTTGGGTGAAATTGGTGGGTTGAATGAACTAGAGTTTTGAATTGATGAATGGTTGCATTTGATAAGTATGTGCAGGGATTTGGATGATAAATTATAATTTAGGAGTTGAGATTTCATATGTTTGAAATGAATGGAAATGTTGGCCTTTTAAAATATTGATGTTGTGGGTCATAAAATTCTGCACATAAGGTGTTTGAGGAAATGCCTCAAACAATCTAATTGCAAGAATGAATTGTGATAATTTTGTAAACTTGGGGGAAATTGTTCATAAACTCAAATGGATGTTTTGTTAGTGGTGTTTAGCCTAATTTCATATGTTGAAAGCAATTGAAAGGTAAATTAATGAATTAGGAGAGTTTGACTATAGTATAGTCAAATATGATGATAATGGGTTAAAGGGTTGGAAGTTTGTTTCTTGTTTATTGTTCTTAGATTGAATGTGTATGTGTGATAATATGATCTAGGAGGTGGAAGTACCAACCAAAGACCCGGTAAAGAGAAAGTGAGCCAAGTGGAACTAAGGATCAAGGTGAGTAAACCTATCCATGAATAAGCACCATAAGACTTATCCATGTTTGTTAATGTTTGAATTGTTTGGATTACATAATGTGGTGTTTGTAGTAGTTGTTGCTTATTATGTGATGTGTGTGCATGAATTAAATTGATGTCAATGTATGATAACGGATGATGGACACGTTTCATGTTTGGTGATCCACAATCGTGTGGAAATGATGTAAGACCACGTTTTGGTGGCATTTAGGTGTTGATCCACATTCATGTGGAAGGATGTATAAGTCCATAATTGTATGGCAAGGGTGATGATTTACATATGTGTGAAAGTTGGGGTATAATGACTAATGAGGGTCATGGGGATGATTCGCATTCGTGCGAAGGAAAAAGGAATTAAAGAGAACAATGGTTTGGGAAAAACAAACCATTAAGCGTTTATATGAAAATATATGTTGAAGGTCACCAAGAAAGGTTTGGGGATTTAAAAATATGTTTAAATGATGTTAAGGAGTTGATTTTTGTGTAAAAGAATGTCCGGAAATGATCCGGATCGAATTTGGGAGTGAAAACATGAAAAAATGTAGTTGCAGACCTGCAGTGGGCGTACCATACGCCCAGATTGGGCGTATCATACGGCGGGCACCTTACACTACGCCCAGAGTTTTCTGTCTACGCTGGAATTTGGGCGTTGGATACGGTGTGCGTACCATACGCCGGGCTGGGCGTACCATACGCCCGTATGGATTTTTTTGTATTTTGCTTCCGTTTAATTCGGTTAAGCACGGGGAGGTTAAGGGGTTTACTCACTTAGTCCTTCTGGACTAACACTTGATTGTTTGTGGTGGTTTCAGGTCAAAAGTAGGCTCGGCTACGAATCGGAGCGATCAGACGGTTAAAAGGATCGAACCATGCTTTTGTAAAGATTAAGTAAATGGATTGTAAAGTTTAAAACTACACTTCTAACGTATTTGACATGTTTTTAAATGATGAACATGTCCCGTTAATTATGTTAATGCATTAAATGTTTTGAGGTGGATTGTAATGCTTTTAAATCGAGAAATATGGGACCTATATTTTGTAAATTCCGCAATTATGTTAAACGTTTTGTTATGAGAATTGGGGTGTCACAATTAGTATATCGTCTCATCACATATCATTCTTAGACTTAGGATATATTCCAAGTCCTTATTATCAACTAGTCCCCATTATAAGCTCGTTCCCGAACCTTAGCTAAGTATTCGAAACACTCGAGGTTCATTAAGCATCTCATACTCGAAAACCATGTACATGAAACACCCAAAGTACACGAAAGCTTGTGTACTCGAACAATCATGTGTATTCGAACTAGGGTACACGAAAGCACTGTATTCGAACTGGTGTACTCGAAATGCTCTACTCGAAATGACCATACTCGAAATTCTAAGTATGATTTCGAGTACCCTTTGTGCAGGATTTCGTGTACTCGTCACTTTTCGTCATTAAACGTCTCAGAAATTCATCTACGGCTTTGGGGAGCTAGTTCTAGGTTCCTTATGTTGTTACCAACATGCTGGAACCTCAAAGTTCCGAACTTTAAGCATAAAGGTGCAAGCTTTATGCACCACTCCACTTTTATTTAACAATCCTAACTTTTGTATAAAAATCGTAACTTTTGTACATAAACCACTTACTTGTAGTTAGATGATCCCTCCTGCAGATTCTCGTGTGTATCCCCTTCCGTTTGATCGATCAAAGCTCGATCCTTGAAGTTTCTTGGTTCCGACTTCGTGTACTCGAGAGAGAACGTGCTTCTAGCCAAAGGTTCGCACATTTCCCCAAGGGCCTGTACTCGAAACCTTGGTACACGAATTCTGGTGTACTCGAGCACTGGTGTACTCGAAATATCACTAGTTTCGAGTACACGATCTCCAAGCCTCACTTTGGTTATTTTTCGTCGATTTTCCTACAAGTTACTTATCCGTTACACTTACGTAGAATTTCAAATAACTTGTATTTGGAAAATTTGGGGTGTTACATAAACAACATGAATAAAATTACAGTTTAAAAACACAATGCATAAATTATTGTTCAAAAACATTATGTATAAAATTATAGTTCAAAAACACTATGCATAAAATAAAGTTCAAAAACAGCATAAATAAAATTACAGTTCACATACAACATGAATAAAATTATAGTTTAAAAACACCATAAAATATATTTTAAATTACATATTACAAAAACGCCATAAAACACCATGTGTAAATGACGCATCTAAAAAAACGTTGTGTTTTTGTTTATGTTCAAAACACCATAAAACACCTTCACAAATAGAAAAACACCATAAAAACACCCAAGTTTCAAGAACAATTAGTTTTGTTCTTTTTCTATTTTTAAATATATAAAAATATTATACTGGTTTATAAAGGTAAAAAAATGCTTTATTTTATGTTGTATTTTTTTTTTAAAATGTTGACATATAAAATAGTTACATACGTTTAAAAAATTTGGTGGAAGTACATGTGACTTGTATGTGCAGCCTCCATTTATGTATTGACGTTTATACACTTTAACCTAAAATACACGTATCCCATTTTCATGTCTTCCTACACTTTCTATGGTTTTGATATCCTTTTAAAATATCTCTTCCCCTATATATATATATATATATAGGGGAGGGCTCCTAAGAAACTAAGAGATTTGAGAAAACTAAGAAAACCTTCATCTAACCATTAAATAATCAAATCAATGGATGTAATTAAAAGTGGCATGATTATAAATAAAATTCAGTTAATAAATTAATTAAAAAAAGAAAAGGGTATAATGGGTAATTGATTAAAACTTAATTTAGGAACATTTAATGTGTAACCATAATTAAAGATTAATGAGATACGGTTTCTTTTATATGGCCCCACAGAGAAATGAATTTGGGAATTAATTGATTAAAACTTAATTTATGAACATTTAATGTGTAACAATTTATTTTAGTGTTTTTAAGTATTATATTTATAAAGATTAGAACGTAATGCTATTTTTTATGATAATACATATTAGTCTGTTATTATTATTTCATCAGGTTGATGTTTGGTGGTATTATTACATTTCATCAGGTTCATATATATTACAGGTTCTTACACATGTCATCAGGTTCATATGTACTTTTCATCATGTTCATATATATTACAGGTTCATAATTTTAGTGCAGTATGTTAATAATCTGCAGTTACATATATATAATCAGAAGTGAATTCATTTGCATTATTTGTAAATGAATGTGATTACATGTATGTAATCAATGTGGAATTTATCATTAAAAGTCATTATTTGTATCAATATACTTTATATGTCATTTTCAAACATTGTAACATGTATCGTTAACGAAAAAAGTAAGTAAAAAAATTTATTTTTGTAATGATTTATGAATAGACAATTATGTATTCAAACGTATACTACACATGCATTCATTGCATAACTCATAACATGTATATAATTCAACAAGTTTATTACAATTATGTTGATTATATGTATGTAATTCACATAGTTTATTGCAAATAAAAGTTGAATTGCTCATAAAATGATTTTAATACATAGTTAGTGATTACACATATGTAAATAACCTATAGTTACATACATGTAATCAGAAGTGAATTCATTTGCATTATTTATACATGAATGTTGATTACATGTATGTAATCAATGTGGAATGCATCACTAAAAGTCATTATTTGTATCAATATACTTTCTATGTCATTTTCAAACATTGTAACCAGTATCGTTAACGAAAAAAGTAAGGACAACAAATTATTTTGTAAATGATTTATAATTAGACATTTATGTATTCAAACGTATACTACACATGCATTGCATAACTCTTAACATGAATATAATTCAACAAGTTTATTACAATTATGTTGATTATATGTATGTAATTCACATAGTTTATTGCAAATAAAAGTTGAATTGCTCATAAAATGATTTTAATACATAGTTAATGATTACATATATGTATTACCTGTAGTTACATATGTGTAATCAGAAGTGAATTCATTTGCATTATTTGTACATATGTTGATTAATATGTAATCAATGTGGGGTGGCATCATTAAAAGTCATAATTTGTATCAATATACTTTCTATGTCATTTTCAAACATTGTAACCAGTATTGTTTAACAAATAAAGTAAGTTTAGACAATTTATTTTTGTAATGATTTATGATTAGACATACATGTATTCAACGTATACTACACATCATTGCATAACTCATAAAGATGTATATAGTTCAACAAGTTTAATACAATTATGATGATTATATGTATGTAATTCACATAGTTTATTGACAAAAAAATTGAATTGCTCATAAATGATTTTAGTACAAACACTTTAGATGTATTATAACATGTAGTTACATATATGTAATCAGAAGTGAATTCATTTGCATTACTTGTAAATGAATGTTGATTACATGTATGTAATCAATGTGAATGTATCATTATGTCACACCCCCAATTTCCCACTCGTGGTGTCAGTCCACGTGGGTGTGACGTGGCCAGGAATCACAGCTCTTGGTCATATAGAACGACTTCTCTATATGAGTTACACAATCACACAGTTTGCAAAACCAAACGAGTTTATATAAGTATGCAGCGGAAAATGTAAATCATCAAATACATATGTAGCAGCGGAAAGTAATTGTTGAAATAAACACTACAAATGATTAAATTGTTATAAAAACGTAGCAAATGCACACAAGCCTAGGACATGAGTCTAAATGTAAGCTTGACTCCTTAGTGTGTCCTTGTGAGCGTCCTAGCGTGTGCTCCATTAGTTACCTGAGAATGCATGCGAAAAGTATCAACTAAAAAGTTGGTGAGTTCACAGGTTTAGACAGACAGAAATTGTAGACAGATATATACTGGACATGTTTAGGTTTAGTTGTTGGATCTACGATCCGTGAGTGTGTCATGTCATCTTACCGAAACTAGACTGTTCTCGTTTGCCTCCGCGAGTCATCGCTGAACTCGCAATTCACATCGATTATTACACTCGTTATGACCTCCAGTCAAAGTTGTTGCCGAGTGGGGCTAGTCAAACCCAGTAGTACTACGTAATAACGACTCGTTCGTAACAATTAACGGTAAGGATAAGTGAGGGCTTTATGCGATAATAGTTACACTCAAAAAGAAATGGTTTCACAACATACCAGTCATACATCTAAAACAGTTGCATAGTATTCTCACCCCAAGATTGAGTAAAAGCAGTTAAAGAGTAAAAGTGGGGCCGTAAACTCACCCTGAGTTTAGATATGCGTTAGCTCAAAAGAGTACGTGTAGCTCGCCGGCTAGTAGTCACCTATATCACATAGGTACTATGAGTTCGTGTTCACATATGTGGGTCTCACCGGACCGCGTTAGTGTTCAACAACACTAAGTGGTTACATAGGTCGAGTTGACCGTGTTTAACCGTGTCGATCGTGTTTGACCTAACGACCCGTTGGTGACGGTTTGGATCAAGTGTTCGTGTATCGTGCGGTTTTAGTGTCGTGTGAAGTGTACGGATACCAAACTCATTCCTATGAGGAAACTTACTATTTATGGTAAGTTCCTATTTTAGGAAAGTTTCCATATTTGGCAGGTTATGCATAAAATCATATTCCGATTATTCTAACATGCATATTTATCCTAAATGAGCATGTTATCACATAGCACATAGATACACATAGCCGGTTTAGCATAGTTTGCGCGTAAAAGTTTCCATTTATGGAAAGGTACTAAAATGAGCATGTTTAACCAAGATTAGTAACAAACCTTTTCTAAAGATCATTACCCTAGTCCTAAATTATCATAAAATCATATTCGTTTCAACAAACATGGCTATTCATAGACTTTGTAAAATAAAGTTACTATTTATAGTAACTTTTGATAAAACACATCTTTCAACCATTTTAGGACTTAAAATCATTTATAAACATCATAACAAGGTTAGTTATGCATACCAAACATACAACATCCCTCAAATTCATCATTCACTAGCAACATTGTAACAAAAAGTTTCTATTTATAGTAATAACCATAAAAATCATATTTTCAATAATTCTAATCATCCCAATGCATCAATAATCATCATATTAACTTCTAAACGTCATACAATCACTAAATGAACATGTTAGACCCAAAACATCATCATGCATTTTACCGATTTGCAACATTGTGACAAAAAGTTACTATTTATAGTAACGTTCACAAAAATCACACTTTTGACTATCCTAGACATTTCTATGCATCAAGTATCTATCACAATAGTTTCTAATCATCATTTTAAGCATAACATTTAGATCTAATCACATGCATGTGGTCATTTTATTAAGAATACACACACTTTGTAACATAAAAGTTACTATTTTTAGTAATAACCACATCTATGACATTACTCGACCATGATCAACATTCTAATCACATGGAACATCGTCAATAACACTTTTAATAACACTTTCAATACTGAAAATTACTCAAATCATTGAAGATCATACATGCATGTTGATTAAAGTGGCCATTTCATCACAAAATCAACAAATCAACATCACAATCAATCAAGATCATCATGGATCGTTATAGAATCATCAAATCAGTAAATAAATCACACAATAGCATATCTAAAACATCAAAATTTCGTGACAATGTTGGTGATGATGATGCATGTGGCCAAAATGGCTTGCATGTGCTCCTATATGTGATTTTAGGCAAGATTAACCATAGAATCTACCTTACAATGCTTTAGAACGCCTTGAAACGAATTGAGCAGGCTTGTAGAAGTCCTGGATGCTGCTGGGATGCTACAAATCGCGAGTAGAGAGTAGACACGGTGTTCTTGAGCCTCGAACCTTCAATCTCTCCTTAGATTGCCTTCAAACTTGCTCCCCAAAGGTTCCAAATGGTTCAAATGGTGCTCACAGAGTGTTAGAGGCCGGAGGTGGCGAGTTGCAGTCGAGAGAAATGGTGTAGGGCGGCAGAAATGATTATCATTGGATTTATAAAGATTTGATGCGTATAGGGGTTGTCGCGTACCGCGGAGACTGCACAAAAAGCATCTCCGCGTACCGCGGCGATTAAAATAATAATTCTGTTCCCGAAACACGCCGCGTACCGCGATGGTGGCAGATGATCGGTCGTCGCGTACCGCGACGTTTTTCGGAGAATTCAAATTCTCCCGCTTGAGCTTCGCGTATCGCGAAAGCCCAATTGTATGTCCATCGCGTACCGCGATGGATCTCGGCTGAGCCCAATAGGTCCAATTTCATTGTTTTGAACCGAATCTTTCGTATTTCTCGGATACGATCATCGTTTCTCAACACATTGGCTTTGTTCTAACTAAATTAGGTTCACCGAACCTAAGTGCAGTGTTTTGTGTTACAGATTGATCCGTTCACCAACGTTCGTCATTCAAGACACGTGCGATTGTCGTGCGATAATTCCTCGAATTATCGGAGTGTTCAGACTGTTGTGCCACGTGTCACACTAAATGCATTTATTCTAGTGCCACGTATGAAATAATAATAAACATTATTATTAAAATAATAGAATTGCTGACCTGGAAATTACGAGGTGTCACATCATCCCCCAGTTATTGGGAATTTCGTCCCGAAATTCAGTTCATGTGCCGGTGTTGGCTTGTTCGGCGAATAGGTGAGGGTATTTCTTTTTCATCTGATCCTCCCGTTCCCAGGTGTATTCCGGTCCTCGTCGTGAGTTCCATCGAACTTTTACAATGGGTATCTTACTATGTTTCAACTTCTTGAGTTCCCGGTCCATAATTTCCACCGGTTCCTCTATGAAGTGTAGTTGTTCATCGATCTGGATTTCCTCTAAGGGAATTGTGAGAGTTTCGTCCGACAAACACTTCTTGAGGTTTGAAACGTGAAACACGTTGTGTACGCTACTTAGTTCCTGTGGTAGCTGTAGTTCGTAGGCCACCGGGCCTATCCGTCTAGTGATCTCGAAAGGTCCAATGTAACGAGGGTTTAGTTTTCCTCGTTTCCCGAATCGAATCACTCCCTTCCAAGGCGAGACTTTAAGTAGTACTTGGTCTCCCACTTGGAATTCTAAAGGTTTGCGCCTTTTGTCGGCATAGCTCTTCTGTCGATCCCGAGCTGCTGCCATTCTGTTGCGTATTTGCACGATCTTTTCAGTTGTTTCATGCACAAGTTCGGGTCCGGTCAGTTGGCTTTCCCCAACTTCCGCCCAACAGAGTGGTGATCTGCATTTACGCCCGTAAAGTGCTTCAAACGGTGCAGCTCCAATGCTTGTGTGGTAGCTGTTATTGTACGAGAACTCCACTAAAGGTAAGTGAGTCTCCCAGCTGTTACCGAAATCAATTACACATGCCCGAAGCATGTCCTCCAAAGTTTGGATGGTTCGTTCACTCTGACCATCCGTCTGTGGGTGATAAGCAGTACTCATATCCAACCTCGTCCCGAGTGCCTTGTGTAAGGACTTCCAAAAGTGAGCCGTGAAACGGCTGTCTCGGTCTGATATTATGGAGGTCGGGACTCCGTGTCTGGATACGATTTCCTTCAAGTAGATTCGGGTCAACTTTTCCAATTTATCAGTTTCTTTGATCGGCAGGAAGTGTGCCGATTTCGTAAGTCGGTCTACGATAACCCAGATGGTATCGCAACCACTTGTGGTCTTTGGTAGCTTTGTGATGAAATCCATGGAAATCTGTTCCCATTTCCATACCGGGATTTCTGGTTGTTGGAGTAATCCCGAAGGCTTCTGGTATTCTACCTTGACCTTTGAGCAAGTCAGACACTTACTCACATACGTTGCGATTTCTGACTTCATGTTAGGCCACCAATAAGTTGCCTTTAGGTCATGATACATTTTGTCAGAGCCTGGATGTACTGAGTATCGGCTCTTATGAGCTTCATCCATTACTACCTTCCTTAAGTCTCCGAATCGTGGAATCCAAATACGGTCCAGCAGGTAGTAAGCTCCGTCGTCCTTTTGTTTCATCTGTTTATCCATCCCTCTCATGGCTTCGAGAGTGAGGTTCTCGGTTTTCAACGCTTCTTGTTGTGCGACCCGGATTTGGTTAGGTAATTCGGAGTGTATGGTGAGTTGTAGCGCGCGCACGCGTTGGTTGTTTCTTTCCGGCTTAGTGCGTCGGCGACTACATTGGCTTTACCGGGATGATATTTGATTGCAATCATAATCACCTATCATACCGATATTTGATTGCACAATCATAATCACCTATCAGTTCGACCCATCTGCGTTGTCTCATGTTCAGCTCCTTTTGGTCGAAAATGTGCTGTAGGCTCTTATGATCAGTAAATATTGTGCACTTGGTGCCATACAGATAATGTCGCCAGATCTTTAGTGCGAACACTACGGCTCCCAACTCTAAGTCGTGAGTTGTGTAGTTCTTTTCGTGCACTTTCAATTGTCGTGACGCATATGCTATAACTTTCTCGCGTTGCATCAGCACGCAACCGAGTCCTTGCTTTGAGGCGTCACAGTACACCACAAAGTCCTCGCACCCGTCTGGTAGCGATAAGATTGGTGCACTGCACAACTTCTGCTTCAACAGGTCGAAAGCAGTTTCCTGTCTTTCTCCCCATTCGAACTTCTTGTCTTTATGCGTAAGGGACGTCAACGATTGTGCGATCTTCGAGAACCCTTCGATAAACCGCCTGTAGTACCCGGCCAATCCTAAGAACTGTCGCACCTCAGTTGGAGTCTTAGGCGCTGCCCAATTCTTGATTGCCTCGATTTTGGCTGGGTCTACGTGTATCCCTTTCTCGTTTACTACGTGTCCAAGGAACTGAACTTCGCGAATCCAGAAATCACATTTGGAGAATTTCGCGTATAGTTGTTCCTTCTTTAGTAGTTCTAAGACACGTCTCAAGTGATCGGCATGTTCTTCCTGAGTCTTCGAGTAGATCAAGATGTCATCTATGAATACGATTACGAACTTGTCGAGATACGGTTTACACACCCGATTCATGAGATCCATAAATACGGCCGGTGCGTTAGTCAACCCAAATGGCATGACCAGAAATTCGTAATGTCCGTACCGCGTCCTGAATGCGGTCTTTGGTATATCGTCCTCTTGTATCCTGAGTTGATGGTAACCCGATCTCAGATCGATTTTCGAATAGAAGCTTGACCCTTGCAACTGGTCAAACAGATCGTCTATTCGAGGTAGAGGGTATCGGTTCTTGATCGTTACCTTGTTCAATTCCCGGTAATCTATGCACATACGGAATGAACCGTCTTTCTTTTTCACAAACAAGACCGGAGCTCCCCATGGTGAGAAACTCGGTCTAATGAATCCTTTATCTAATAACTCTTGCAGTTGATTAGATAGTTCCTGCATTTCAGTAGGAGCCAGTCGATATGGTGCCTTGGCTATCGGTGCTGCTCCTGGCGTTAGATCTATCTGAAACTCCACTTGCCGTGCCGGTGGTAGTCCCGGTAGATCGTCAGGAAAGACTTCTGAATAATCGCGAACAACAGCAATGTCTTCAATCTTTCGTTCCTTCTTTGGTTGTTCGGAAATAAGAGCCAGGATAGCCGTGTATCCTTTCTTTAGATATTTGCTAGCCTTCATGCATGACATGATGTTTAGGGGTATCCCGCGTCGTTCTCCTTGGATTGAGATCTGCTCACCACTCGGTAACGTAACTCGTACGACCTTCTCGTTGCACACGATCTCAGCATGGTTTGCAGATAACCAATCCATTCCAATCACCACGTCGAAGCTTCCGAGAGTTACTGGCATCAGGTCGATCACCAACTGATGGTCTGCCAGTGTCAGAACGCATCCTTTGATGATGTGTTGTGTTTCGATGAGTTTTCCATCCGCTAACTCTACGGTATACTTATAATCTAGTGGTGTTGGTGTCATGTCAAGCAATTTGCTAAATTCACTAGAGATAAAACTCCTATCGGCACCGGTATCAAATAATATACTAGCGTAGACATTATTTAAAAGAAACGTACCGGTGACGACGTTCGGATCATCTTTGGCTTCACCGGACCCAATCACGAATGCCCGACCCCTAGCCGGGTTGCCTCCTGCGTTCTTGTTTTGCGGACAGTCTCGGCGCATATGTCCGGGCTTGCCGCAAGTGAAACACCCCTTCAGTGTGTTATCCTTGTTGGGGTTAGGGTTGGGGTTTGATCGGCATTCCTTGGCCAGGTGTCCGTTCCTGCCACAGTTGCTGCACCGAACTCTTCGGCATGGGCCGTGATGGTGGTATGAGCAGTTGTTGCATTTGGGGTTGTTGCCCCGATATCCCCCTTTGTCCTGATTGTTTGTTTGTGTGGCAGTGAAGACTTTGGCTGGTGTTGGTCGGTGTTGAGCTGGTGGTGGTGGTGAGAAAACACGGTTGTTGTTGGGTTCCCACTTTCGCTTGGGCTCTTGGGGTTTTAGGTGTTCACCCCTTTTTGGCAGTTTCCCCTGGGCTACCGCCTGGTCAGTTAGCTTGTGCGCCAAGCGAATCAGTGGTTGGACGGTGGTGTGATTGGCTGCTGTCACCGTGCTCTGTATTTGCTCGGGCAATCCACTAATGAATTGCTCTATCTTTTTGTACTCCGGCGTCACCATTGCCGGGCACAGCTTGCACAGTTCGTGAAATCGAGTACAGTATTTCTCGATCTCGGATCCCACCATTTTGTGCGTCCAGAATTCTTCTTCCAGCTTCCGAATTTCGTCCCGAGGACAATACTCCTCGTGGAGCATTCTCGTAAAGTTCTCCCATGGGATGGAGTTTGCAGTATCCAGTCCGAGTGTCTGGACATGAGAGTTCCACCAGGTGAGGGCCGGTCCCTCCAGTACTCCTGTGGCATATTTCACTCGGTTCCCGTCAGAGCATTCGGCCATAGAGAAAACCGATTCCACCTTCTCTATCCATCGGAGCAGTCCCACTGCCCCTTCAGTGCCCTGAAACTTGTGAGGATGACAGCTTAGGAATGCCTTAAATGAGCATCCTTTTGCCGCTCCTCCCTGGGGTCCTGTGCATCGGTAGTTCAATACAACGTGTTAGTATCTAGGCTGTCTATTCTATGCTAGTTACGTTAGGCAAAGGCTAATACCGTTGTTAGTGCCACTCGTCTCACTGGTGTGACGGTTGGCTTCGTACTCTGCGAGTACCTTGTTGAATTTTCGTTCGACCATCATGTCGATCCGTGCCTTCTCGGCCTTGCGTTTGAGTCGTAGAGCGTTGTTTCCTCTTGCAGACATGTTTCTATATAGAGGGGTTAGAATGTTAGTCATCATATGCTAAGTGTTAGCTCAAGTTAGAATAGTTGTCATGTCAAATGTCAAGTTAGCTATCGTATCAAAGCTTCAAATAACAGTAGTAATAATAAAACAGATAATCATAATAAAGCATAATTTCCATTAATATCAATCTTGAAGTACAATAATTTGAAAAGAAAGTACAATGCGAGTTCTCCGAGCACATCCCGCTCGTCTAGGCTAAAATAAGATAAAAGGAAAGACAGTACAAAATAAGGAAAATCTACTAATCCGAGTCCATGGAGACATGGGAGATGTTACTAGCTGCGTCCCATCCTCGTCATCGTCCTCCTCCGGATCCTCGTCGGGATCCTCGTCGAACTCTCCTTCCTCGAGATCTTCGGCCTCGAACTGTGGCCCGTCATCCTCAGCTGGCGGTTCCTCAACAAACTGTGCCGCCCATGCGTTAAGCATGGCGTCACTTGCCTGTACCATAGCCTGAGTTTCGGCTATATCTGTCCGATTCTCGGTAATACGCCCGTCATGCTCCTGCATGACATCAACTATCTGCCCATGCTGGGACATGAGCTGAGCCACTTGGAGACGTAGTGTCTCCACCGTCTCCTCTAGCCGATCCTTCTCCTCCTCCAGCCTGTCACTTCGCCTTTCCAGGCGATCGTTCTTCTCGCGAAGAACACGCACCTCGTCGGATAGTTCGGCACTCCTCCGAAACTCCCGCCGGGTTACGGCCACATGAGCCGCGAAGGCTCTCTCCATCGGCATCCCAAGTGCCGGTAGTCGCGGACCCTCAGAGGTATCACCTCTGTATCGCGGGGTAGGCACCCGCTCAGCCACGATCCACTGTAGTAAGAGGCTAGGCAGCCATCCCCAGTAGCGCTCCCGAGCTAACATCTGGGTCCTCCTCTCCATCTCCGCATCCACCTGAGCTACTATGTTGTCGATCCTACGTCGACTATCCTCGGTCAAATCGTCAACGGCTGGGCGTTTGCCCGGGTTCCTGTTAGCGTTCCCGTTGTTGTCAGCCATCCTGTAAGTTCTCATGTTAGTAAACAACAGTTCGATAGTAATAATAACAACATCAGTGTGCAAGTTCTAGTGTTGTGTCTAATGTAGAGCAGTGGCTATAGTCTAAGTTTACTATATGCAAACCTAGTTCCCTATAACCAAGGCTCTGATACCAGTCTGTCACACCCCCAATTTCCCACTCGTGGTGTCAGTCCACGTGGGTGTGACGTGGCCAGGAATCACAGCTCTTGGTCATATAGAACGACTTCTATATGAGTTACACAATCACACAGTTTGCAAAACCAAACGAGTTTATATAAGTATGCAGCGGAAAATGTAAATCATCAAATACATATGTAGCAGCGGAAAGTAATTGTTGAAATAAACACTACAAATGATTAAATTGTTATAAAAACGTAGCAAATGCACACAAGCCTAGGACATGAGTCTAAATGTAAGCTTGACTCCTTAGTGTGTCCTTGTGAGCGTCCTAGCGTGTGCTCCATTAGTTACCTGAGAATACATGCGAAAAGTATCAACTAAAAAGTTGGTGAGTTCACAGGTTTAGACAGACAGAAATTGTAGACAGATATATACTGGACATGTTTAGGTTTAGTTGTTGGATCTACGATCCGTGAGTGTGTCATGTCATCTTACCGAAACTAGACTGTTCTCGTTTGCCTCCGCGAGTCATCGCTGAACTCGCAATTCACATCGATTATTACACTCGTTATGACCTCCAGTCAAAGTTGTTGCCGAGTGGGGCTAGTCAAACCCAGTAGTACTACGTAATAACGACTCGTTCGTAACAATTAACGGTAAGGATAAGTGAGGGCTTTATGCGATAATAGTTACACTCAAAAAGAAATGGTTTCACAACATACCAGTCATACATCTAAAACAGTTGCATAGTATTCTCACCCCAAGATTGAGTAAAAGCAGTTAAGAGTAAAAGTGGGGCCGTAAACTCACCTGAGTTTAGATATGCGTTAGCTCAAAAGAGTACGTGTAGCTCGCCGGCTAGTAGTCACCTATATCACATAGGTACTATGAGTTCGTGTTCACATATGTGGGTCTCACCGGACCGCGTTAGTGTTCAACAACACTAAGTGGTTACATAGGTCGAGTTGACCGTGTTTAACCGTGTCGATCGTGTTTGACCTAACGACCCGTTGGTGACGGTTTGGATCAAGTGTTCGTGTATCGTGCGGTTTTAGTGTCGTGTGAAGTGTACGGATACCAAACTCATTCCTATGAGGAAACTTACTATTTATGGTAAGTTCCTATTTTAGGAAAGTTTCCATATTTGGCAGGTTATGCATAAAATCATATTCCGATTATTCTAACATGCATATTTATCCTAAATGAGCATGTTATCACATAGCACATAGATACACATAGCCGGTTTAGCATAGTTTGCGCGTAAAAGTTTCCATTTATGGAAAGGTACTAAAATGAGCATGTTTAACCAAGATTAGTAACAAACCTTTTCTAAAGATCATTACCCTAGTCCTAAATTATCATAAAATCATATTCGTTTCAACAAACATGTTGCTATTCATAGACTTTGTAAAATAAAGTTACTATTTATAGTAACTTTTGATAAAACACATCTTTCAACCATTTTAGGACTTAAAATCATTTATAAACATCATAACAAGGTTAGTTATGCATACCAAACATACAACATCCCTCAAATTCATCATTCACTAGCAACATTGTAACAAAAAGTTTCTATTTATAGTAATAACCATAAAAATCATATTTTCAATAATTCTAATCATCCCAATGCATCAATAATCATCATATTAACTTCTAAACGTCATACAATCACTAAATGAACATGTTAGACCCAAAACATCATCATGCATTTTACCGATTTGCAACATTGTGACAAAAAGTTACTATTTATAGTAACGTTCACAAAAATCACACTTTTGACTATCCTAGACATTTCTATGCATCAAGTATCTATCACAATAGTTTCTAATCATCATTTTAAGCATAACATTTAGATCTAATCACATGCATGTGGTCATTTTATTAAGAATACACACTTTGTAACATAAAAGTTACTATTTTTAGTAATAACCACATCTATGACATTACTCGACCATGATCAACATTCTAATCACATGGAACATCGTCAATAACACTTTTAATAACACTTCAATACTGAAAATTACTCAAATCATTGAAGATCATACATGCATGTTGATTAAAGTGGCCATTTCATCACAAAATCAACAAATCAACATCACAATCAATCAAGATCATCATGGATCGTTATAGAATCATCAAATCAGTAAATAAATCACACAATAGCATATCTAAAACATCAAAATTTCGTGACAATGTTGGTGATGATGATGCATGTGGCCAAAATGGCTTGCATGTGCTCCTATATGTGATTTTAGGCAAGATTAACCATAGAATCTACCTTACAATGCTTTAGAACGCCTTGAAACGAATTGAGCAGGCTTGTAGAAGTCCTGGATGCTGCTGGGATGCTACAAATCGCGAGTAGAGAGTAGACACGGTGTTCTTGAGCCTCGAACCTTCAATCTCTCCTTAGATTGCCTTCAAACTTGCTCCCCAAAGGTTCCAAATGGTTCAAATGGTGCTCACAGAGTGTTAGAGGCCGGAGGTGGCGAGTTGCAGTCGAGAGAAATGGTGTAGGGCGGCAGAAATGATTATCATTGGATTTATAAAGATTTGATGCGTATAGGGGTTGTCGCGTACCGCGGAGACTGCACAAAAAGCATCTCCGCATACCGCGGCGATTAAAATAATGATTCTGTTCCCGAAACACGCCGCGTACCGCGATGGTGGCAGATGATCGGTCGTCGCGTACCGCGACGTTTTTTCGGAGAATTCAAATTCTCCCGCTTGAGCTTCGCGTATCGCGAAAGCCCAATTGTATGTCCATCGCGTACCGCGATGGATCTCGGCTGAGCCCAATAGGTCCAATTTCATTGTTTTGAACCGAATCTTTCGTATTTCTCGGATACGATCATCGTTTCTCAACACATTGGCTTTGTTCCAACTAAATTAGGTTCACCGAACCTAAGTGCAGTGTTTTGTGTTACAGATTGATCCGTTCACCAACGTTCGTCATTCAAGACACGTGCGATTGTCGTGCGATAATTCCTCGAATTATCGGAGTGTTCAGACTGTTGTGCCACGTGTCACACTAAATGCATTTATTCTAGTGCCACGTATGAAATAATAATAAACATTATTATTAAAATAATAGAATTGCTGACCTGGAAATTACGAGGTGTCACACATTAAAAGTCATAATTTGTATCAATATACTTTGTGTTTGATTTTCAAACATTGTAACCTGTATCATTAACCAAAACACTCAATAAAAAAAATAAATTTATAATAACGTTCATAAACTTTAAAAATCAAATACTATTCAGTTCAAACAAAAAAAAATACGAAACTAAACATTTAAAAATAATCAATTTGTTTGGTATGATTGCTCTTCAAAAATTACATAATCTGCATCTTCTGTGAAATCATCATAATCATCTTCGCTTGATCGTTTTTGATACTTATCTTTATTTGAGTTTTCCAAATCTCTTTTTTTAACAGGGCAATTCCAAGAATCATGGTCATTAACCATCTTTACGCAATAACTATCTACTGTAGATACACTAGATATATGATAGACCTTCAATAATACTTAAACCTAACCCTAGGTCCAACCTTCCCTGAAATTTCTTTTTCAATGTTGATGTCGGCATCAGAACTTCGACGACTGCCATGGAATCCAAAGCTGATGCTTTAATTTTGGTCTGTGGAACCAGATTCGTTCTTTTAAAGGTTCGGACTAAGAACAATTACAAGAACAAATGTGTAACAGTAGTGGAATTGCACGAGGTTTGATGACAGAAGCTGGTGGATGATCGACGAAGCGGCAGTGAGTGTTGCCGGAGATGTCAGTTGTTAATTTTCCGATTAGCTGATGATGAAAACGAACAATATATATATATATATATATATATATATATATATATATATATATAGGGAAAGGAACAAAAAAATAACCCATAAATTTGTTACAACCAAATAAATATCATCCAATGGTTAATTTCAAAAATAAGTGCATAGGATCGTGATATGTGTCATTATTTTTTTAATATGGAAGGGCATTTTAGGCATTTTGTTACACTTAAAAAAGTTAAAACTAATATGGTAGTGACAAGTGTCACCATATAAGATATTTTAATAAATCTAATTTTTAATATAAAGTTTACCCATCTTTTTTGAACATCAATAACTTTTTTATACTATATTATTTTTTAAAAAACATTTCATTATATTCGTCTCATTTTTCTTTTTAATTCCGTTATAGTCTCGACTATTTTTTTTTTACTTTTTTTAGATGCCTTATATTTACATCATTGTAATGAGGTTAAAGATAACAAATTTATTTGATTTTTTTCTAACAATTGTAAATTACAGTGAGTAATTTACATTGATGTAATTTAGAGTGATATAACACATTATTTACAGAGATGTAACTTATTATTTACAGGTATGTAGTTTTTATCTTTGATTCCGTTTTAATCTAGAATAGTTTTTAATTTTTTTTTCAAATATCTCGCTTTACATCGATATAACGAACATAAACATAACAAATTATTTTAATTTTTTTTCTAACAACGATAACTTAAAGTGTTACATCACTTTAAATAATGTAAATAATAAGTTACATCTCTGTAAATAATATAAATAATAAGTTACATAACTGAAAATTACGTCAATGTAAATTAGATCACTGTAATTTATCATTGTTAGAAAAAATTTCAAATAAATTTGTTATCTTTAAATTTCGTTACAATGATGTAAATATAGGGCATTTATAAAAAGTAAAAAAAAAATAGTCGAGATTATAACAGAATTAAAGACGAATATAATGGTGTAATTTTTTTAATATAAATCAATAAGTTACATCACTATAAATTACATTCAACGTAAATTACATTACTATAATTTATCATTGTTAAAAAAATTTCAAATAAATTTGTTATCTTTAAGTTCGTTACAATGATGTAAATTTAAGCATTTAAAAAAGTAAAAAAAAATACTTGAGACTATAACGTAATTAAAAAGAAAAATGAGACAAATATAATGGTGTAATTTTTTTTATAAAAATAATATAGTATAAAAAAGTTATTAATGTTTAAAAAAGAGGGTGTAAACTTTATATTAAAAATTAGATTTATTAAAATATCTTAAATGATGACACTTGTCACTACCATATTAATTTTAACTTTTGAGTGTAACTAAATGACTAAAATGTCCTCCCATATTAAAAAAATAATAAGGACACGTGTCACGATCCTATGCACTTACTTTTGAAATTAACCATTGGATGGTAGTTAATGGGTTGTGTGTGTGTGTGTTTGTATATATATGATTGAAACATAAAGTGTAATAAGAGATTTGAGCCATTGATTTTTTTAGATGGATGGTTGTAATTATGCCACATCACTAGAGACAATTAAGGGGAAACTTTAATGGCGGGAGATGTATAATGAGTATTGTGATTATTGTTGACTTTTTTAAACAATTTCTCATTTTTTAAAATACATTTATAACTTTTTTATATGTTATTATTATTTAAAAAAAATTGCACCATAAAATCGAGTATTTTTTTATCTTTTCAATAAGTATAATATTGCTATAAAAAAAAACCCGGCCTGAATTTATTGTATATAAATTTTGCGTTTTATGGTGTTTTCGGATGATTCATATGTTTGAACTCTAAAAACACCATAAGTTATCCAGTTTAAGTTTAATGAATATCCGAACACTATTAACACCATAATATGTTTACACTATAACTCGAAAAAACACCATAAAACGTTTGGATGCATCACATAAGAAACACCATAAAAGTGTTTATAATGTTTTTAGTGTTCAAAAACACTACAAAATGCCCTATTCTAGTTTCATTAGTACATGAACACAATAAACACCATAAAATAACTCGAAAAACACCATAAAACATGAACAACATAAAACGTAAACGTCACAAAACACATACATGCATCACAAAATTAAATGTTTATAATGTTTTTATTGTTCAATATGTTCATTCATTAACACCATAAACCTAAGTTTGAAAAACATCATTCATAAACTTAAATGTTTATAATGTTTTTCGTGTCAAAAAACACCATAAAATGACTTGTGATGTTTTATGTTATGTTAGTATTCAAAAACACCATAAAACAAAAAAAAACATCATAAAAACACATGTTTCATGAACACCTATTATTGTTTTTTTAATATAGCAATATTATACTTGTTTGAAAGGTAAAAAACGCTTGATTTTATGGTGTATTTTTTCAAAAAAATGTTAATGTATAAAATAGTTACAAACGTTTAAAAAAACGGTGGAAAATGCATGTGACTTGCATGTGCAACCTCCTTTTTTAATTTTGACAGTTATACCCTTTAACATAATGTACACATTTCTCTTTCTTCTTTATTGTTGCTTCTTACACTTTTTAAGGTTTTACACCACTATTGCCACATGTCACCTTCTTACACTACTATTGTCACTTGTCAACACCTTATTATTCTACTTAATTATCTCTCTTATTAAATAATTATATTCTCTCTTATTAATTAAATTATTTTTTTTATTAAATAATTATAATACTAATAAGTAATATATTATTTATTTTTTTATTATAAAGAACACGTAATTTTTTTTATAAAATATGAAATTTTCTAAAATCAAAAGTTTTAAAGTAATAAATATTTTATTTTCAAAATACAAGTTATCTTAAATATAAAAAATATCATAAAATGAGTTTTTAAAAAATGAGATTTTTATCATCTAATGACGTTTTTTAATTTATTCAAAATTTGCAGTAATAAAAATAATAGAGAACATTATATTTTTGGTCCTTTATCTTTGACTTTAATTTAAATTGGGTCGTTAACTTTAATAATTACAAAAAATTATATTTTATATTAAAGATTTTTAAAAGTTAGTTTTTAACGTTATTTATTTCAAAGATATCAATTATTACACATTAAAAGTTTAATATTATTTGTATAGTGATTAGAGTTTTTAATTATTTTTATTAATTAAAACATTTATTAATATGTAAATTTATCATTTTATATCAAAATATCGTTTTATAAATGTTAAATTTTCATTACTAACTATTTAATATTTTATATTAAATCCGTGTAATACATGGGTTAATAACATAGTATATATATATATATATATATATAGGGGATGGTTCCAATGTTAACCTTCCCTTATAGCGTTAACCCGTTAACTTTGGCAAAATATGCCTAAATCTTTGATTGTTTTTTGATGACCTTTATTATACATAAATAGGGAGGGTTTATTTTTTGTGTTTTTGCTAATTCATCACCGTTTAGAAATTAAAACAAGTGTAAGTTTGTGTTACACTGCTTACATCACTCAAACTTACAATTGTTTTAAATTTTAAACGGTGATAAATTAGCAAAAACACAAAAAAAAACCCCTATTTATGTATAATAAATGCCATGAAAAAAAATTCAAAGATTCGGGTGTTTTTTTGCCAAAGTTAACGGGTTAACGCTATAAGGGAGGGTTAACATTTGAACATCTTCATATATATATATATATATATATATATATATATATATAGGGGAGGGTATAAAAAATAACCCTCTTTTTTTGCTACAACTACATAACCCATTTAAACCAATCATAAAATTACACATAAGCATTACATTAAAATATTAAAAAGGGCATCATAGTCATTTTACCTCTTATAAGTTTCCCCTCCCTCTTTTTTAAACATTAATAACTTTTTTATAATATATTATTTTTTTAAAAAAATTGCACCATTATATTCGTCTCATTTTTCTCTTTAATTCCGTTATAGTCTCGACTAATTTTTTTTACTTTTTTTAAATGCCCTATATTTACATCATTGTAACGAGGTTAAATATAACAAATTTATTTGAAATTTTTTTTAAAAATGATAAATTACAGGGATGTAATTTACATTGACGTAATTTATCGTGATGTAATTTACATTGACGTAAAATTCGGTTTCGGTTTTTTTCGGTGAATTTGGTTTAAATTACAGTGATGTAATTTACATTGACAACAAATTAGTTTAAATTTTTTTCGAACAATGATAAATTACATCACTATAATTATCATTGTGAGAGAAAAAAATCAAAATAATGTGTTCTATTACATCACTGTAATTTATCATTGTAATTATCATTGACGTAAAATTCGGTTTCGGTTTTTTTCTGTGAATTTGGTTTAAATTACAGTGATGTAATTTACATTGACAACAAATTAGTTTAAATTTTTTTCGAACAATGATAAATTACATCACTATAATTATCATTGTGAGAGAAAAAAATCAAAATAATGTGTTCTATTTACATCACTGTAATTATCATTGTAATTATCATTGTTAGAGAAAAAAAATAAATAATGTGTTACGTCACCGTTAATTATGTCATTGTAAATTACTTCATTTTGTGTTACATTACTTCATTTTTTGTTACATTACTGTAATTTACCATTGTTAGAAATAATTTCTAATTAATTTGCTATCTTTAAGCTCGTTACAATGATGTAAATACATGACATCAAAAAAAAAAAAAACTAGTCGAGACTATAACGAAATTAAAGAGAAAAAAATGAGACGAGTATAATGGTGCAATTTTTTTAAAAAAATAATATAGTATAAAAAGGTATGAATGTTTAAAAAAAATGGGGTAAACTTTACTTAAATAACAAATGTCTTAAATGCCCTTTATATTAAAAAAAAAGAAAAAAAAAAGGAATCTGACACGTGTCACCATCCTATACACTTGCATTTTTAAAGTAACCATTTGATGATGGTTAATGGGTTGTAACAAAAGATGAGGGTTATCAAAAATTCCATGCCCTATATATATATATATATATAGGGGAAAGATCAAATAAAAAGTTTATTTTGCCTAAGAAGGCTAGAAAGGAATTTCAAAACCTTGAAAACCGACCCAAACGAACTCCGATTGAACTCATTTCGATGGCATTGGAACCGTCTCATCGAACCCTACAATATTAGCTTTTAAATTTTAGATTTAACAATTAGTTTAAGAATTTAGATTTTAGGGCTTGATTTTTAACTTTTAACTTTTATCTTTAGGTTTAGAGTTTGTTTTTAAAGTTTTGGTTTTAGTATTAGGGTTTATTTTTTATAATTTAGGGTTCGGGTTTTAGGGTTCGACAAGACGGTTCCAATGATGCAAAAATGAATTTAATCGGAGTTTGTTTAGGTCGGTTTTTGAGTTTTTAGAAATCCTTCTTAGCCTTCTTAGGCAAAATAGACTTTTTAGGGGAACCCTCCCCTATATATATATATGATTGAAACATAAAATAGGTCAATAGCCTACAATAAATGAGTTGAATAATATCCAAGTGCACGATTGACAAGCAATCGCGTAATTATCTCATAATGATCCATTATTGCTATAAGAAAATTTGAAAGCTCAAAAGTCATTTGCATGAATCAAATATCCCCAATATTTATAACCTTATCAATTTACGGGTTCGTGTTTTTACTCTCATTCACAACCAACTGAACTTAATTTTTACTAAATAAATATTGATTTATGATTATTTTTATAATATTGAATATAACTATTTTATTTGAAATATATATAAATTATCAAATTTAAAATAAAATAAAATAATAATTAAATAAATATATTAAATTAATAATAATAATTAAATTTTTTTCTAATATTTCAACGGCACTTATATTTGAATATTTTAAAACTATTTTTTTTACTCAAATGGCTATATAACGGTCAGTTTTACCTTTTAAACTTATGAATACCTCAATGCCCAATCTAATAGTAACTTCTCAACCTTAAAAATCTAAATTAAAATATATCAAATAATGAATCACGCCTTTTTACATCCCAAAACCACATACACTGGATGCACCGGAAACCACTGCAAACCCGTCGGATGTTCCTCCGCTGCTTGCGAATCTACCGGTTGTTCCTTTGCCTCTTGCAAACCAACCAGTTGCTCCTCCGCTTCATGCAAACCTTCCTGATTTGGAGGAATGAGGTGATGATGTGTTTTGAAACTAGGCATTTGATAATTTATTTCCTAAAATTCATCAAAATAGGAGTACCCGTTTGAAGATAAAGTACGACTTGAATATGAGTATGTGCCAGATGATCCATGGATAGTCGATGACAATGTTGATGAAGAAATACGAAATCAATGGAGAAACCATGACCCTTGGGTAGACGAACGTAATACGGATTCGAATTATTTATTCGATTCAATATTTAATGATTTGTGTTAATTTATGTAATTTTTAATTTAGTTGTTTATGTAATTTTTTAGTTTTCTTTTTAATTTATGTAATCTGTAAGTTTAACTATTTTATTTCAAAAATAAATATTATTAATTTTTTTGTATTTTTTCAAAATAAGATAATGTTACATAAGTTTGATAAAATTAAATAAATAAATCCAACCAATTACATCATACCATGTGTCAAGAAAAATAAGAGGAAAAGTTATATAAACGTAATCAACTTTTGATGTTGTTTTAATTAAATCATTGAAACTTTGTTTTGTTTTAATTATGTAACTTAAGTTTGATTTATGTTCTAATAATATATCAAAAACTTGGATAACATATAATTTTGTTCTGTTTGGACGCATTTTGTTTTGTTTAGATTTTAAGAGTGAATTTTTAGGTGAATTTAAGACCCATTTGGAGGTTTTATTTGCATTTTAGACCCATTTTGGCGTTTTAAGTTTTTTTTTTCTGCAATCTTCTAAATATTTTTACAATAATTAAAAAATTTTCAAAATCTTTTTATTTTTTAAAATTTTCCAAAGCTTTTTATTTTTAAATTTTTTTAGCAATTTCCAAAAAGGTTTTAAGATTTTTTTTTCAAAACCCATGTTATTTTCATTTAATCATACAACAAAAAATAAAATTAAAAATTTTTTGTTTACAAGTTATATGGGCCATATATAAAGGATTGAAACATATAATAAATTTAAATTATCTAATTAAAACAGAGCAAAGTTTGAATAATTTAAAAGTTTTTTTTTAACCGACAGAACAAATAATTGGTCGTGAATGGGACAGGCATAATTGAGGAGTTTGACAAAGAAAATATGGATACAATAAATGAGATGAAAAATATCATAATTGAGAAGCTACCACGTAATCATCTCATAATTGACGCTTCATAGCTTTAAGAAAATATGGATACAATAAATGAGATTGAAAAATGCCTTGTAAGTGCATGATTGAGAAGCTACCGCGTAACCATCTCATAATTGACGCTTCATAGATACAAGGAATCAAAAATCCCCAATATTTCTTGCCTTATCAATTTACAGGCTCAGAGCTCTTATTTCCCTTCTCTGTGTTTTTGCGGTATGATTACAGATCCATCATCTTTATTTGATTAATTATTTCTAATTAATAATCTGTTTAGTTGAACATGTTGCATTCAATCTGCTTCTGGTAGTTTCAGTTTTTGTGCGAAACAAATTGTAATTATTAGTTCATGATGGAAGTTAAATCTTTGAAAAATTGATTTCCATCGATTTATTTTATTTAGTTTCTCAATTCTCAACAATCGGTTCTAAAATATGGTAAATGGTGAAGAGGGTTTCTTTGTCAGACTTTTTTATGGATGAACGTGGAAACTCACTTACGTGTAAATCCTCGGGTCCTTTCAATACACTACTAACCGAGAGTAATAGGTAAACTGTGGCTGCAAGTACCCGAGTCGGTGGTATTCAAGGAAAATCGCCCTAAATAAGAATTGAACTTGACATCTATAGATTATATCTCCTTCATTTTAACCATTATAACACTTTATTGAAGGTTACGATTTTTGTTTTTGTTTCTTTTAGTTTTTTAGTAGCTCTGTATTTTATTTTATTTTATTTTTTTATTTCCGTTTGTGTTTGTTATATTCTTGAGATGTCATTTTAATAGACTTGCTATCTTTGAGATTTACTAGGTCTTTGAATAAATAAGGGTTTGGTAATAAACAATTTTAGAAATAGGATGTATTTGGAAGGTAATGCTATTCTTACACCCATTCAATAAGGTTCACATTTTATACGTCTCCTATATGTCTATATGAGACATATAGGGGACCAATCATTAATTGTCAGATTTCTCAGCGTTAATGATTGGCCTCGTATACGACTCATATAGGTCCTGCACGAGACGTATACAAAGTCAATCATCACCAAGAAATGCGTGTCAAATTGGGTTATATACCTTGTATAAGCCTATTCGAGGCGTATAATATCGGTAAGGTGTTAAATTAGAAAAAGTAAGTTTGTAGATAACTAGATCTATTTTTGAAATATGTCACAGTTAATATACTTAATACCCTGTCACATCAGTTATTTCATATGTATATGCTTGCGTATACGGGGTGGTCTCAAGCTTTAAGAGAGACAATAAGATTGAGGTTTTTTTTGTTAAAAAATTGATTTCAATCATGTGATTCCTATATCGTACATGTAAATGCGTGGATCACAAACCGTATTTTAAACAATCCCAAATTACAAACATATGATTCTTTTTAGAACTATTAGGGGCTAGAGAAAGTGAGGTCAAAACCCTTGTTTTATAAATATGCATGTTATATGGATATTTTTTATGTTTTATAAAGTAAATTTGATAAAATTCATTGTCTCTTCTCTGCTGCTCTTGGCCAAAATGAAATATCTCCTAAAAGAAATGTGTAAAGGAGATAAGATGTCACTTTAAATTTATCCTCAGTAGTTTTCTTTTGATGGTAACCATCAAATCCTATTAGGATAAATTCAAAGTGATATCATATCTCCATTTGCTATATAAGATATGAAATAATAATAGATATGGTCAGTGTGTAAACAAACAAAAAAACCAATACATCACTCATAAAGTAGGTGGATTTAAGAAGAACAAGATAAATGCAAAGTTTACCTCCATTTTAAAAATCAGAAATTTGTCGTTTTTATAAAAACACATATTACCTTTAATGTTTTTCTATAAATATTATTATTGTATTTCTGCAAATTGGTTTAGTTCTAAAAGCTTTCTGAAAATATATATTTTTTACTTTTCATTACTTCTTCATTTAGGTTTTTAGTCACCGTGATGATGGTCTAGTGGTAAACGGGTGAGAATCTGTAATGGAGGTCTAAAGTTCAAAGCCTGGCATCACCAAATTTTTACTGGGTCACACGATTTGCCTCCCTCATGTTAGCTGTGGGACTGGTCGGTGAGGGGCGCCTAATGGTGGCGTTCACTATTTTTTTTAAAAAAAAAGTTTTCTAGTTAACCTTAAGACATCATTTTCTAGCGGAACTGATTACCCTCATTAAACTCGGTTCCTCGGAGCCTTAATAACCATAATTATACAAGTCTATTTTTAGTGAACTAGTTAGGTTTTGCAATTTTATTTAAATGTAATCAAACCGAACACCTGATTTTTTTTATAACCGTGGGAACCCAATTACGCGGTAAACCACCGAGCTCAGCCCCCTAATACCCGACTAACCAGGAGGAACATGTAAAGCATGGCCGCAAGCAACCGATTCAGCGCAGCCTATAAGGAAAATTGCCCTAATTGAGAATTAAATTTGAGATCACTAGGTTGTTTCTCCTTCACTTTAACCACTGCACCACTTTTATACTATGAAATTTGATCACCTAAATCATGTGACTATTTTTAATCGGAGCAGTTACTTACTATTTATTATGTCAACCCATCAGTATAATTATAGTATAAGAATTATAATATAAAAATAAATGAACTCCATATAATGTATAAACTTTTTTTTTAGTTGTAGTTTAGCCAAATTTAAGTATTCCATAAAGTTAGTAAAAATATTTTAGAGTTGAAGCATTTTCATATAGTGGTTGGAGATTATCATAAAATAATGTTTGTAAAAGATATATTGTTATCTTTATATATGGATAATTTACCATTTTATTTACTTTCTTTATCATTTTTAATTTTTTAAAACCATTTTTTAATTTATTAATGTTATTATACGAAGAAAGTAAATGATATTTTAACTATATGATAATTTAATGATATTTTTTGAAAATACATAGTATCAGTCCCTCTCTTTATATTTGTTAGAATATTGTGATTAAGATATTGGTATTGTGTTTGTAAATATGTTTATGTGCAGAGATTAAAAAAACTTGTGAAAGATGAACCATAAAATACACATATACATTAATTCATCATCAATCTATTTACTAATTTTGATATTGAAGGCGGATCAAATACAAAGAGTTATTAACGTGAGAATGGTAGGAAGAAATCTGAGCCCTTGATCAAATAAATGAATGATTAAGATCTAGTGGTCCTCACATTTTATTTAAAACTTGCGAGAATTAGAGCTTAAAGGGCAAAAAAGGAATTGCCTACATTTGTTAACTTTTTTTTTGAGGAATCAAGTTCCACCATTTTTTTAAAAATCGAATAACTTTTAAACGCTTAATCATTTTCTTAAAAAAATTACATCATAAAATAGAGAATTTATTATCTTTAATTTGAGTATATTATTGTTATAGTTTTTTTCGATTTTTTTTACGTGGTCCGTGATTTTAAAGCTTGGTACGTGATTATTGGTACGTAATTATACAGTTGTTCCTTTGATATTAAAGGTAAATGACTGTCTGTAATTTTCATATAACGTGGTACGTGATTATATGGTCCGTAATTATGCAGTTGGTAATTACAATCCAGAATTTTGTGAATCACGGTCTGTAATTATACATGGACAATAATACCACTCACTCTGATGACACATGGCAAATTCTTATGGCTTCTTACGCTTCTCACGTTAAACACCTTTGTATTATAGCCGTCCTATATATATATATATATATAGGGAGAGGATCAAATGTTAACCCATATTTATTGCGTTAACCGAATAACTATATCTAATTATTTTGAGGCCCACACTAAAATAAATCTAAAGATATACGTTTTTTTAATTAATGTAGGGCACATTTACATTAAAAAAAAACCTATACCTTTAGATTTAATTTGATGTGTGACACAAGTAATTAGATGTAGTTATTCGGTTAACGCAACAAGGAAGGGTTAATAAAGGAACCACACCCTATATATATATATATATATATATATATATATATATATATATATATATATGAGAAGGTTCCATTGTTAATCCACTGTAATTGCGGTAACCTAAATAACCCTGCAAAAAAGGCCTGAATCTTTGGGTTTTTTTTCATGGTCTTTATTATACATATTTAGGGGGTTTTCTTTTTGTGTTTTTACTAATTCACAAGGCAAATCGAATTTGCATCGGTGTAAAAGTTTTGCACTTTTCTAAATGTTGCGAAAATTGCAAAACTTTTACACCGATGCAAATTCAATTTGCCTTGCGAATTAGCCAAAACACAAAAAAGAAACCCTCCCTAAATATATATAATAAAGACCATAAAAATACCCCAAAGATTCGGGCATTTTTTGCAGGGTTATTTGGTTTACTGCAATTAAACAGGATTCTTATTTGAACCAAATCCTATATATATATATATATATATATATATATATATATATATAGGATCAAATACAAATGCTTCTTAACGTGAGAAGCGTAAGATGAATTCGGGACCATATGATCAAACTAATCAATGACTACACTTTATACAAGTATTTCTACAAAACAAGCGTAAAATATAACTGGAAGGGTAAAATAGGAATAACATTTTCTATGTTACACCAAGTTCCACTCTTTTTTTAAAAATTAAATAATTTTTACATGCTTTATTATTTTTTTAAATAAATCACACCATAAAATTGAGAATTTTATTATATTTAATATGAGTATAGTATTATTATAGTTTTTTTCGATTTTTTTTACGTGTTCTGTGATTTTAACACTTGGCACGTGATTATTAGTATATGATTATGCAGTTGGTACTTTGATCAGTCATGTTAAATTACGGTCCGTGATTTTCATATAACGTGGTCCGTGATTATTGGTCCTTGATTATACATTTTGTCCTTGATTATGTGTCTTAAAACACAATTTGTGATTGGTATATAATGCAGTTCGTAATTATTGGTCCGTGATTATCTCGGTGGTCCTTAATTTTGGGTGTTAAATGTAAGTATGTTATTTATAAATCACATTATGTAGCTTTATATGGACGATAATGTCCCTCACCTATATGACACATGGCGTTTTCATTTGTCTTCCTACGTTTAGCACGTTAATTTCATTTATACGTTAACCGTCCCCTATATATATATATGGGATGGTTAAAATGAAAACCACATCTCAATGAGAAAACCGCGAAAACCATGCAAAACTCACGTAAAAAAAACGTTTTTTTTTTGAATTTTTTTACATGTTTGTAATACTATTGGGCACATTTTTATAAAAAAAATCAAAAAAACACCGACCAAATATTAAAAAAAAATATTTTATAAACCCACGTAAAACCTACGTAACAAAACGTAAAAATTACGTTTTGTTACGTAGGTTTTACGTGGGTTTATAAAATATTTTTTTAAAAATATTTGGTTGGCGCTTTTTTGATTTTTTTTATAAAAATGTGTCAAATAGTGTTACAAACCTGTAAAAAAAATTCAAAAAAAAAACGTTGTTTTTACATGATTTTTGCATGGTTTTCGCGGTTTTCTCATTGAGATGTGGTTTTCATTTTATCTTTTCCCAAATATATATATATATATATATATATATTATATATTATATATATATAGGGAGAGGATCAAATGTTAACCTTCCTTATTAAATCTAAAGGTTGTGTTTCATTTTTTTTAATTAATATAGGCCCCACTTACATCAATAAAAAAATAAGAAAAACCACAACCTTTAGATTTACTTTAACGTGGGTCCCAATATAATAAGATGTAGTTATTCGGTTAACGCAGTATGGAAGGGTTAACAAAGGAACCAACCCATATATATATATAGGGTAAGGATCCGTTGTTAACCCACCTTTATTGCGGAAACCCGAATAACTCCGACAAGATCAACTCAAAACTTTGGTTTTTTGTTTTCATGATCTTTATTATACATATACAAGACTATGTTATTTTATATGTTTTGGCAAATTCATCACCGTTTGAGATTTAAAGCAAGTGTAAGTTTGCGTTACACTGTAAATTTATTTACTGTAACGCTCACTTACACTGACGTAAGATCTCAAACGGTGAGGAATTTGCCCAAACACATAAAATAACATATTCTCGTACATGTATAATAAAGATCATGAAAACGAAAAACCAAATATTTGGGTTGATCTTGTCAGAGTTATTCGGGTTTCCGCAATAAAAAGGGTTATTATAGGATGCCAATCCTATATATATATATTTATTCGGTTAACGCAGTACGGAAGGGTTAACAAAGGAACCATCCCCTATATATATATATATATATATATATATATATAGGGGATGGTTCCTTTGTTAACCCTTTCTTATTGCAATAACCCCTTAACCCTAGCATTTTTTGCGTTTTTTGCCCGAATCTTTTTTTCATGGTCTTTATTATACATAAATAGGGGGTGTTTCGTTCTTGAGTTTTTGCTAATTCATCAACGTTTAGAAGTTATTTATATGTGATGTAAGTAACCGTAAGTACTTACACTTACTTACACTTGTAAATAACTTCTAAACGTTGATGAATTAGCAAAAACTCAAGAACGAAACACCCCCTATTTATGTATAATAAAGACCATGAAAAAAAGAAAAAAAAAGATTCGGGCAAAAAACACAAAAAATGCTAGGGTTAAGGGGTTATTGCAATAAGGAAAAGTTAACATTTGATCCTTCCCCTATATATATATATATAGGAGATGATTCGAATATTAACTATTTCTTATTGCGATAACCGAATAACTATATCTTATTACTTTGTGGCTCACATTAAAATAAATCTAAAGGTGTAGGTTTAGTCTTATTTTTTGTTAATGTAAGTGGGCCCTACATTAATTAAAAAAAAAAGAAAAAACCTAAACCTTTAGATTTACATTAGTGTGGCCCCAAAGTAATAAGATTTAGTTATTCGGTTAATACAATAAACATGTGTTAACATTTAATCATCTCCCTATATATATATATAGGGTAAAGTTCCCTTAAAAAGTCTATTTTGCTTAAGAAGGCTAAGAACGATTTTAAAAAACTCGAAAACCGACTCAAACAAACCCCGATTGAATTCATTTTTGCATCATTGGAATCGGCTTGTCGAACTCTAAAACCCCAACCTTAAATCATAAACAATAAACCTTAATACTAAAACCAAAACTTTAAAAACAAATATTTAACATAAAGATACAACTTAAAAGTTAAAAACCAATCCTTAAACCCTAAAATATAAATCTAGTTGTTAAAATGAAAACTTGAAAGCTAATATTGCAGGGTTGGATGAGACGGTTCCAATGCCATCGAAATGAGTTGAATCGGAGTTCGTTTGGGTCGGTTTTAGAAAATTTTAAAATTCTTCTTAGCCTTCTTAGGCAAAATATACTTTTTATTTGATCTTTTCCTATATATATATATATATATATATATATATATATTAAACACATGAAACAACACAAGTGAACAGATGTGTCTCTTCAAACTGTCATAACTTCCTAATTGTTTAATTATTCTAAGTTATGTCCTAATATTTAATCTAGCTGAATGTAATTATATTTAACCCATTTCAATTGGTCAAAAAAACAAAATAAAACACTTAAATCTTATATTGATTTGGTTTCCACTTTATCATACAGATACTAATCAAACACAAATGGCATCTTCATCGATGACTTCTCGTGACGTACCTGCCTCTTCTTCTCGATCGTTTAAATACGATATTTTTCTTAGTTTTAGAGGAGAAGACACCCGCAAGACCTTTGTAGATCATCTTTACTCTGCTCTTATACAACGACCGATCAGCACATACAAAGACGATGAAACACTCCCTCGGGGTGAATCAATCCGTCCATCCCTCTTCAAGGCTATTGAAGAATCACGGATTGCTATCATAATATTCTCCAAAAACTATGCTAAGTCTTCATGGTGTTTGGACGAACTTGCACATATTATGAAATGTAAGGAAGAGAATGAGCTAATCGTTATGCCCATTTTTTATGACGTGGATCCCACGGATATAAGGAAACAAAAGGGGGATTTCGGAAAAGCATTTGCCCCACAAGAAATAGAGAACATCAACAATGCTCAATTATGGAGAAAGGCACTTGTTGATGCAAGTAACATTGCTGGATGGGAACCAAAGTACATTGCCAATGGGTATTTTTTTTTCTTTTTGTTTGGAGTTTATATATATATTTTACTTACTTTTATAACTAAAATAAATTTGTACACCACATGTTTTTTGTAATATTTAATAAATTCATTTTTCATTGTCATTGTGCATGAGTTGAGCCTAATCTTTCTCGAAGTTTGGCTTGACTCGTTTAAATTAAGAGGGTTCAAATCTGAGCTCGCCTCCTTTGAGGCTTTGTATAAAATTCAAATTCAACTTATATATGCGAAGACATGAGATCATTCATTGTTTGGAGCCTCATTACTGATCATGTTAGTTAAAAATAAATAAAACAAAAAATTACCGCCATTTGGTAATAATTATATTTATGTAAATATGTTGCTTTTAGTTAAGAATGAGCTAAGCTTACTTTCTTTTAACATTAAAAAGGGATTAGAAGCAATCTTTTAGTTTTTAGGTTTAAATTACATCTTTGTGAAATAATATGTGTACATCTTAATTAATCATCCATTTATATCTAATTTGCAGGCATGAATCAAAAGCCATCAAAGAAATTGTCGATACAATTTTAAACACATTGTTCCCCCTAAATTCAAAAGTTGATGAAGATCTTGTTGGGATGAAGACCCGCTTACAATATTTGAAACCAAGATTAGAAATTGGGTCAGATGGTGTGCGCATGGTTGGGATATGGGGGGTTGGTGGTGGTGGTAAGACTACTCTTGCATATTCACTTTATACAGAAATCTCTGAACATTTTCAAGGCCACCAATTTATCGAGAATATTCGGGAGGAATCAAGCAAATATGGTTTAAAAAAGTTGCAAGAAAATATGTTATCATCTTTTTCCAAAACAAAAGTGGAAGTAAATGGTGTTTTACAAGGAAAAACCATGATAAAAAATATGTTATCTCGTAGAAAGGTGTTGGTACTTCTTGACGATGTCAATGAACTTGACCAACTCGAAGCATTAGCTGGATCACATAATTGGTTCGGTAGTGGGAGCCGAATAATAATCACAACTAGAGATGAACATTTGTTAAGAACCCACAAAGTAGATGAGGTGTGTAATGTGCAGTTATTATCATCTGACGAGGCAATGCAGCTCTTTAATAGACATGCGTATAATGAAAAAGTCTCTATAGAAGATTATGAGACACTTTCATCACGTGTGGTTTCTTATGCTGCTGGGCTCCCATTGGCACTGAAAGTTTTAGGTTCTTTTCTATATGACAAAACAAAGAACGGGTGGATTAGTACCTTGGAAAGACTAAAAGATATTCCAGAAACTGCAATTGTAGAAAAGCTAAAAATTAGCTATGATGGACTTAAGAATGTGGAAAAGGAGTTATTCTTGGATATTGCATGTTTTTTCAGAAGGTCATACAAAGCTCGTACAATGGAGAGGCTTGAAGCTTGTGATTTTCACCCTGAAATAGGGATAGAGGTGTTGAGACAAAAAGCGCTCATAAGTATTGTGGATGGTAAGTTTGATATGCATGATCTGGTTCAAGAAATGGGACATTACATTGTTAGAGGGGAATATCCTAACAGTCCCGAAAAACATAGCAGAATTTGGAAACATGAAGAGATTAATAACATGCGTTTTGTGGATGCAACAATGGTAAATGTTAAGCTTATACCTTATGTTATATGTATGTTGAATGCTACTCTATCTATACATTGTTTCCATTTTCATTGTAGGAAAACAACAAGATTGAAGCTGTAAAATATGATGATTATGAAGATTATATTTTTACAAAAAGTAGTTATGATGGATCACAATTATGCAAAATTGTATCAAACATGAAGAAACTAAGGTACCTTGAGGTGCGGATAAGAGATCCCACCAACGTTGAAGGGCCTGCTTTTCTTTCAAACGAGTTGCGTTATTTTAGTTGGCTCAGATATCCGGCAAAAAGTCCGTTCCCAGATGGTTTCCAACCGGTGAAGCTTGTTGTTCTAAAATTGGAACAAAGCTTTCAAAAAGAAGTTTGGAAAGGATGCAAGGTAATTCATTATAAGAACAATTAAAAAGCTGACAAATAAGTGTTGGTTATGTTGACTCAACCCATTTCAACCTGCACTCAGAAATCAAAATACCTGTTTGCAGGCTCAAACTCATTTTGAAACGTAACCCAAGCCAGTTGACCATCAGGTCAAGAGTTAAAACACGTCCTAACCGTGTCCATTTTTCTTTAATAGAGCAATTTGAGTGTTGTAAAAACACTCGTAAGCATTAAGCAATTTTAAACTGATATAGCCCACTTTACATGTTTCCCTTTTAGTTAATTCTATAATTTTTTCTTTTAAAAGGTCCTCAATACCAACCCAAATTTACCCTAATAATGTGTCAAATAGTAGGGTTGTTTGCGGTCTGGTTTATACTGCTTTTATATGGAACCGTAAACCAAACCATATGTTAACAATGATTTTTGAATAATGAAAACAAAAATCGAACCGTTCAAAATAAAAACCGAACTAAATCGAACCATTATCAACGGTTGGTTCCGGTTTGGTTCAGGGTTTGGGCTTTTGATCCCATTAAAAATAAAATTGTATCAAACAAATCTTTTATAGTCAAGGCAAAAGTATAAATGTGAAACAAATTAAAAAGTTAAAAAAACTCTTTAATTTATAGTTTTAAATCTTTGTAAGTTGTACTTTATGCTATAAAAATTGTAAAATTCTTAATTTTAAGAGATTTAGGTAAATGACCATTATATCCTTACAATATGTATCATAATATACTCTTAATTTTATATGGTTTTAATTTTACGACCGGTTTTTGATAAAAACCGTAAACCATACCGTTTGTTACGGTTTTAAACTTTTGAAAACGACCGATCAAATGTTTGGTGAAAAAATAACCTTAAAACGAAACCGATGACCGGTTTCAAATAAGATAAATATACAACGTTAACTGTTAACAAAAGAGAGAGATTTAAACAGGTTATAAGTCACGTAAATTGACTCAACACGTCAAATTAGAGCATTGTAACTTTAAATACGATTGACCCGTTTAACAAGCTTCTTTTGTGGCTAAATTTCTATCCTTTCTCACATAAAATGGTTGATTTCTAATTTATAAAACATGCAAGGTAATTCATTTGCTTGTCTCACTGTTATTGCTAGTCTTGAAATTTGACATTAACTTTTGTTTATTTTACAGCATCTACCACATCTAAAAGTTCTTCAACTCCATTTGATGACGAATCTACTCAAAACACCGAATTTTGATGGACTTCCGTCTCTTCAAGAGTTAACACTTTATGAATGTCCGAAGTTAAAAGAGATTCACCCGTCACTTGGAAATCATACAAGTCTTCAAGAGTTAAACCTTAGTGGATGTCCCAAGTTAAAAGAGATTCACCCGTCACTTGTAAAACATACAAGTCTTCAATACGTAAGTGTATCAGATTGCAAGAAGCTTAGAATGTTTCCAACAATTATTCACATGAAAAGCCTCAAAAGTCTATCTATTGTATTGTGCCCTAAGATTCTTGAGTTCCCAAAGATTCATGAAAACATGGAAAGCTTGGTAGAGTTGGTTATTCAACATACTGGGATAGAAGTTTTGCCCTCATCAGTCGGAGAACGTTGTACCAACCTTATTTCTCTAAAATTACATCGTTTTAATTTAAAGAGCATAAACGTCAACTTTGATTCCTTAAAACATTTGAAAGAGCTTCAATTAAAAGAATTGATACAATATGTAAAGCCCAGGCGTGGATTGTTTCATCAATCTCTACGTAACTTACAAAAGTTGGGTCTCTACGCAAGTCTTTTCAACAAAGTAGAAATCCCATCGAGTATTGTTGAGTTGTCCAACTTACAAGAGTTAGATTTAGGTTCCAATGATTTTTCAAGATTTGGTTTCAGCCTATCTCAACTTACATATCGTTTGTTACGGTTTTGAACTTTTAAAACCGACCGACCAAATGTTTGGTGAAAAAACCGATCCAAACCGATGACCGGTTTGAAATAGGATAAATATAGAACGTTAACTATTAACAAAAGAGAAAGAGATTCAAACGGGTTATAAGTCATGTAAATTGACTCAACACGTCAAATTTGAGCAATGTAACTTTAAATACGTCTGAGCCAATAAACAAGCTTCTTTTGTTGATAAATTTTTATCCTTTAATTCTCACATAAATTGGTTGATTTCTAATTTATAAATCATGCAAGGTAATTCATTTGCTTGTCTCACTATTATTGCTAGTCTTGAAATCTGACATTAACTTTTGTTTATTTTACAGCATCTACCACTTCTGAAAGTTCTTCAACTCTCTCGGATGGAGAAGCTACTCAGAACACCGAATTTTGATGGACTTCCGTCTCTTCAAGAGTTATCACTCTTTAATTGTTTCAAGTTAAAAGAGATTCACCCGTCACTTGGAAATCATACAAGTCTTCAATACGTAAGAGTATGGTGTTGCAAGAAGCTTAGAATGTTTCCAACAATTACTCACATGAAAAACCTCAAAAATCTAAGTATTGCATTTTGCCCTAAGATTCTTAAGTTCCCAAAGATTCATGCAAACATGGAAAGCTTGGTAGAGTTGGCTATTAATGGTACTAGGATAGAAGTTTTGCCCTCATCAATCGGAGAACATTGTACCAACCTTATTTCTCTAAAATTATGTTTGGATCATTTAAAGAGCATAAAAGTCAACTTTGATGCCTTAAAACATTTGAAAGAGCTTCAATTAAACCGACTGATACGACATGTGAAGACCAGGCATCCATTGTTTCATCAATCTCTCCGTAGCTTACAAAAGTTGGGTCTCTATGCAGGTCTTTTCAACAAAGTAGAAATCCCATCGAGTATTGTTGAGTTGTCCAACTTACAAGAGTTAGATTTAGGTTTCAATGATTTTTCAAGATTAGGTTTCAGCCTATCTCACCTTACTCAACTCAAATTCCTCGACGTGTCATATGGCACGAAGCTTCTTGAATTGCCTGAGCTCCCATCAAGTTTAACTACTCTCTTTGCAGACGGCTGTAAGTCACTTACAACCTTTGGAGATTGTTACAAGAACTGCAGATGGTTATGCCATGTCTCACTCAATGAAGGGAGCATCATAAATGATGGTGACAGATTGCTAGAATCCATGTTTGAGGCATGTATGGCTATTGAAAACCACTACATGCTTCTCTATCTTACAGGCATTCAGATGGCAAAAGGATTAACACCTCAGCTGGTTAGAGGGAATAGATGTAGGTTGCAACTCCCGGAGAACTGGTGCAATGAGTTTTCTGGTTTCTTGATGTGTGGGGTTATGCCAAGTTTGTGCATGAATGTAGATGTAAGGATAAGTAAGAATGAGGAGATGAATGGTATGGATTCTCAACATGATGTGTCTAATTGGGAAGATACTCATACTGGTATAAGTATGAGTAAGGATGAGGAGATTAATAGTACGGATTCTGAAGATGATGCTTTTTGGGAAGATACTGATAATACTGAAAATTATGGTACATGGATGGCATATGTTTCATTTGGTTTGTTGAGACAAACTGCATGGTGGGATCAAACATGCAAAGCTCTTACATTTGAAGCACGTGAAACATTTGAACATTTTTGCAATAGAGATGCATGTCATGGTTTTGGAGTTAGGCTTATTGAGAAGAAAAGGAAAAGTGGTATAACGGAAACGTCAACAATTTATTCTTCTGGTCACGCGCCTTACTTGAAGATTGAACATCACTCGCCATCCGCTATAATAATCTCCGCTTTACATTACAAGCTCCACAAAAATCGCGTGCTTTATCCGCTATAAGAATCTCCGCTTTATAAGAATCTCCAATTTATATTACCAGTTCCACAAAAATCGCATGAATTACATGTAAATGAATGCTCGTATTTTAATTTAATTTTAATAATTAATTAGAATGAAAGTCCAATTCAAAAGTTTAAAGAGCGAAATATGTCAGAAATGTTAAGAAATGGTTCATTTGGTTCAAGGGATTTTTGTTGTTATGACAACTCAATTCTACTTAATTTTTTAAAAACATTGATATGAGACAATCTAAAAAAAATTAAAAATAAAATCACGATAAAGAAAAGAAAAAAACTTTGGTTTAGCTTTAAAAGGTTGTATATTGTGATCTAAAAATTGTATTTAGCTTAAACTTTTAAATTTAAATAAAATTACTTTTATGTTCTTTAATGTGTATTATAAGATAATATTGAGTTCTAAAAAATGAGGTTTTATTTTTAAAATAAGAAATATGTAAATGTTTATTTTTTTCATATATATAATTGTTTTATCTATGAAAGTTTCATTGATATAAGTTGTTAATACAATAATACAAACAAACATACCCAGTATATTCCTACTATTTAGTAGGGTCTGAGGGGAAGGGTGAACACAAACCTTAATCCTATCTCACCTTATCCCACTTGAGATAGAACGACTACTCCGAAGGAATCTCCGACTCAAAGTTGTCGTTTAAAGTTAGTCATCCCAACACTTTTAACGTTATTTTCACAAAATAAGTAAAATAACTTTAAAATTAACACAATTTTACTTTGGTCCATTGATGGCTCACACATATATACATTATATGTGTGCATCACAAACGAGGTACAGGTGTTATACAATAAATGGGGTATGGGTGTTAATACATTATATGTTAATACAATAATCTACGAACTAAATAAAGGAGTATGGGTGTTCAAAAAATCCAAAATCCGGAAAACTACGATATCTTAATAGTATCCGAAACCCAAAAAACCAATCCGAATTAGAGATTTGGATAGATTCGGATCAGATATTCGTTTTTCAAATTCGGATGAAATCGGATGGGATATACAAATTGTAGTTTATTCGAATCTGATATTCGAATTCAATTCAAATAACCTGAATAAAACCTGTTTATTTGGGTTATTCGGATATAAAAGTGAGTTTATTCGAGTTTTTCGGGTTATTCAAATAGAGTGAATATTTCTAATTCGGATCTGGTCGAGTTTCGGGTAGTGTCTAAAAATTTTCGAATCCGAATAAACCATGATCCTACATTCCTACCCGATGAACACCCTTGAAGTTTCTATCTTTAAACCAAACCACTGGTCAACTTTAATGATAATCAAGTTAAAACCAAAATAATTGAAGGATAAACATTGCACAAATGTCAAAATTACCATTCTAAATTTGCAGAATTATTATTGTAAAATTCTAAATACCAATTGACAACACCACCAAGCCTTTCTCTATATATCAAAAACAAAACAAAAAACAGTTATTCGCCTTAAAAAATTAAAAAAAAAAAAAAAACAACACAGAAACTCTACACATAACTATAAACATGATTTAAAACTTCAAAAAATTACCAAAGAAATTTTTTAAAAGAATATATTGTTATGTTCTTGCTGCAGCCAAAGCAACCCTAGGACTCAAAACGGACGATTTCTTCTGCAACATTTGTCTGAACTGTCGAATCTTTGCATCAACTCGTGCAGTAAACCCGATCTTTGTTTCTTGTCTTGCTTTTGATCTTTCGCGGGTCCACATATGTCGATCCTCGACGTCTTTTTTATAGTATTTAATTTCTTGAATAATATGATGATCCATTGGACTAAAAGACCTTTGGAAAGAAATATGAGCCAAATACGGGAGGTTACACGCAACTGTCACTAGAATTGTGGTCAGCCAAAACAATGGGGCAGGTGCAAGTGCTTCCACAAAGATTCGATACGCGTTTCCAGAATATTCTGGAGGCATCATCCCATATAGTATTAGAAACACATACCATGCAATGATACTAAAACCGATTAAAAAGTGTTGTATCCAGGTGAAGTGACTCATTGTGAGCGCGATTTGGCAATTTACTGCATATATGACACATGTGAACATTGCAGTGCCCAACACAGTCATGTCGGCTGTTTGCCCGCCTGCCCGAAAAGCTTGGTCATAGAATATTATTATGTTGAGAAAAAAGACGATTAGGGAACAATAGAGCCCGTTTCCCATCCACCCGAATATCCGGTACCAGTCAAAAAATAGGTTTTTTGGTCCTTGCTGGTATAATGCTGGAAACTGCAGTGGTTTAGAAGAGGAGTAAGTATGTGCATCACTTTATTTTTAAACAAATGAAAACTATTATAAAAAAAAGCTATAAGTTTGTAATTATGTTTATACTTAGTTTATTTTAAAGAAACGGTTGGAACATGAAAAACTTACCTAAATGCTTACATCCTTTTCGATCATTTCTTAATAATTTTGGATTTTTATTCTAAAAACATAACTCTTGTAATGATATAGTAATTGGTTCCTTTTAAGAACAATTAGAAAGTTAACAAAAAAAGTGTTGTGTGTTGACTCAACCGATTTCAACCTGCACTCAAAAATCAAAATACATTTTGATAGGCTCAAACTCATTTTGGAATGTAACCCAAGCCAGTTGACATCGGGTCAAGACTTAAAACACGTCCTAAGTAGGCCCATTTTTATTTAATAAAGCAATTTGAGTGTCGTAAAAAACACTTGTAAGCATTATGCAATTTCAAAATGATATAGACCACTTTACATGTTACCCTTTAAATTAATTTTGTAATTTTTCCTCTTTAAAAGGTCATTAATACCAAATTTCCAACCCAAATTTACCCTAATAAGGTGTCAAATAAGATAAATAAACAACGTTAACTATTAACGACGATTGATCCATTTAACAAGCTTCTTTTGTAGCTAAATTTTTATCCTTTTTCACATAAATTGGTTGATTTCTAATTTATAAATCATTTTAATTATGCTTTGAACAGAAAACTAACCTGTAAGCAGATCTCAGAAGAAACATCTTGTTCAAAAACACCAAGTGCAATCACAGGCAACGACGTAAGTACAACGTTGAATAAAAGCATATACCAATCATCATACACTGATTGGCCTGAGAAGCCCGTGAATGCCTCAAAGTAGAACAATGTAAGCCCAAAAGCAATGTTTTTGTAGAAGAAATAGCAAATCTATGTCAAAGATTCATCATTAATAATCAATATATATACACATTAATAAATAACAAATAACAGTCCCAGTTTATTCTCCATTTTATCAATTTTCTTTTGACCAGTTTATATAGTCTATTCATCGTAAAGAAACAAAGATGTGATTATGGGTCCCACCTAATAAACCTACAACAGCATCTTTATTTACAATAAATATTTTCATTTTGTGGGTTTTATTTAGATGGGGTGGAAGAATAATCGATCTGGGCTGACAAAACCAGACCAGAACACAAAACAAAACAGGCAGAAATGATTTTTAATCTTCTGAGTTAAATGAGCTCAGTTACAAATGCCTCTAGTTAAAAGTAAAAGGTCACATGTGTATTTTTACCATTTGAGCAATTCTTTTATAGCACCAATGACCATGTACAACAAGAAGTCTCTCCAGAAACCGAAACTGAGCAATAGCAAAATCACTAGCCATCACAGCCTACACACATAACATGAAGTTTTTAAGCCAATTGCAGAAACAAAAAATATATCAATGATTACGCGGTAACGTAACATAATTTCAAAATTTTACAACCCTATGTAAGTACCATTTTTTACCTACTATAACGGGTTAAAAACTGCAAATCGAAAAACATTTTTCTTCTCGCATACAGGAAATGAAGTTGCATTTTGGTGTAATAAAACCTTTTGTTAAATTGTTTTCTTCTCAAAACCAATTTTACACTTGAATAAACTTCAAAAATACAATTTTTTTGACCCAAAATAAAGGCTTTGTGCATCATATACAAACCTGCATTCCTTCAACACCACTTATTCCAACACCGATATCTGCTTCTTGAATCATTCCAACATCATTTGCACCGTCTCCAATTGCTAAAGTCGTTTTCCCTGTGCCTTCTTTCACCAATCTTGTAACCTAATACCAAACAGTATAAGAATATAACATATCAAATGAAGCCCAAAATTGTGTTTGTGGATCTGTCCGATCCCTTTTTAAACCAACACATGTACAATCTCATGATCCCTCCCCTCTATATTAATTTTTTTTTTTTTGAGTCAACCCAACCTGGTTAGTTTTGACCTCATTTTGTTTAGACATGCTACATAACTTGCCCGACCCACCACTTTTGACACCTATATGTTGAATGACCTTAAAATGAAACAACAAATATGTGGGTCCTCAAAACCCTGCCTGGCCCGTTTCATGTGAACCTCATTTTGACTCATTACCCAACCTGTCATAACTGTTAAATGATCTTACCATGGCCTTTTGCTTAGGAGAAACACGGCAACATATAACAGAAGCACAATCAACTGCTAACTTCAAGAAATCATATTTTAAGTCTTCCTCTAAAGCATAAGTTAAAGTCTTCCCATCAATAATCAATGCAAATGCAGCATGTGGATCTTTTTCAAGCTTGATCATTTGAGATGCATTAGTCATTTGCATTACAATGTTCTCCTTTACAGCCTGATCAGTAACAAAAGAAAATTGAGAATTAATTGCATCCCACAAATGACAATCTTTAACAGGATTAATTTCATAAAAATCCATTCTGAAGTTCAAAATTTAATATATATATATATATATAAAATAGGGACAGGATCAAATAAAAGGTATGTATTCAAAATGAACTTTTTAGAGGAAACTTCCATATATAATCATAAATTAATATTTACACCTTTTACCTCATGAGAAGTTACAAAATAATAATAACTAGCCATACTTTACGTGAAATGACATTAAAGTTGTCATTTTAAACACCAATGTAGTTTTAAGTAAACATGTGAAGTTTGTTCCTATTTGATGCAGTTTACTCTTCAATTAAAAAGAAAAACAATTTATTTAATAATATGATAATAAGTACCCTTTTGGAATCTTGGTTTAACATGTCCACATTTGTAGATATACATATTTGCTTCATGCCTTGGCGAAGCAAACTGCATGCAAATCTGCACCAAACAAGAATTAAAATCTTTAAACAAAGCTTCTACACAAATCAATATTGCAATTTGAAAATCTGAATAAATAATATGATAAAATGACTCCTCTAAGGACATAAATGAAATTCATCCATCACACGAATACTAAAATAAACAACTTTAATTCAATATATTCCATTTAAAAGAGGGATAAAACGACATTACCCTATGTTGATTGCGGTTTCCATTTTATCACCTGTTAATACCCATATCTTAAGGCCAGCTTGCTCTAAGTTATCAATACATTGAGGCACCTATACAAGTAAAAAAAGAAATTAAAACTAACAAAATATCAAAATTTATGACATAATGATAAGAATTATAGAGGCGCCAATTTCAACCAATTAATTATGAGCGGGCTATTCTAGTTATGTTTCATCTCGAACAAGTAAAATGGATAAAAGAGATAGAATGCTGTTCATAGTGCATTTTTATGCAAGCACACCTAAATCGTTTTATGATCTCTTACAAAGTACTTGGATTTTTTATTAAAATACTATCACATGTTAATCATAACTTACAAACTAATTACATGTAAAAACGATCTAGTAAATGGACACATATTTCAGGCCTATCTAACCTTACCAAAATCAAAGAATGGCATGATTTGACCCTTACCTGATTCATTTTGGCCCAAACCAAAAGAATTGCACATTTTTTTACCAGTTGCACAACCTACCCGATCCAAATCAAAGAATGAGCTTTTTTAACATGTTTACCCAACCCACCTAAACCAAATAAAAGAATAAACCGTTTTGACCCTGACCACGCATGATTTGACTCATTACCCAACACACCAACCCAAATCAAAGAACAACACTTTCAATCCTCACCCAAAAACAACCACTCATGATTTGACTCATTACCTAATCAGTACATTTTGCTACCATTCATTAAAAAATAATACTATTCTTGTGTAATAAATTGATACCCCTTGCTGCAGCTTATCTTCCACAGCAGTTGCACCAACAAGAATTAAATCTTTTTCCATCATGTCCGAGACCCGTTCAAGCATTGCCTCCCTGTCACCACCGATAGCAGTTTTTGCTTTTATGAATTCTTCATTCCATGATGTGTATTCTGACTCTTCAAGTTTTTTATAAGCAAGTGCAAGTGTACGTAAACCAGCTTCCCCATAATCATTTAGATGTTTTGTAGTGGCCTCCTCAAACATTCTTCCATTTTTCGACAAACGATCAAAGATTATGCTGCAGAAAACAAATAATCATGTGTTTGCAGGGTGTTTGGATTGTGTATTTTGAAACTTTTTATCTTATTACTGTGAGATGAAGTTGGAGTAATGAGTTTATGATGACTTGATAAGCATATTTTGCTTTTGATTGCCTAATACTCTAATCATTTAAGGGTTAAATGATTTAATTTCATATCTGCTGCAACAAAACTAACTAGGTTTATCCCAAAACCTACCTAGAATGTGGTTCCATTTCACAAATTGCTTCATGCAGTATTTACTAATATGTTCATTTTAATCATTTTATGTATTAATTTGTCAAATATAAGAATTCTGATGCTTGATAGACATATCTTTTGACTATCTGATTATTAAAAGTTAAAATAAACAGATGATTACGTGAAATTTCCCACACACACCCACAGACACACACATATAGGTTTGTGTGTTGAAAATGAAAACCAGAAACCGACCTGTCTGCTCCTTTGCACAATAAAAGAATCTGTCCAGTCTCATCCTGTACAATAACCGACATTCGTTTTCTTTTACTTGTAAAATCCAAAAGATTTAGAAGTTTGAACTCCCTGGAAAGAAGAATAGATATTACAAAAACTTGAAAGTGAAAAAAGGATAGAGAGGTTTGCATAACAGGTCATGTTGACCCACTTGCAATTCTCCACTTTTGATTTCTTTTATAGATAAACAAACAAACTTACCCAATATATTCCTACTTTTCAGTTGGGATAGAGAGGCTGCTCCGAAGGAGTCCCCTACTCAAATTTATCGTTTAAAGTTGATCATCCCAACATTTTTTACATTATTTTCACAAAATAAGTAAAATAATTTTAAAATTAGTGCAAGTTTACTTTGCCCCTTGAGGGCTCACACATATACACATATACACACTATAGATAATGTATTCATTATTCAATGTGATTACTACTAATATAGTAATCAAAAATTTTTTATACAAAGCAATAATTGTGTTATAACTTGGGCAATTTTCTACCCATTCAAGACAAAAATATATTGCTACAGATGGTAATTTCAAACTTGCTTTAACCAATAAGTTAATTTGGGTAATATTTTCATCTCCAACAGTCATATGGCTAAAAACAATTCAAAAAATAGCTAAAAATTAAGGGTGCCCAAAAGTTTACTTTTCATGCATACAACCAACTAAATAAATTTATTTTAAAAAAATAGATTATTGAAGACACTAAACATGTTTAACATTATAATGATAATAATCATTAAAATTAACAAAAAAGTAATTCAGCCCAAATTATTTGGCCACAAGCAGTTTTGATCCGTTTTCCACATCTTAACAACTTTATATCAAAAGGACGTTCAAACCTTTCAATAAATTCTTGAGAAGAAGGATCCCTCTCACGAACAAATATGCTTGATTGTGTTCTTCTACAAAATTCAAACCCAAATTCTCTTGCAGTCACAAGAAATGCACCTTCATCAGGCGATTCAGCCTCATAACTATAACTATCTGTTTCTTCATTAAACTCAGGAATTGCAGTGTGACAAAGAGCAAGAACCCTAAAAAACAACAATATAACATTGGGATTTGCCTCATGGGCCCAGTTCCCATACATTAACCGGTTATCCTCAAAACTAAAACCCTTGATCGGTGTTCCCAAACTGTCTTTAGAAGCTGTTACCACCTCTAGCTCAATTTCCGTACCATTTTGTCCACTAGACCTTGCAAAATGACCATCATGCCCTTCAAGATCCATAGCCATTTGATTGGCTGCCGCTAGCTCGACTTCACTAGATCGTGTGCCATACGGGACCCCTGCAATCGAGCATTTTAAAAAGTCCATTTGATTACATGTTAAAGTCCCGGTTTTATCTGATAAAACAGTGTCCACCATCCCTAACTCTTCATTTAAATTCGAGGTACGAGCTTGAGCAGGAGTACCCGAATCTTCATCATACATGTTTAAATCTCTATTTATAAAAACCGCTTGTAAAACCTTCACAAGCTCAATAGAAACATAAAGTGAAATCGGTATCAAATACCCGTAAAGAATTAAAGCGGTAATCAGATGATAAAACCCTGATCGTGAAGCATTTGCAGGATCATATAATTGGGCATCATCTGGAGCCTGCAGGTACCACCAGCTTGGCATTTGTATTTTTGTCTTGATAGCAAATCCTATTGAGCTTATCAATGAAATCAACACCAAAAGGGTAAAAAGGACATAAATAATTTTGTCCATTTGTTTCTCAATTGTACTCCTTTTTGAAGGAGATTTTGTAGCATTTTGCATCACTTTACTATCATGGCCCGAAAATATCACCACCCCGTAAACATGGCCTGTGTTTCTAAGCTTTGAATCCCGAAGCAAAATCTGAGTAGGATCAAGCGGGTACACTTGTCGTTCATATTCCAAATTCCCAACAAATGTATAGAGATTTGGATTTGGGTCCTCACATTTTATTGTTCCACTGAAATCTTTGAAAGCGGAATCATCATCTAAAGATAAGGTTGATTCCAAAGATCTTTTAACTTTTAAATTTGTCTCACCATCTAAATTCATAGTTTCAACATAACAAATCCCATCTTCATAACTTGATGACAATAACAATAAATCTGCAGGAAAAAACTGATCTTTTTCCACTTTTACCACATCCCCAACCCGTATATTCATCCATGGTTTTAAAGAAAACACACCTTCCCCATTGTGAACCCTAACTTTCCTCATATTTACCTTCATGTCCTGCATGAACCGATGCCAATTTTCAACAGCTTCCTTGGCCATACTAAGCCCAATAACAAAAGCTAATGGTGCAATCATGCTATAAGCTGAGAAGGGTGAAATGGGTGTCAATGATAGGAATGCAGCTAAGAGGAAATACACATTTGCCACGCGTCTAAATTGCTCAAAGAGGGCTTTTGGTAAAAAAGTAATTACATTATACTTTGTGGTTGATATGTAATTCTTGCAGTATTTTAGTGGTTTCTTTTGGTGTAAATGAGGTTGGTTACAACAGACATGTCGAGAAAAACCAGGCCCGCGAAATTGATGAGGTTCGTCTGCTAAGTCAACGGGTGGTCTTATGCATCCAAATGTGTAAAGACTGCTTCTTTTAATCTTAGCTCGTATTCTCCCGTGCGCCATTTTTGTCTTATTTTCTCATAAGAAATACAAAAAGCATATTACATAAAGAACTGGCCCTCTTTGCAGGTAAAAATTAGTAGAACACCCAGCCTACAACTTAAAAACCAGAAAAAAAAAACCTTGTGTAAATAGGATTTCGTTGATCAAACAGCAATATTCTTAAGTGCCTAATCAAATAATAAAATATACAATCATGCAAAGGTTTTTAATTTGCAAAAATCCATAAAGTTATATGATTGTTCTAAAGAAATAGAATAAATTATTTCTTAGGAATCACCTTGTTTCAGAATGGACAAAAAAGTTGCTGAATTAGTAAATATGATTTTGTTAATCAACATGTAAATAGTCAATTACATTTAACAAAAAATACATTATACAATCATCCATGAAGGATTTTATATTTTACAGAAAAAATGAAGATCTAACTAATTGATCTGAAGTTGTTAGTAATTTCTTTGAAATTACCTTACTCAAATAATTTTAATTTTAAAATTATCAATTGGTGTGTAAGCATGTTTCATGTTTGTTGCTTGAATCACATAATTTGTAAGTTAATAGATTCATATTCATCCAAACAATCACATACTTATACAACTTACATCATGCAATAAAGGTTTTTGTTTTATGTATGACAATTTGAAAATTGACAGAAAACAACAAAACTTTTATGAACTTAGCCAAATTTGACCCAACAAAAAACCAATTCCTTTGATCAAATTCAAAAATCCCAAAGCATAACTATGATCATAAAAGCTTAGATCAAATTTCAAAACAAATTTCTTTGTAGTTTTTGGTTTTACATCAAACAAAACAAACAATACACATTTAACCAAAAGGGGTTTCATCTTTCTAATTTATATTACATAAACACAAATCATAGATCTAATACAAGCTTCTGCAGAATTACCACACCCTCTATCCCATTATACATATTAATTCAGTACTAATTCAGAATTATGATAACCTAAATTAGGCGAAAAAGGATCTGCTTCTAAACCTTGCCCTATAACTGAATTAACAGTAAAAATTAATTCAACTAAAAAAGATTTCAAACTGGAAGATCATACACCGTATCATATATATATAGTTTAAATTAAAATTCAGCTTAAAAAGCAGTAATCAGAAAAAGAATGATGGAATATGCATTATATATTAAACTATCATCAAAATTTCACTAAATAATCTCAATATCTGATACCCATTTGAGAAAACACGATATTCCAAATCCCCAAATCATTAACGACAAAATCAAGCGGCGAAAATCAAAAAGGTACCTCAAAATCAAGAATTATGTTGACGAAATCAGAAATTGAAGCAGACCCTGATGAGAAATCGACGAGATCACGAAATGCCAGCTGGAAATTGGAGTGAGATCATAGATATTTAGAAGAACAAGGGTTCAAGCGAGAGAGAAAGAAAAAGAAACCCCATTTTTGATGAATTCAAATCAATAAAGAATGTCGTAGTTTTTACACACTATATTACGGGGCGGCCATTTTCTCTACACGACTACACTGCCCCTAAATTCTAGTTTCTTGAAATTAATTTAAAAAATGTTTTTTTATTTATATTAATGCCATTTGGAGCATTGCTAATTTTGGAATTTGTGGAGTTAGTAAGTGAACTATTAAATTCCAACCGTTTAAAAATGAAAAAAGAAAAACTATTAAATACAAGAAATATGTTATTTTTCGAATCAAGATTATATTAAGATTGGGATAATCGCATTATACAATTATATGTTTTTTTAGTCTATTAGGGCTTTCAATGAATATAATTCAAATACTCGAATTAATAGTTTCAAGTTATTTTAATTTTAATTTTTTGAACGATTTACTATTCGATTTGAATTTGAGTCATGTTCAAAATCCAACTCGATTCAAACTGGAATGGATTCTAAAAGTTTAAATTATTTTATTAAGAAACTATAAATATATAAAAATAAAAGACCGTTAAAATGTCATATTTGTAGCATTCAAAATACAAATTCAAAATTGGATTTTAGTTTGAATGGATAATCACATTCAAGATTGGATTCTAATTCGATATCAGACCTCGAATCAAATTCAAAATTAAAGTTCAAATCAGATTTTGAATATGTGGTTTTCGAATCCAACCAAATTTGAGTTTTACGAGTCAGATTCAAATATTGCATAACCTTAATAATATATAACATTATAACACTCTATTGTGCTATATTTTTAAATAGTAAATAAAGTTACTTACAAATGTTAGTAGTTCTCAATATGATATTTATTTGACAATAAACTATACTATATAATAAAAAATAACAATATATCATAGGTTACTTTTTAGCATATCTATGTCATATTTATCACATGTTGTCTTTTTAAACTATCTACATTGTATATTTGACATAATTAAATATTAATTTCATTTGATACAATCAAGTCAAACTTTCAAATAAAACTCTTATTTATTTTCTTTTAATATTAATGAAAATCAAAAAAAATCAAAGTTACTATCTTCCGTTAATAATTTCAAAAATTCAAAATTTTAAAATCATATTTGTATTGTTTGTAGAAGTGTTTATAAATTTATAAAATGTATTTTTCTTTTCATTTTTTTAAAAGTTAAATATTTTACGTTACATGTAAATCTGTTTTATTAGTGATTATTTTGTAATGTTTATTTTTTATACAACTTTGTGTAATACGCAGGTTAATAAGCTATTGAAAAATAAAACACTTAATTGCTATGTATTAATTTAATGATAATAAATTTCTTTATTTAAGTTAAATATATGCTAAAGGCCAATTGGTTTAGCATAGCCTCTTAATGTTTATAATAAAATTTTGTTTTGTGTTGAGCCAAAAAGCTTTTCAAGTCGTAGGTTTCCTTCTAGACAAGTAATTATAGTCATCATGTTCAGTTTTCTGAAAGAAATGTTGATCTATCTGTTAGGCTAGGCCGGTCATCGGTGACATAACGTTTGAAGTAAATAAATAAATATATCTTTTCTTACAATTTAATTGACATTATCTCTATTTATTTTAGAAGGTTTTAGTAGGGCAGGTTTGAAGTTGGCAGTTTCATAGTTATTTCCATGTGCGTGTAGTTGGGTTTCAAATGATAAGGACATTTATTCTTATGGGATAAATATTCGATTTCGAATTTGAAGCAAAATATGTCTGAGACATAATAATATTCTGTCTTCAAATATAAGTATTCATCCTGCTATATATATTTAAATAATTCAGGATTTCATCTCGTTAACAAAATTAATTTTTAAAAACATAATTTATAATACTTAAAAGTTCATTGCACGAAAGGTCTTTGTAATTAGACATAATTAAATGTCTAATAGTGTAATGGCGGGGAACGCCAAGGTTCAATGCCCAAGTCTTTAACTTTTTTCAGTTAAATATATCAAATATCTAAAATACTCATGTTTAAAAAAGAAAAATAATATTTAAATTATGAGTCTCTCTGTTTATTTATAAACCAATTTACCTATTATAATAAATAAATGTTTATAACCTTCAAAAATATGGTGTAGCGGTTAAAGTGTGGCATAAACAACCTACATATCTCAAGTTCAATAATCATTTAGAGCATTTTTCCTTCTGAGCCATTGACCCCGTTGTTTATGTTCCTCTTGGTAATTCGGTATTGGTGGAACCCGGGGGTTTACCATGTAAATGGGTTACCACGGTTACAAAAAATAAATAAATAAAGGTTTATATGGACACATGTGTTTCTAGAGCATCCTAACTTTATTTTTCTAATTTTTCTCTCCTATTAAATACAATTCATATTAAATAATAACATTACATATGAAATATCCTTTTTATACATATTTAAATTAAATATGATTTTTTAATACTTTTAAAATATATTAATGTTAAAAACCACTGTTTAAAGTAACAAATGATTATAAATATAAAATTAAAAAAAAATAAAAACAAACTTTGAAAAAATTAATGTTTTAAGAACGAATATAATTATTTTATTAATTAAAGTATTAGATTGTATTAAATTTTAATTATATTTTATATTAAAAAAACATTTAATATTGTCTAAATTGTATTGGTGACAAATTATTATATTCTGTTTATTTAAACAATGTAATACACATGTTGCTAACCTAGTTAAAAAATATATATAGCTAAAATACTAACGCCCATCCTATCATCTCTCTTTCTCACACTCTCACTATATATATATATATATATATATATATATATATATACAAATATAGATATAGGGATTTAATTATATAAGAACTCAATCTTAGAGAGAAAAACTAGGTTGCTAACCTAGTTAAAAAAATATATATAGCTAAAATACTAATGCCCATCATATCATCTCTCTTTCTCATACTCACACTCTCACTATATGTATGTATGTATGTATGCATGCATGCATGCATGCATGCATGCATGTATGTATCCATGTATGTATAGGGATTGAATTATATAAGAACTCAATCTTAGAAAGAAAACCTTTAAACCATATGCAAGTCGTTGATTTGGAATCTTCAAATTAAATATGTGATTCAAATTAAACCTAAATAAAAAATTGGGTTTGAATAAACAAATCATTTTTAATGTGAGTTAATGTGGACCACATATTTATTTTCAAGATTCCAAATCAATGGCTTATATAGAATTTTAACGGTTTTCTCTCTATGATTAGGTTTTCATAAGATTAAATCCCTATATGTGTGTGTGTTTGAAACACTACTTTAATCTGAATTTTGATATTCATGATGCTTTGTTTAGTCTGTTTGATGTAAAGTTACCAATACTAACGTGTGAGTAAATCCATAGTTATTCATATGTGTGTGTGACATCTAAGTTTTTTTTCGTAAAACATAAATATCTTATTTTATGTTTATTTAAAAAATATTTTGATGAAATTTTTTTTTTTGTTTTTTTCTTCCAGGACACAACTGGGGTTGGATGGCATGGGGCATCGTGTGGTGGAGCCTGCAATGAGGCATCCCACTCATGTGACTCAACTCAAATACCAAGTCAAAGTCGTCATATCATGTGTCATTTTACCAACCGTTTGATTGTCATTATGGTTATAAATAAATTATAATTAGGAGTGTTTAAGAAAATTAAAAAAAAAAAAAAATGGAATTCGAATTGCTGATGCGAAATCTTATACATGTTTATGAATCGATTCCTATAATATCTAAATTCAAAATCGAGTTTTATGAAGAAATATCATAAATACAAAAGTTTGATTATTCTAATTAGATATACTAATTCAATCAAATAAATCAAATAAAACATGTTTATTTTTATATATGAAATATGATTATTCAATTTATTCTAATAGATTAGGTTTACAATATTAAACTTTAGGTTTTAGTTTTAACTTTTAACTTCTAACTTCAGGTTTATGACTTGGTTTTTTCTTGATGGTTTACTGTTAAGTTTTACAGTTTAAGTTTTAGTGTTTTGGTCTGTAGTCTAAATTTAGGTAATACAAGTCGGTTCTAGTAATACAAAAATGTGTTAATTCAAAGTTTGTTTAAGTTGATTTTCGAATTTTTAAAGAACTTTTTAGCCTTCTTACTCACATATATAGATCGTATCTTAATTTATGCTACACATTTTTTAAAAATATAAAAAAATGTAATTTTAGTGGGAAGAAAAAACTTCTCCATCACCTTTGAATGTTTGTAGTATTTTATCTAGAAGGCATGTGACTTGCGTGACTTATTTTCATCATTTTATTCTCTTAAAATTTATATGTTTAAATTGTTTATAACTACATAGCAATCAACTTTTTTACATGTCACAATGTTTAATGATACGTTTTATATTTAAAAACATAAAGACAACATTAATAACACTTATTATAATATGAACAGTTTCTTTAGGCTCCGTTTAGTTCGTAAAATGTTTTGCAAAAAGAAATTGAAATTGAAATAACAATTGGAACGTGATTGCACGTGTTCACATGTTCTTAGCGCAACCTAGTGTTACTCTTTTAACTTCGTTACGTAAGATCGTGAATTCAAGTCTTTCTGGAAACAATTGCAATCACATTCCAATTGTTATTTCAATTTCAATTTCTTTTTGCAAAACATTTTATGAACTAAACGGAGCCTAAAGAAACTGATTCATATTATAATAAGTGTTATTAATGTTGTCTTTATGTTTTTAAATATAAAACGTATCATTAAACATTGTGACATGTAAAAAAGTTGATTACTATGTAGTTATAAACAATCTAAACATATAAATTGGAACGTGATTGCACATGTTCACATGTTCTTAGCGTAACCTAGTGATACTCTTTTAACTTCGTTACGTAAGATCGTGAATTCAAGTCTTTCTGGAAACAATTGCTCTTGAATGTACATGATGTTTTCTCAGTAGTGGGTTTTCTCCTGAATTGGTGATATACAAATGATGTGGCTAATGTATGAATTTTCCTATAAAAATGTGCCAGATAATCAACAGTTGTCGTAAAAAAAATTATGACTACGCGTGTGATTACATGAATCTTCTTTGATTTCTTCATCTTTTACGCCTAGTAGGGCCATATCATGAAGATGTCAACTTGTTATTTAGGGTATGATTTCAATTTCATAGTAGGAAATGTGATTCATAAAAATGACCAAGATGAAGATGCCGAGTGTTGATTTTATTCAACTTATTTCTGTGTATTAATTGATATTCAATTGAATGATTTTGTTCTTTAGTTTTATTATTTATATAGCTAAAATAATATTGATTTCATATTTTATGAAACTCAATTTTTGAGTGTTAGAACTCCATTCCAATTTCCGATTTCTAGAAATGGTTTTTGATTTGTAAAGGTGTCCCAATAGTATCAAGGTGTGTTAAAGCCTAAAGGTGTCCTTCGAAGTAATAGTTAAAAAAGAACGACTAGAGCTTTAAACTTTGAGTCGAAAAGATAATTCATATCTTCTTTCTATCATTCAAAACCGTGACTAATAAAAAATTCCATTTCTTTCTTTTTTCATACGTTTCTCGCGTGTATATAAGACTGAATTTATTCAACTTATAAAAAAGATTGTTGATGTTTTTAACTTTTTGAGAAATCCAAATGGTTGAAAATGGTGAATGATCTGATTTAAACGCGTTTTTCTAATTCTTTTTACTATAAATAAATAAATAATTGTTATTTAATTGATTCGGCATAAACGCGTCTGGAAGACGATGATCGTGGATGCCATCAATTAATTGTCTATTACCCAACGCCCAGATTAATTTATGATTTCGACGACACCAATATTACTTCTTCACATATATTTTTTAGACAATAATTATTTTAAAATTCATGACTAATTAATAGTTTTCTTGGTATATACAAAATTAAGTTTTTTTTTTTTTTAATAGCAATTTTTTCCACCTTAGTCCACTATAAGACTAGAACCCTCAACCTATTTTAAGAAAGACGCTTTTAACACGACTTGATACCATTGGGACAAAACTAAGTTAATACCATGGTTATAGAAGTCGCTAGGCGCTAATCGGGATTAATCGGCGCTAGGCGGATTGGAATTTTTATATGTAATTTTACAAATATTTATTACACACACATTAATATCAATAATTTAATACAATACTTCAAATATTTTAAAAAATAAACTTAAAAATACTAAGTCAAATAGTTCAAAGTACAAACTTAAACACAAAATTCAAAGTTTATAGATGGATTCGATGTTTAGGGACAGAATTAAATGTTTCAGATGTTGGATTTGATGTTCTAGAGACATATTAAGTATTCTGAGTTAAGAAATGTATCGAATAATCACTAATTTGGGTCATTTTTACTCGAAAAAGCAAAAAAAAGAAAAAAAGAAAAAGCAAAAAAAGCAAAAAAAAAATAGGCCGCCTGGGGCAAAATCGAGAAGGTTTTAGGGTGCCTAGGCGGCCGCCTAGGCCGATTTTTACAACACTGGTTAATACCACATGTATTACACATATTGTAAAAAACTAATAAATATGTAGTAAAAATTAAAAATAATTTTTTGATTTAAAGCAACATAAGTTAATACTTTAAGTAGTAAAATAAAAATATTATTTTGCAAACAATTCTTTTTTCAAGTTTTGTTTTTAAACATTTCATTTTTAAAAAAAGTTGGTTTTCAAAAAGATATTATTTCTTACAAAACTATAGAATGTTATGTATTATTACTGAGTTGATAAAGAAAAATATAGTTAATAATAACGACTTATAAATGATAAAAAATACTTTGCGTTAAATATTACTGAAAGAAATGTCATATTTTATAATAATTTGTTTTTTTTTTAAATTATGCTTTTTATACTAATTTTTTTAATATATTAAGAAATCTTTTTTAATTAAAAAAAGGTATAAATAATATAATATGTATTTAATATTATTTTTAATATTAAATTATTTTTTAATATATTTAGAAGTTTTTAATTGAAAAAGGTACAATGAATATAAATAGTAGTTAATATTAAATCCTTGGTCTTCTAATCTTTGAGATGAAACGAAATATTTGCAATTTTCAAACGGGTTTCATAATTAATCCTTTGAAACAAGCAAAGGAGTTGATATCAATATATCATTCAATGAATGAGGCTGATAACAATTTAATCATTTCATCAAAATCAAGTTGAAAAAACAGCCTTTCAACTATTGAATTTACCAAAATATTACACCAAAATTTTTTTTAACGGCAATTTGGAGACGGATCATAAACCCATCCGATTGTATCTACACTCAATAGGAGAAAACCCACCATAGGTGAGAGAAAACCCTATAACCTAGCATGAAACCTCAATTTTGTCCATGTTAGTGTTTGAACCTGTGATCTTCACAATATTGAAGTCACAGGGTACCTCTCTCAACCATTTGAGCTGTGATCATTGGTAAATATTATACCAAATAGTTTAACATATACCAAATATTGTCAAGTCCATGGGCGGCCCGGGGGAGGGGCAAACCCGACTCCCGTCCCGGGCCCATTTTTTAGGGGGCACGACAATTTTTATAAAAACGTATATATAGAGATCAATTCAAATGAAAATTAGTAAAGCGAATCGAACTAAAAATAAACATTTATAGACACATAATTTAAGGAATGCAAAAAATCATTTTTTTAAGTATAAGAAGTTACTTTCATGCCCTTTAAACTAAATATGTCCATTGGTTCGGTTAACGGTTTATTCGGTCTGTTTTAATCGGTTTTTAATTTTTTTCCCTGTCAAAAAACTAGGGCTGTCAATTTCAGACACGAACACGTTAACACGACACGACACGACACGACTTTAACATGTTTCGTGTCTAAAATAGGTCGACACGTTAAGACATGTTTATTTTTCGTGTCTATACATGTAAAACTCGTTAAGACTCGTTAAGACCTGTTTAAATCCGTTAATACGTGTTAAGATCCGTTAAGACATGTTAAGACATGTTAAGACCTGTTTAAATTTAAAATTTAAAATAAATAATATAATTAATATGTGGGTAATCGATTAGTTTCAAAAAATTTCTAATTGTCTAACCCTAGTTCTTTAACGGGTTCCTTAACATGTTCTTTAACGGATTTTAAATTCTTTAACATGTCATTTATAGTGTTAACTGTTAACATGTTTCTTAACGGGTCGTATTCGTGTTTGAAAAAACAGACACGATAAGAATTCTTGTCTTAACGGGTTGTGTCTGACCCGTTATGACAGCCCTACAAAAAACCGAATCGAATTCGAGAAATGGTTCAGTTCTAATTTCGGTTAAAACCAAATAAACAGATTGAAAGCCAAATAAACCCCTTAAAATTTGAATAAACCGATCCAAGAAATCAAATTCAATCGAATAAACCGATTAAACCTAATAAACTGATCTGAATAAACCGAATTCAACCGGGTAAACCGAATTCAATATTATATATTATTAATAAGATAATAAATTTAAATTTGAATTCTGTTTAATCGGTTAACCAAACAAACCAAATTTATAAAAAAATTGGAATTAAAAACCGAAATTCGGGTATGGTTAGGTACCGAACTGAAAATCGAATTCGGAATTTAGATATATCTAGAACCAAAAACGAAAACTGAATTTAGAATTCGGTTCGATTTTTCAGTTACGAATATGTTTTCGGTATTAAACGGTTTTTAGGTTTTTTGAACACCTTCACTTTAATATTTGAATTTGCTATGAGGCCTTTTTCTCCGGCTCGTCCTGAGCATGCCAATTCTCAGGGTCGCCCCTGGTCATGTCGGTGATAGAATCTCATAATATATCATCACTTTTAAGTTTTATCAAATACCATCGTATCAACTATCAACGATAAAATCTTATAATATATCATCCCTTAGTATACATTTTCGTCAGGTTCGCAATACAATCTCAAAATATGTCATTAAATAAAATAAGTTGGAAAAAAAAGGTTAAATTTACACATAAACTGGGACTATATTATTTTTGCCTTCATGTATCGTGAACTTTAGTTTAAAAACAATTACATTATATATTTAAAATACTTAATAGTTAATATAAGATAAAAACATGTTTAAAAAAACTTTCAAATATAAATAAATAAATAGCTTCAATAACAAAATGAAATTAATAATATATAGATATGTTTTTCAATATTTATGCTAATAAAAGAATAACACCTCATGTCACATATTATCCTCCCTCAAATTCAATGTTACATGTTATTTTCTCAACTGTTTTTCTCTTAGCTGATTAAATAAGTGAAAGTGAAATAATAAAATGAAATCAATAATATACTTTTCAATTTTTATATTAATAAAATAACAATATTACTGGGCACATATCGTTCTTTTAATCACTATTAACGTTACATATCATGTGTCATTCTCTCAACCACTTTTTTATTCCTTTGATCAAACCAAATATGCATATCTAATTTTCCTTCTTGACATGATATCTCACCTTCATCATTCTTAAAACCCTATTTTCTTAGAACAAATTGTCTTAATGGATCTTCTCATAGGTTTTGTTCTTTATTCCTTCTTTTAATTCATATCTTATCTTTCTAAGATTACATGTGGTTGTTTGTTATGATTTTTTTGAGCTATTCGTATTTTAATTTCATTTGTATCAACATCATTTAAATGCATGTTCTTATTTCTATTATACTAGCTCCTTTATTTTATAACAAGTTTCATCTTTCATTTTGAATGGAAAACATGTGTTGTAAGGCCCTACGAGACCTCACATTTGAATTTACACATTATACACATAACTCTTAAAAAAACACTTATTTTATTAAAATTTCCAGTGGAATTTAGTTAATTTATTACAACAATTAATATCAAATTAATATTTGCTTATAATATATTTTAAACCAAATCGTGAATAATGCCCAAGTAATCTTCTTTGATTATACCAAGTTGTCCTTTCTTGAAATGCATATAATGTATTTATAAAAAAAAAAAAGGTAAGCATTTCTGTGCAAATTCTAATTTTTCTTTATTTAAACAGTAGTAATTTGAATAACATATTTATATTAAAAATTTCCCTTGTTCAAATTTATGTCTAAAATTCCCCTTGTTCTTTTTAATTAAGTTTTAGACCATTAACTATCTCTTTCATTTCACCTTAAAAAATTATTTCTTTAACTTTGACTTTGTTTTATCTTTTCATTTACTATCTAAACATGGTTTGGGGAAAATTCCCAAACTAGCCAAATTGACCAAGTTTTTCCCTATTTTGTCCATTTAACTTTCCCCTTTCAATTTTGTCCATGGTCTGAACGGGTGTCGGCGCCTATGTATTAACGAGCGGACGCCTATGTAGAAACCAATTAAAATTTGACATCTGTCTTATTTGGGCGTGGACGCCCACATATACTCTGACGCACACTCGTAATTTCAAAACTTTTTCACGGACAACAGGCCCACACTAACACACTTGTCACATGCGGCCGAACGTACTTAAAAAAATTAATAGGAGTCCGTCTGTAATTTACAGGCGTTTATAAACATCCCGCTCAAAAAAAAATCAAAAAATTAGAAAATTTTTTAGCTGGCAGACGCCTGTAGCCTATATATTACGGACGAACGCCTGTTAAAAAATAATAAGCAAACGCCTGTCATAAAAGTTTTTATTAACGGTCGGCCGCCAGTGAAAAGTGTCAGTATGGGCCCGACACCCGTGACAAAAATTTTAAAATTACGGGTGTGCGTCAAAGTATACGGGCGCCTACGCCCATATAAGCCACATGACAAATTTTAATTGGATCATATGTAGGCTTCTGCCCATTAATTAACAGGCGCCGGTGCCCGTTCAAAACATGGACAAAATTGGAAGGAGGAAGTCAAATGGACAAAATGGGGCAAAAGTTAGTCAAAGTGTCTATTTTGGGAATTTTCCCCATGGTTTTGGGATGTGAATGAGTAAAAAAGTAAATACAAAATCCAAATAATTCACCCTTAAATAATCAAAACTAAATTGACAAACTTGACCAAGGGAAAGTTTAAGTAATTTAGTCGCGACAAGAAAAATAAGCTTGGTCAAATCATAATATGGGTCATCTCGCTACGTCTTGATAGACAAGCTTGGTCAAATAATAATCTAAGTCATTTGGTCATGCCTTGATAAACAGACCAACCGAGAGATAGTTTAAGTCATCCAGTCTTGACTGGATAGATAAAGTTGGTTAAATAATAATAACAGTCATCCAACTGTGTCTGGATAGACAAAATTTATATTATCAAGTCGGAACGGGATAGACAAGCTTGTCACTAACACACCAATCACTAGAAACTAATAAACCAAATATTTTATTGCAAACGCGCCCTAACGAAAAATCAATAAAGAAATATTGTCACATGCAAACTACTATGTGCCAAGCAAACACCATCACTTAATTTTGACTAGGAATTATGAACAAGGACTCATCACATACCGAGATGTTGAAAAGTGAATTCAATGTCATTCCAAGATCAAAACATTGGACTCAAGACTTGATGGGGTAACACTCTACCAACTCGATTAGGCATCCATCACTAAGCCCTTAGCAACAACAAAACATGTCGTGGATCGGGTAAGGATTAAGAAATCAAAGATAAGAGATTTTTGTACATACATGCCACGAATCAAGTGGATAGGACATGCCAACCACTAAATCAAGAGGATATGAAATGTGATGGGGTAATACCCAAATAACTATCAAATGATAAGGTCGAAGTCTAAAGGTGTGTTGCACATTGTAAAAAGCCTCGACACAATTGGCTGAGGGTTTAAGTTTAGAGAAGTTGAGGACCAAAATTATGATTGCACATCACACGGTGTAGCACCCCGGTAACTTTAAGAGTCACCAAGCATTATCAAGTTGCGACTCAAGAAGTCGCATGATGAATGAAAGGTCTTCAGCCAAAAGGACCTATGTCACGACTCATTATGAACAGGGGACTTTCTTAGCCATGAAAGAAGTTTGCCTCATAAGAACATTACGGGTCATAGCCAAAGCTAAACTATTATGACAAGGAATATTAATGCCACTTAAGATGCCATTTGCATGAAAGGAGGAAAAACACCAAGACTTAAAAGAACAAGGACTAACATAATCCATAACAAACTACCAAAAAATGAATAGCTTACTTTGTCTGTGTGAACACACAATTTGAAATACTTCAACTTTTCTAATGGAGCATGTTTGAGTTATGAACATCTCATTATAAATATCACTTCTAGTAGAAAAAGAGGACAACACAACAAATTACTCTAAGGCTTCATTTGAACCAATGTTATCACTTTCAACTAGCATTGGTGCAAGACTTAAGCTTCCGACAATGACAGAGATTGAACGTTTTAAAAGGAGGAGGAATTTAGGGGAACCACAATATTTGTTAATTTTTTGAAAAAGGGGCGAAACTGATACTTAAAATAAAAATAACATTTCGGTTGTAAAACTAACACTACAAACGAAAAAATTAGGGGGTGCCAGTTGTCCGCCGACCCCTGGCATCTGGTTTATAAGTTTTTTAGCAACATGTAGTGAAATTACACACACCCACCCACCCACATAGAGGTGTACAAATCGGGTTTTTTTTGAACCGGTTCCGGTTCCAATCGGTTCCAGTTCCAGTCAACAAAGTCAATCCCCGGTTCCGGTTCCAGTTCCGGGTTTTAACCGGTTCCGGTTCGGGTTTTGGTCTGTTCCAGTTCGGGTTTTGGCCGGGTTCAGGTGGAACCAATTCCGGTTTTCCGGTTTCGGTTCCGATCCGGTTCTAATTTGTCTGAAAAACCGTACCCGTTCGTACCCACCGGTTCCGGTTCGGGTTGTCGGTTCCAGTTCCGTTTTTTTGTACACCTCTACACCCACACACACAATATATATATATATATATATATATATATATATATATATAGGAGATGTATAAGATGGAAACCCCCTTGAGATGAAAAAACCTTTAAAAAACCCTATGTAAAAAAATTCAATTTTTTTATAGTTTTGTAACATTATTAGGTCATTTTTATAAAAAATATAAAAAAGCGTTGACCTAATTTAAAAAAAATAATAAAACAACAATGTAACATTGATGTAATTCCTTCTTTCATGCCTGTACAATGGAGTTATGTCTGTGTTACATCGGTTTTTTATTATTTTTATAAAAAATCTAGTTGGAGATTTTTGTATTTTTTTTTAATAAAAATGACCCTAAGGATGTAACCAGTCTGGAAAAAAATGAAAAGAAAAAATAATTTTTTATGGTTTTTTTCATTGTTCTCAAAGTTTTTTTTTTCACTAAAGGAGGTTTTCAAAATATTTCTCATATATATATATATATATGTATATATATATATTGAAGATGTATTATCGGATTCGTCAACTTGCGATTAACTGATCTTTATGCCATCATCAATGGTCGAGTTAAGCAATCAGAAAGTACTTTCTCCGGCCCCAATCCAATGGCTTTGTTTTGGTGTAAGTGTGTGAGTGTTAATTTGGGGAATGAGTGAATATAGTTTCTTCCCCTTTTCCCTTTTAGTTGGTGGGGGTGGGCCCTTCGTATCAGTTTGTTACGGACTCAAGAGAATCCTCCTGATCGCCTCTTTGTGGGCCCATCTATAACCGTTTATTATCATTCCCATATCTTTGTTCCTTATATTAAAATGGGTATTTAATATGGTGGTACGCTCATATATATATATATATATATACATATATATATATATATATATATGTATATTTCTATTTATATACGCACAAATACTTATCAATTGTCATTATTTTATTAAAAATTAGGCCTTACGCCTTCAAGTCCCCCCAGACCGATGATATTTGTTTTCTTAAAATCATCAGGGATACTTATGTTGATTAAACATACATATTTTTTTCATGTGCACCAACCGGACCATTATCTCATAATATGTTTGCAACTTTTTACTTGCACATAGATGATTTATTGTTTAAAATAGGGATGATAAGTTTTAAAAATGATGACATTTTAACTTCCTAACCGTTGGCGACGTTTGAGTATTCTTTTTTGAACATCCCGCCTTTTTGGAAAAAGTTCAAAAGTTAAATTTATTGTTCTCCCCCCGAAGGTATATATATGTATCCGTTATCACGAAAATCTCACTCATTCTTTCCGATAGCTCCTGTCTTTTAAACTGAGCGATCTTTCCTATTTTACTTTTATGGCTCCCAAATAGGCGAAACCTTACAAGGGCGCGATGGCGGCATCTTCGAAAAACCTCTTATCCGTATCAAACCATGAAATAAACTGGGCGTCGTCTGATTACGAAGAGTTTTTGGGGGAATTACGGATCCTACCTTCATGGCACCCCGAGCTCCCTGGTTTAGGGCAAACAACCCTAAACGCTCCTCCGGGCAAGGTGTGTCTATATGCTGATTTCTTCCGCTTTTCTCATTTTCGATTGCCAGTGAGCCGGTTTTGTTTACAGATGCTAGAGAAGTATGGGGTGCATATTTCCCAAATGAGTCCTCTAGGTTTGATTCGACTGTATCACTATGAGTTTGTCTTGCGGAGTATTCAGGAGGATGTCACTCCCCTACTTTTTAGGGTATTTTTTAAATTGGTTAAAAAAGATGATTGGTATTCCTTTGATAAGAGGGGGGGGGGGGGGTCCTTCCATGATCCAGAAGGTACCCTCTAGTTCGAAAGACAAGAACTGGAGGAATAAATTCTTTTATATCGATGAAAATGTTTTTCCGGGTACCATGCTATGGCGTTCCCCTTTGGATCCTATCGTAGACCCCATTCCTGATGAGAGTGAATACTCAAATCTGCGGTTATATAAATGGCTTTGCAAGAATCCGACTGATATCCAACCCATCCCCGAACATGCTTTGGTAGCCACTGTGATTAGTCATTTCTGGGATTCTCCTTCCACCAAGCCCGTGTATTTTGCTAAGGATGGAAGTATGTTTTTTATTTCCCTATTTTCTTGTGTTAATACTTTATTCTTTCTTTTACGCATCCTTTAGTAACCTTTTAATTTTCCACCCCTCAGGGGAGGGCTATTATTTTGAAGTGCTCTCAGATACCCGCCGCGGGCTTCTAATTCCTAAAAAACAGCCCTTGAAGCCCAGCGAAGTTCCTATACTCCGCTTTACTGCACAGTATGTGGCTTTTCCCTTGCAAGAAAACGCGCAAGAGGAAAACCTTGCGGATGCTTCCTCCTTGCAGGTTATATATATTTTACTGATGTATTTCGAAATGTATTACTTTCCTTATCATTTTAACATGTCTTAAGTTGCTTTCATCTTTTGACTTTCCTCAGGGGCCCTCTTCCCCCAAACTTGCTTCGGCCACTTCACTTGGCGGGTCCGTTTCACCTGCCTCTCTTGAACTTTCTACCTCTATTAGTTCTAGTATGGTGGCCGCGCTTTCAGTCCCGGGTATGTTTGAGTGATATCCCTTTTCTTTTATGGATACGATCCTTCAGTTTATTAATGCTTCTTCTTTGTGTACAGATAAGCCTATAGTTTCCCAGGCGCTTCTTCCTGCCTCTGTAGTCTCTACCACCTTATCTCCAATTGCTTCGGAACCTTCCCCGGTTCTTCACAGCCAGCCTACTACATCCGCGGTCTCCCCTCAGACTTCTCTGGCATCCACTTTGCCATCCATTGGTCAGATTACCTCGACCTCTGATTTGGCTTCTTTGTCTTCTGTGTCCGTGGTAGGCTCTTCTTGTTTGGAGGTTATTTCCGCGACTTCTTCTACTCATTCTTCCCAAGAGTTTCTGGCTTCCTGCCCCTCTCCCCCCGCGAAGGTCGTACAATCCTCTTCCTCTCCTCAACTTTCTGCTTCCCAACTTCTGGCCAAAAAATTATCTTCTACCCTACTGAACAAGTATGCTCGAAAGCGTGCAGGTATGTTCGTGATTTTCCTTGTATCTTATTTATTATTCTTCAGGTGTTTTAACTAACATGTTGTCCCCTTTCTCTTTTCCCCTTTTACAGGAACATATTTTTTATTAACTTCATCTCCCAAGAAGTTCAAGGAGTCGCTTCCTTCTCCTTTAATCGACTTGGAACCCTCTAGTACTTCATCTTCTCTTCCCCTTACCAGTGTTTCCTTGTCTACTTCCAGTGTCTGTTGTCCCTTACCATCCGCCGCTTTGTTGTCTTCTTCCCTTCCTTCTTTTACTTTATCCTCCCCTAACCCGGGTACTTCTGTTTTTACCTATTCTTCCTCTGTTGTTGTTTCTCAAACTCCACCTCTCATTGTGACATCTTCTGTTGTAAATATTCCTTCTACTTCATCTTCCGCTAATCTTCCTCCTTTAGTTTCTGATAAGTTTCCCTCTTCCTCACATTCTAGGTATGCTCCTGGATTCGACCCTTCAGCTTTGTTTGTTCCCAATTGGGGTCTTAAGCATGGCTCAATTCTGAGTGTCCCTTCCCTGTGCCGCGAATTTCGTTTCCGCGGTGTTCCTTCCGCCGAAGCTGAGCGGACACAAAAGCTTTCCTTGCAAGATCTTGGAGACCGTTTGGCTTATTCTTTAAGCTCTTTGGTTGCCTGTGTACCCGAATTAGGGCGCCGGTCTGAGCTTTTGGATGAGGAAGTAAAACGTTTGAATACGGATCATGGCGCCACTCTTGCCGAATTGTTTAAGTTACGTCAAGAGAGCGAATCTGATAAATCAGAGTTGGTTGCCCTCCGCCGCCAGGTGGCGGATTTGCGTGTTGATCGTGGTAACTATCTTAAGCTTCAGGACCTTCTGGAAGAAAAAGAGGATAAGATAAACAACTTGCTTGCCACTTTGACACAGGAAAGGGAACAATTTACTTCTTTGAGGCTTGCGGATAATAAACGACTCGTTCAACGTAACGAGGACAACAAGGAACTCCGCCAAAAGAATAATGACCTGTTAGACTCCTTACGGCGGAAAGACCTGGAGTTACGAACCATGAAGGAGACGTTGGAATCTTCTGAGGCTTCTCGCGCGCTCTTACGGGCTGATCGAGAATGGCTTATTCAACAAGGGATTCCTAAGTCTTTTGATGCGCTACGCTTGAGCGGTCCTTATTTGAGTATCATTGATAAAATTACTTCTTCTTCAGACCTGATGGGTCGGCAGCAAGGTATTAGAGAGGGATATGCCTTGTCTCAAAGTGGCCAAAGCTTGGACGATTGTGCGGTTCTTTCAGTGCCATCTGTGGATTTATTGGGTTCCGCTTATGAAGAGTTGGGGGATCCTGAGATTCCCATTCTTAGCGAGATCATTTCTACTGCTTCCGCCGAGAATTTAGATGGTCTTAAGGAATTGCTCAAGTCCCCTGATATATCAAATGCCTCAGAAGACAGTGATCAAGTATCTCCTGGTGAATAGTATAGGCTACTAAGGTTGTACTTGTAACTAAATCCAATGTCTTGTTGATGTTTGTTCCTATGGATTGTAATTCCACTTATGAATTTTATATTTTGAATGTCGTAGTTAATGCTTGATGGTGTTTTTTCATATTATTGTTTATTATATGTCAGAAGTGTCTTGTCTTGTCGACTGAACGAATTAGTTTCCTTTTATTACTACAGTCCTTACTGGGCCCTCTTTGTTTTCGTGTTGTCTTTTCTCCTAGATTTTCTTAGAGATTCGCTTACAGTCTTTTTTCCCCTATAAATTGAATGCTTCCTCATCAAAGGTCTTTCATCCCTCTCGCCTCTTTTCTTTCTATGAAGCATTGTTTCTCCTTTCATGGGGATTTTTGGCTGTTCATCACTACCTTCTTTTCTTTGCATCTTGGGGTGCTTTGGTAGCTTTAGAGGGTTATTACCACATGTCAGACTCAGATTCCTTAGGGCTCCTAGCCTCCTTCAGCAGCGATTGAAGGGCTATGGATCAGCAAGCCCTTTAAGCATAAAGCCAGGGGTTTATTATAACATGTCAAACATCTTCTTCGTGTGAGGATAATGTGGGAATGGCACTGTGAAAGCTCCTCTGATCCCTTTTCAAGGGTTCAGAGGCTTATTATCACATGTCACCCCTCCTCATGTATGAAGATTGTGGGTTTCGCGGCTCCCTGACGCCGGTCGGTTCACCTTCTTCCGGTCGTCACCCTCAACTTCTTCCATGTCATTTTCTTCTTCTTATGTAATTTATTTGTCTCTGAGTATGGTTTAGGGTTTGGGGTTTATGTGTTTCATATAGAAAAATAGGGGCCTCTATGGGATATTCCCTTCATTACTTAATGTTGATTTCTTAGTATCCTTTTGTAAAAGATATTCTCGCTTTGTAATCATTGTTGTGTTAAACTCTCTTGATGGGTTGTTATTTGTAATTTTGGATCTTTTCCTCCAAAGAATGTGTATTTGACTTATATTATGACATGAATTATATGGCATAAATTGTGCGTTATTTGAAATTTTCCTAAAAAGGGGGTGTATATTGTTTGGTTAATTGTTCAACAAAGCTTTTCGAATGTCACTTGCACTTGTACACCCAGATGTACCTTTTGAGGGTCCCTCGTGCTCATGTGCGCGGATGTTTCTTTTTAAGGGTACCGGACTTTTTGGGGTCCTTTGCGCTTACACGCGCGGGATACCTTTTGAGGGTACCATAGACGTACCTTTTGAGGGTACTGGACCTTTTGAGGGTCCTTTGCACTCAAGCATGCGGAGTACCTTTTGAGGGTACTGGACCTTTTGAGGGTCCTTTACGATTATATGGGCGGGGGTACCTTTTGAGGATACCAGACCTTTTGAGGGTCTTTTACGTTTAAGCACGCGGGGTACCTTTTGAGGGTACAGGACCTTTTGAGGGTCCTTTACGATTATATGCGCCGGGGTACCTTTTAAGGGTACCAGACCTTTTGAGGGTCTTTTACGCTTAAGCGCGCGGGGTACCTTTTGAGGGTACAGGACCTTTTGAGGGTCCTTTACGATTATATGCGCCGGGGTACCTTTTGAGGGTACCAGACCTTTCGAGGATCTTTTACGCCTAAGCGCGCGGGGTACCTTTTGAGGGTACCAGACCTTTCGAGGGTCTTTTACGCTTAAGCGCGCGGGGTACCTTTTGAGGGTACAGGACCTTTTGAGGGTCCTTTACGATCATATGCGCGGGGGTACCTTTTGAGGGTACCAGACCTTTTGAGGGTCTTTTACACTTAAACGCGCGGAGTACCTTTTGAGGGTACGGGACCTTTTGAGGGTCCTTTACGCTTGTTCGCGTGAATATACCTTTTGAGGGTACCGGACCTTTTGAGGGTCCTTTACGCTTGTGCGCGTGAATGTACCTTTTGAGGGTACCGGACCTTTTGAGGGTCCTTTACGCTTGTGCGCGTGAATGTATTTTTTGAGGGAAAATTCATTAATGCGGGTATGCATGATTATTCAAGCATTGATATGTACCCTTATTTTAATAATGTTTACCCATGTTATTTCAAATCCCATTCAAATCATAAAAATAGTCATGCCATAATATGATAACGATACGGGTATAACAATTCATTAAAAACTTAGCTTATCTTGCTTGGCCAAGCTACATGTAACATTTCTTTAGTTGCGCTCCATTCCATGTTCTTGGCACCTTCCGCCCATCCATCGACATCAAGTTGTATGCTCCCTTTCCCAATACTTCTTCAACTACGTAAGGCCCTTCCCAATTGGGTCCCATTTTACCTTGGTCTCCCGTTTTGCTAGCTTTATTGTTTCTCCATACATATTCTCCTTTTTTGAATGACGCGGGATGGACCTTTTTGTTGTAACTTTTCTCCAGCTTTCTTTTGTACCTTTCTTCCTCCAAAGCCACTCGTTCCCTTCTCTCCTCCAGTACATCCAAGTTCCTCCTGAGATCCCCTTCGTTGTCAATCGGACCCACATTAGTTACCCTTTGAGAAAGTGACCCCACTTCGGCCGATATCATGGCCTCTGATCCATACGTTAATCGGAAGGGCGACTCTCCATTACTGGTTTTCGGCATGGTTCTGTAGGCCCATAACACGCTAGGTAGTTCATCTACCCATGAGGCCCCAGTGTCCTCCAATCTTTTCTTAAGCCCCTCCACTAGGCTTCTATTAACCCTTTCCACCTGTCCGTTACTCTGCGGATGCGCCAATGAACTAAATATTTGTTTTATCTTCATTTCTTCACACCATTGTTGGAAGAGCTTATCCGCAAACTGAGTCCCATTATCGCTAACCAAGTACAACGGCATTCCAAACCGGCAAACTATCTGTTCCCATACAAACTTCTTTATCTGTTTGGCCGTAATGATTGCTAAAGGTTTAGCTTCTACCCACTTAGTAAAGTAATCCACCGCTACCACCAGGAATTTCACCCCCTCCTTGCCCTTGAGGAAAAGGTCCCACCAAATCAATGGCCCATTTTTGGAAAGGCCACCCTGACGTCATATGTACCAACAAATTCTTCGGGCGTGTTATGAAGGGTGCATGTTTTTGACAGGCCTGGCATTTTCTTATTTCTTCGATGGCACTATTGTGCATACCCGGCCAATAATATCCCGCATTGGTCAACTTGGCTACTACTGACCTAGGTCTCGCATGAATCCCACAAATACCCGCGTGGACTTCTCTTACTAGGTAATTAGCCTCTTCCAAGTCTACACATTTTAACGATGGCCCTAGGAATGTTCTCCTATAGAGATCCCCTCCTTGTATTTCGTACTGTTGAGCTTTACATCGTAGCTTATGTGTTAATAACTTGTTCTCGGGGAGTCTTCCTTCACTTAGATAATCAACAATAGGCTTCATCCAACTTTCACTTTCTTCTTGTATCATATTGACCATACTTACCTCAGTAGTTGGTGACAATACTTCTTCCACTGAATTTTTTTCTAATGGGTCTGAAAAACTCGACGCCAACTTGCTCAGCGCATCCGCCTTCTTATTCTGGCTTCTCGGAACATGTATCACAACGCAGCTTTCAAATTTGGCCATTATGCTTTCGACTACCTGCACATATTGCTTCAGACGTTCTTCCTTGACTTCATAAACACCATTGATTTGGTTTGACACCAAAAGGGAATCCACTTGCGCCACTACCTTTCTTGCATTTTCCATGAGGACTGACTGTAGCCCTGCGATTAAAGCCTCATATTCTGCTTCATTGTTGGAGGCTTTGAATTTTAATTTCAAGGCCCGCGCCTTTTCTTTTCCTTGGGGGCTTATTATCATAACCCCTATTCCTGCCCCTTCTACATTGGAAGCTCCATTCGTATAAACTTCCCAAGTCCCTTGGGTTTCTTCATCTTTTCCTTTTTCTATCTCCTGTTCGCGGTCTTGGGGTATTTCAGCTAAAAAATCTGCGATGACCTGCGCTTTAATAGCTGACCTGGGCTTGTAAGTAAGATCAAATACGCCCACTTCAATGGCCCATTTTGCTAGTCTTCCCGAAATCTCTGGCCGTTTCAATACTTGCTGTAGGGGATGCGATGTTACAACCTCCACTTGATGCGCTTGGAAGTACCTCCTTAGTCTCCTTGAGGAGTGGACCAATGCTAGAACCAACTTTTCCAACTTCGTGTAATTCATCTCCGGGGGAGTAAGTACTCTGCTAACATAGTATACCGGTGTTTGGACGCCCTCTCTTTCAACCAATAAAACTGAACATATCGCCTTGTCTGATGCAGATAGATACACTAGCAAAACTTCTCCTTGGCGTGGCGCTGTAAGTGCGGGGAGCTCTTCAAGACATTTCTTGAGATCCTGAAAGGCTTGGTTTGCTTCCTCCGTCCATTGAAACTCTTTTCCAATCTATTTCTTTAAGGTTGCTATAAATGGTAACGACTTTTCCGCATGTTTAGACAGAAATCTATTAATCGCCACTAGTCTTCCATTTAATGCTTGTACCTCCTTAACTGATCTGGGTGGAGCCATACTTCGAATTGCTTCGACTTTTTCTGGATTGGCTTTGAATCCCTCTTTTGTAACGACTACCCCTGGAAACTTTCCCTCCATAACTCCAAATGAACATTTAACCGGGTTCAATTTAATATTATACTTGCGCAATTGGATTATTGTTTCCGCCACATCTGCCAACATTATCTTTTCCCCGCGGCTTTTAATCACCAGATCATCCACGTATACCTCCACATTTTTTCCAATTTGGTCTTTGAACACCATATCCATCATTCTTTGGTATGTGGCTCCCGCATTTTTTAATCCAAAAGGCATTTTTCTTGTAGCAAAAGATGCCTATATCGGTATGAAAGGCTGTCTTGTTTTCGTCCTCTTCAGACATCTGGACTTGATGATACCCCTTGTAGGCGTCCAAGAAACATTTTACTGGAAATTCTGCCAGTGAATCAACTTTTAAGTCAATTTCTGGTAGCGGATAATTGTCTTTCGGGCAAGCCTTATTTAAATCCTTGTAATCTATACACATCCTCTACGTCCCATTAGATTTTTGCACCATCACCGGATTAGCAACCCAGGTTTGGTGCTTAGTTTCTCTCAAGATTCCCGCTTCCACCAACTTTTTTACCTCTTTTACGACTGCTTCACGCCTTTCACTTCCCATGCTTCTTTTCTTTTGGACTACTGGCTTTCTATTAGGATAGACCTTTAATTGGTGTTTTATGACTTCTCGAGGTATTCCGGTCATATCTGAATGTTTGAACGCAAATACATCCGCGTATTCCTTCAAAAGATTCTTTAAATGGTGTCTCACATTTTCCGATAGGTCTTTTCCCAGAGTGATCGTCTGCTCAGGGTAATCAGGATTGAGGGCCCACTTTTCATCCACCATTAACCGTACTTCCTTAGATATAGCAGGCGTCCATTTTTCTGTGGTAGCGCATTGTTCCTCTGCTTTAATACACATTTGTCCCCCGGGCGTGGGAAAAATCATCATACCTTGTGCTGTCGACACCCAAGCTGCTAATTGGCCCAACGCTACTCTTCCTAAAATGACATTGTGTCTTGCTTCCGCCTTAATTATCAGAAACGTCAAGTGTACTTGTCGCTGTTTCTTTCCTTTCCCCACGGTCAAGGGCAGGTTTATTTTGCCCATTGGCTTAACCATTTCCCCCGAGAAACCCATTACCGGATAATCCACTCTCTCCATCAGCTGTTGGTCTTCCCAAGACATCCTTCTAAACGCGTGCTCATATAAAATATCCGACGAACTCCCGGTATCAATAAAGATCCGATGCATCTTGTATCTTCCTACCAGAGCTGTTATGTTCAACGAGCTTGTACTATAGCAACCATCACAAGCTGGCATGAGCAATGGTGTACACATCCAAGCTTCTAAAATATCTGCTCGTCTTTTAACGGTTTCTCTAGGATTCTTGCCCTGAACTTCTGTGACGAAGATTTCATGAACCGTTTTCCCTTCCTTTTTTTCTTCCATTTTCGATGTTTTCTCCCCTGTTTTTTGTTCTCGTAGATGGTTTAACTCTCCATTGGAAACGAACCTCTCAATTTGTTTCTTCAAGTGCCAACAGTCATCCGTATTGTGACCATGTACCCGATGATAATCACAATATTTAGTTTTATCCCTAGCCGGGTTATCTCTCAGGGGGCGGAGATGTTCCCATTTCAGCCCTTCTGTTCGCCAAATTTCCCCCGGTGTTTTAGTGAGAGTGGGATACGCTTCTTGTCTCCTTTCCTTCTTCTGGGCAACAATGGACACTTCCCTAGCGGCATATGGAGTGAACCTCCCCGCATCTCTTCGGAGTGGCACATGTTTCATGTTAACCTCCGCCAGGCTTTTCCTGTTCCCATAACTGGGCTGCACAGGAATACTAACCGCCTTTTTCTCATTCTTCCGGGTCTCCCAATCTACACTGACCAATACAGACTTCTCTTGTTGCACGTAAGCTTTAGCAATCGTCATTAGTGTGTTCATGTCTTCTGGAGTCCCATTTACTCCATGTAATTTCCTAATCAAGTGTTTATCTCTCACTCCATGGATGAACCCCGCTACTTTTAATGCTTCAGTAGTTCCATTTATCTGAAGGCTTTCCAAATTATATCTGACTATGAATTCTTCCACCGTTTCATTCGAACCCCTCCGTAAGTTAAGGACTTCCGTTTTATCACGAGTATGCCTTCGTTGCTGGCTAAAATGCAACTTGAACTTAACCGCCAAATCTTCAAAGCTCACTACACTCCCCGCTGGCAAACTATCAAACCATATACGAGCAGCACCCACAAAAGTCTGAACAAACATATGGCACCACGCTGGCATGGTCCATTGTTCAACCCCTCCTGCACTAACAAACACATTATAATGGTCCTCTGGGTCTGAAAGCCCGTCATACTTTCCCACGTTAACAGGCATCTTTAACTTCCGTTGAAACTCCGCCAATGCTATGGGGGCTATGAATTTGGATTTGGTTAATAGTTCTGGAGGTTTATAGGGTTTGTTATAATCCAGGGGGTGAAGTTCATTTGTGGGCTGGCAGGATTGTGGGAAAAAATCGGTACCATGTTTTGGTCGGTAATTGGTGTCGCCGGTATCCCTGCGAACTGCAGCTGGGTCCTTAAATTGGCTAGAATCGCTTCATGAGACATCGATCCCACTGGGGTAACTAGGGAGGGTTGGAAAGGTGGTGTGGGAGGATTTATCGCGTATTGAGGGTATGGGGTTACTGGGGAAACCGGATAGGTTTCACTTACGGAAGAAGGGGGTATAGCTCCTGGATTAACACCCATTACTGGGTTTGTCCCGCCGTAAGGGATGAACGGGATTACCGGAGTGGATGATCTAGGTACTGTCATTGATCCGGTATAAACGGGTGTTTGGGGAGAAGAATAACTAAATGAAGGTAGCAAAGGTGTATAAGGATAAAACGAAGATAAGGGTGTAGTCGTACCATGATGAGAGGGGAATAAGTTCGCCGGAGACATAGAACTAGTCGGTTTGTGGATTACTCTGGGTGTTATTTGATCGGAGGAGGAGCTCTCTGCTTCTTCACCATCTCTTCTCTCTGCTGGAGGTTTTGCGGGCATGCTCGTGTGTACTACGGTTACTGCCGTGGTATGATGTACAGGGGGATCAAACGCGAAGGAGAATGATCGGTTGCCGGAGTTGCTAGTGCTCATGATGATGACGGAGATGACCTTCGAAGGGTCCCACGGATGGCGCCAATGAAGATGTATTAATCGGATTCGTCAACTTCCGATTAACTGATCTTTATGCCATCATCAATGGTCGAGTTAAGCAATCAGAAAGTACTTTCTCCGGCCCCAATCCAATGGCTTTGTTTTGGTGTAAGTGTGTGTGTGTGTTAATTTGGGGAATGAATGAATATAGTTTCTTCCCCTTTCCCCTTTTAGTTGGTGGGGGTGGGCCCTTCGTATCAGTTTGTTACGGACTCAAGAGAATCCTCCAGATCGCCTCTTTGTAGGCCCATCTATAACCGTTTATTATCATTCCCATATATTTGTTCCTTATATTAAAATGGGTATTTAATATGGGGGTACGCTCATATATATATATATATATATATATATATATATATATATATATATATATATATATATATATATATATATGTATGTATATTTCTATTTATATACGCACAAATACTTATCCAATGTCATTATTTTATTAAAAATTAGGCCTTACGCCTTCATATATATATATATATATATGGAAAATTTTGTACATGCGTAACAATAAAACCTAAAAACTCACCGATTTAAATTGATCTTGATGAGTTATCTCGAGTTAACGAGATAAAATGAGTTATTTCAAGTTTTTATTCCTATACGTATAGTCACTTGTCACTAGTCACGTTTGGATTCATTAATTCCTATCCCACTGACCCGAACGCTTCACAAAAAATAATCTAACTTGATTCTAGTTTTGGCTATAGCATGTTTGCAGTGTTAAACAACCTCGTCCTTTTCCTCTGATCAAAATATAAGTTATTCAAAAAATAATAACAATAATAAACTCATAACTATTTTGTATGATTAAAGATGAAATATACTTCAATCACATGATCATGGATTCAAGTTTCACTGATAATATCACGTAAAACAGAGCCCAATACTTGATTGGATCTAGCTTCAAGCATTCAATGTCAATAGATTAGCCAGTGGCGTACCCACCTCAAGCCTTGGGGGGGAGCCACCCTCCCTGAATTTTTTTTTTCTAGTAGTATATATATGTTAAAATCCTGATTGACCCTCTTAATATTTTGCAATTGCCTCCCTTAACTTTAAATAATTGGACTTATGTTGAGATTTTAAGTGATAGTTATACTTGTTTTTTTGATAAAGAGATACTTAAAAAAGTCTCTATAGATGTTGTTTTGGAGATACTTTTAAAAATAAAACTCAATAGGAACAACTACGCCTAACAATCTTAACTCATAACAAGATAAATGCAAAAATTGGGTAAATAATTAATGTATTTTAGGTTGAAATGGGTAACCATATAATATAAAATCATAACTTCAAATGGGTTGAGATGACTAACACCTTAACACATCGCGTGCTAAGATGGATAACTTAAAAATTACGTGAATATAATGGATTTAAACAGATAAGAATGATCAGTATTATATTTGATTAGAAAATCACTAAAAATTATTCAATTAAACAATTTGTTTAGTTACAATTCACTTTAACTTGAACAAAATTAAAGTTTTTTAAAATGATCCTTTTAAACCCAAACTGATTTCCTTAAAACTTATCATAACCTGCACCCATCCTGACCCGCATCTGTTCTGACCCGCTACCTAACACAACCAAACCCTCCTATTTTACCAGGCATAAGAGTAACTTTAGATATATTGTATTTTTATTATGTTTTTATATATGAAATTAAGTTTGTTTGCTTTTTTTTAACATGGTCCGACCCGATTCAACCTAACCCGATCTGAATAAAGAGAAAAAAAAATTATTATATAACGATCCTCAAATTACCATAAAAAATTTTCGCCCCCCATGAAAAAAATTTCTGGGTCCACCACTGAGATTAGCTCTAATTGTTTACAACTGTAACTATAATCTTATTCAACATCTGTATGTTGAAATTGTAATAAGTTGAAAAAAGAAAACCGTTAAAATGTCACGATCCTTCAGTTTGAGATAATTATCTACGTAAATGCAGAAGAAATAATATAAGTGAGTGGAGAAAAATCAAATAAAATGTCTATTTTATTTTGTTTAAGAAGGCTAAAAATGTTTTTTAAAACTTTCTAAATCGATACAAACGAACTCCAATTGAACTCATTTCGATGATATTGGAACAGTCTCATCTAGCCCTCGAATGTTAGTTTTTAAGTTTTAATTTTAACAACTAGTTTTAAAGTTAAGACTTTAGAGTTTGGTTTTTAACTTTTAGGTTTTATCTTTAGTTTTAGATTTTGTTTTTAAAGTTTTGGTTTTAGTAGTAGGATTTATTGTTTATGATTTAAGATTTGAGTTATAGGGTTTGACAAGCCGGTTCAAATAATGCAAAAATAAATTCAATCATAGTTTGTTTCGATCGTTTTTTGAGTTTTTAAAAATCTTTTTTTACCGGCGAAGTAGACTTTAGATGAACCTTCTTCTATGTGTGTCTCATGAAGATCCTCTTCTCTATTTATAGCTCTGCCTAACGGTAGCCTTCTCATACGTCGGTTCTAAACCATGGGCATATTTATTATCATTTGTTTTTATTTCCATGGTAAATACTAGGAGCGTTCACAATTTGGTTTCAAACCGTAAAGCTGTTCAAATCAGTTATTGATTTGGTTTTGTGGTCGGTTTTTCAAAATATTTGGTCGGTCGGCTGAATAAATTTGAAACCGTAATGAAGGGCTTGGTTTACAGTTTTCACTAAAAATTGGTCGTTGAAAAACCAGACCGGACCATGTGACACACACACACAAATACACATATTAAATAGATAGTTTATTTGTTTTATGATTTAGACATCATTTGACAAAAAAATAGATATAGGCTCACAATGTAACTAGTCAATTGCAAATCGTGACGAATCGGTTTTTATTTTAACCGGTCAAAAAACTCAAACCTAAAATCCCCAAATCGTAAACCAAACCGGAATCAAACCGTTGATAATGGTTAGGTTTCTATTTCTAAAAGTTCGGTTTTTATTTCTAATGGTTCGGTTTTGGTTTCCATTATTCAAAAGCCGTTATTATTGGTTTTGTTTATGGCTCACTCAAAAACCGTAAAAATGTGACTGTAAACACCTGTGGTAAATACGCACGCACCTTTCTTTTGTTTCTTGTCAAATGTCACACACATTTTTCCCCCCTAATTTAAAAATTTTTATTATTTGATAACTATTTTATAACTTTTAAACTATAACATTTTCGTGCATTCCAAATGATACCGTCATGATGTATCTTATATATATATTCATATGAAGTTTTATTTAAAATAAAGAAAGTCAAATAGTATATTTTTATAACAACTTTAACATGTTTATTTTATCAACATTTAAATATATACTTTATCAAAAATTGAGTCGGGTTAAATATAATATTTTTTTCTAGAAAAAGAAAGAAAAATTTAGTTTTTTTGTATCTTTTCTTTTATTTACTCTTACAACTTTTAAATTATAATTTTTATAAATTTTTCGTTGCAATGTACTTATTCTTATTAACATCTTAGCGTGAATTTTTTTACAAGGTTTTATCTAATGGGAAACTATTTTTAATAAAATATCAAAATAACTAACAGCCTTTGAGAGTCACTGGCATGTTTTTACGCATACACTTTTTTCTTCTTTCTTGACTTTGACAGCTCGTGACCTTAATTATTCATTAAATTTCTAAGATGGTTAATTGTCACGTTCATCTTCATATTTTTTTTACAAATTATTCATCATATCTAACCTATTTTATTAAATACATAATTACATTATTTAAATTTACTCCTCTTTAGGATAATCTTTTGAAATATGTTGATTGGACAATCTATTTAAATATGTTATTTGAACTTACTAATATGTCAACTTACCCAATAATTCTTTACTCTATCTTCAACCCAGACCAAATTATTTTCTTGAATGTTGTCTTTCGTTAAAACGTCCGAAATTAAAGAACTATGACAACTTAGATCTTAATCCAATGACCTGCTTCTTTTCCTATATGTGATTCCTTTCACATCTCATGAGATTATAGTTCAAGTGTATGTTTGCCCCAATTGATTGATTTCTAATAGAGTAAATTACTAAATAGTTCATATGGTTTACTATTATTTTATTCTTGGTCCATAGGTTTTATAAATTACTCATACGGTCCTAAACTATAGACATTTGTAACACACATATATATAGTCCTTATGTGAGGTTAACTTGGTCAATTACCTGAGGGTAATTTGGTGATCTAAGGACTATATGTGTTACAAATGTCTAAAGTTTAGAATCATATGTGTAATTTATGAAACGTAGGGACCAAGAGTGAAATACTAGCATATCACAGGGACCAGAGCAGCGATTTATTCATTTCTGATATGACTTATGAGTATTTCTAGGGACTTTCCATTAAGACGTGTTCTAAATGTCCATCATTTGCTTTCATATCTAAATTCTTATCAAGGTGCTTTAAAATAAATAAAATTGACATATCATCTTCAACTTGTAATCTTGTTTTCTTATTGTTTCTTTGGTTTCATTTCATTCCACTCCAACTAATTGAGAAATTTACGAGCAAATAATTCAATAGCCAAGACTTTCAAACTCATCCAAGTAAGCTAAGTTATAGTTTGTAAGAAAGACGAACCATACTAAATATGGAAATGAGTTATGAGTTATTTGGATTGAAACCATGGGTGTATTACCCAAGATGAACATTTTGACTCTATTTTTCTAAGGTGGTGTTTGTTTTTTAAGAGGTAAAATCTTTGCAGTCTGCGGGCCATATTTGCAGACATATGTAGGAGAAGACATGGACCAAATGCCTGCAGTCTGTAAGAAAAAGAATATTTGTTTTTTAACGCTTGTTGACTTTTAAAATAAATTGGAGATGATGCATGTACGGTGGGGTGGACGACGGTGGTGGAGGTGACTGGCGTGGTGGGCAGTCTCTGCAGACCTTAGAATATCCTAGAAGCGCTTGGTCCACATCTGCACCAAGAAACGCAAATTAAACGTTTTTTAAATAACATATTCGAAGAAACAAACAGTCTGCAGATATCAACGTCTGCGCGATGCAGACAAAAGAGGCTACACAGACCTTTTATAAAAAAAACAAACAAGGCCTAAGTCATGATTCTTTAAGTTAAAATGTTTCTAGGTCTTGTTGTCGCTTGGATGGGCCATGCGATCCTCTATTATTTTGTGTTCATGATGGCAATTCACGTATCTGTGTTTTTTGTAAACATACACTTGCTATTAATCCAAGGACCATTCGATATGTACATCATCAAATTAGGTATTTTATTCTAGTTACTTTTGTAACGAGATTCCTTACAATATATACATTGTGTCAACACCTTGTCTTTTTTATAGGAAAGTATGTAATGCTTTTACATATATCATTTCGATCTTTCATAAGAAAAACTTAAATTTTCTGTATTTATAATTTTTTCAATATCTTATTACCCTCACGCAACAACGCACTAATCATGAAAATGTATAGTTGTAAGTTATAATGGTCATAATGGAAAGTGAATTTCATGTTAAAAAAACTCGTGGCATCTTCTAACTGAACAATTTATAGCCTTCTCTCCTTCAGCTTGTAACATATCTAATACTATGTGTTTGTTTATCGTCAACTTTTATTATACTTAATATATTAGAAAATTGTTCAATCTTGCTACTAGAATATTCGTCATTTGTGCATGGTTCGATTTGGTTCGGTTTTCGGTTAAGCGGTTATGATGGCTATAATTGGTCGGTTAACCATTAAATATATTCAATAATATTAATATCAATTAACAAAATAATATCCATGAATTCAAACAAACGTTTAACCTAAATGAGAACAAAACGATAAAATCTAATCCATAAATTCAAACAAACATTCAAAATGTTGAAATGTCAAAATTCCGATAAAATAGGGTGGTGGACGTTTAAGTCCGGTCTTCATTATGTTAAGAAGGTATAAAGGAAATTAGAAAAACATCTTTTACCAATTTTTTTAGGGAGAATCAAAGAGGCACCATAAATTAGACATTTATTGAACTTTGGTATCTTCTAGAATAAATATAATTAAAAATTTATATATTGTTTAGTGATTTAAGCGGTTCGGTTATGACGGTTATAGGAAAATAGATAACAAAAACCGAACCACAAATTTGGTTGTTAAAAAATTGTTTAACCGAACCATCGGTTTTTCATTTGGTTAGGTTTTTTTGGTTCAGTTTTCTCCGTTATACTGGTTACGGATCGCTTAATTCGGTTTTCTGCACACCCCTAGCTCACTTCATGTCTCCTAACAAAGCATGAAACCTTTCTTATACATGTGTTTTTGAACTGTCTCTATCTCGATAATATATATATTAATATTTGTAACGATGACATTTTATCTCACGCATTATCTAGTCATTCATATTAATTATTGTATCAACTGAATACAACATGAGAAAGAAACAAAATCTAAAACAAATCCACATTGTCAAAATACACATAATCAAGAAATCTGTCATTGTTAATCTTTTCATACATCAATTATCGATCAGTAACATGTTAATACTAATCAAACCAATGCCTTTAAAGTTCAAAGTCATCAAAAAGCACACATATACACATAATCATTCATTACTAATCAAGTTAATCCCCCTAACTCCCGCAGCGAAAAAAGGGTCTGAGGGAGGTCAGGGGGTTTTCCCAGTGGAGTTTTATCCTGGGGTAGTTATGGTGGCTCATGTAAGGTCTAGGTAACTAGACATTGGTGACATGACATGGAAACATTGGGTTCACACGATTGAGACCTTCGCCGTTCAAAAAAAAAGAGTAAGAATTCTATATCCAAGAAATTAATCACAAACAGTTCTCGTCTCCATCAAATCACATCCAAATGTTTACTTTTATAGATTTTATATATTTTTTTCTTGGTGGTTCATAGCTTTAGTTGAGATATTTGCAATTTTTTTAGGGTAAGAATAACTATTATATCTCACCATTACCTTATATAGTTCCCAACAACATGAATAATCCAAAACATGAATAATCTAAAGCTATGTACAAATATCTGATTAAGAATCATAGTTGTAGCTATGTGGTTTAGATTACCACATTTGTAGATCCCCTAAATTCTTTATAATTTGACTTGAAACGCAGACACCTAAGACGATATTGTCCCATATAATTTCACGCTTTGGGACATGCATTCGAGCTCATGCTAGAGTGAATCTCACAACTAAGTAAACACCATGATATTGTCTCAACAAATACGAATCGACCAAGATTTGAGCCAATGATCTTTCATAAAAGAATCAAGGAATAACTGTTGGAAATTTGAATAGTTTCAAATTTAATATGAATTAAAATCAAATACTTTTCATATTATTCAATTAAATCAAGACTCTTCAAATTACATATATTGATTAAATGTATTATGTCAAGACTCTTGGTATCACTTTCATTCAATAAAAATAGAAGACATATGTTGTCTTGTTAGGTTGTTGAAAAGGATTATAAAGAAAACAAGTTATGACAATAGCATATTATCTTTTTTCATAAAAAAAATAATAAATGGGATCATGGAATTGTAGATTTTTTTAGAGTAAATTACGGTTTGGTCCATGTGGTTTAAGTGTTTTAAGTATTTTAGCCCAAAATAGAATTTTATATCAATTCGGCCCATATGATTCAAACAAATATAAGTTTGGCCGCTCAAACTTAACTATTATAACGGTTTTGGCTTCTCTAACTTCACTATTATAACGGTTTTGACCCAAAACCCTAACTATGGTTAGGGGCCAAAAACGTTGTCTAAACCAAATGGGTTGAATTGATAGAAGATTCAATTTTGGGCCGAAATAATTAAAACACTTAAACCACATGTGCCAAAACAATAATTTCTCTTTTATTTATGACTATTGGAATTCACTTACGTGGTAAACTCACCGAGTCCTCACAATGCCCAACTATTCGGGACGAACAGTTAAAACGTTGTCGCAAGCAAGTGACCTTAAAAAACACTTTAAATGAGAATTAAACTTGAGACATATATGTTGTTTCTCATTCATTTTAACCGATGCGTCACTTCATTAGATTTTTGGAATTGTAGATATTTAAGTTTGTTGTTATCTTGAAATTGATGGATTAACATCTTCAACGCCCCGTTAGCGGTGCGCACATATAATGTATATATGTGTCGACAGCTCTTGAGGGGCAAAAGTAAAATTGCACTAATTTTAACGTTATTTTACTTATTCAGTGAAAATAACGTTAAAATCATTTCGGACGGTTGATCAAGCATCATGAGCCGAGGGTCTCACTGGAAGCAGCCTCTCTACCCCTACGGGGTAGGGGTAAGGCTGTCTACATCTCACCCTCCTCAGACCCTGCCTTAGCATGCTAATGACGGGATATACTGAGTACGTTGATTGATTGATTGATTGATATAACATCTTCAATAATAACAAATGATTTGTTGTAATTAGTTCCAACGTTACCTTCAATATTGCATTCCTTTGGAAAACGACTGTACGGCAGATCCCCACTACGCGTTATTATTATAAACACTATTTAATTTCAAATTCAAATCCAACTTATAACTTCCGCCGAATGTCACGCTATTTATTTTTATAATTTTTTTTAATATAGATATTGGAATGGCGTGTTTATGTCTAAAAGCAAATCGTGACGCTTAGTATTTGTTAAATAATTACTATTATAAATTAAAACATAAACAATTACTTCAATATATAAGTTATTGGTGGGGGTGCTCATTTTCATTATTTGATAGATTCAAATATCCAAAAATTCAAATAATAATTTTCTACATCCAAATTTGTATATGAGATCTCGGATATGCGATCAAATTCGGACATCCCAAATTGTGGATTCGAATTCGGATATCCAAATGAATATCCCAACTCAGAAAAAAAATAAAATTTATAACAAAATTATATTTCGGATATCCAAATATATAAAAATTATCTGAAATATCCGAAACATTATTCGGATATCCGAAAAATGACCGTTATATGCGAAAAACTATCTGAATATCCGAAAATTTTAAAGACATGTATGTAAATCCGAACTTCCAGATATTTTAGGCTTGGATTTTTGGATATTTTGGTTTTAGATTCGTATACGAAATTTTTTTAGGACCCCTAGGCCCTAGTTATTGGTATATTATATATATATTTTGAACGGCGAAAATCTCAATCGTGTGAACCTACTGTTTTCAGGCCATGTCACCAAAGTCTAGTTATCTGGACCTCCTATGAGCCACCACAACCATCCCAGAAGGAAATCCCGCTGGGAAAACCCCCTGACCCCCTCCCCTAGACTCCTATTTCGTTGTGAGAGGGATTTGAACCAATTACCTTTCATTTGAAAGAATCTTACGGTACCATTGAGACAATGCCTCATTATATGCCAACAAATTTCAATATTGTAATTCAATGAATGGCAAATTACTTTATTTAAAGTTAAATATTAATATATTTCCTTATATTTAAGTTTTTATAACCAAGTGATTGTTGAAAAACTAGAATGTAATACAATGTAACATGTTTAGTTAATATGCTTCTAACATGAAAGAAACTATCATACGCAATTCAAGAGATTAAAGAAGTTTTTAAAAAGCATTGAATGTATACTTTTAATAATGCTACTATTTAAAAAAAATACACTGTAACTTTGTTATTACAATTAAAAAGAATACACACATATGCATATTTATTACTTTGGTTTTATATATTGTTTTTTAATTTTTTATACATGTATATAAGGGAACATCTTATTAAAGTTGTGACAAATTAAGTCGAAAAAAGTAACTCGAATCATCGATCGTTCGCTCAAAATAATTGCTTAGACCCGCAAGCTTAAACTGTTAAGTAGCCTGGTTTTTGGTTCAAGAAGAGAGCTAAAAAAATTGAGTTACACAATCAAAATTCAAAGATAAAATAAAAGTAAAATGAAACCCAAATGAAAAAAAAATTTAAAAATATTTTTTTTATCCAACTCATTCAGAACCTGTGCTGGCCATACCCGACTGAGAACAAACGGTCTGGAAGTTCTTTTATTTTGGGCCTGGGTCATCCGAAAGCAAGCTATTTTTCAACCCGCAAACACCCCTAATTGGAATTAATAAAATCTTATGTTAGCAATCAAAACTGGGTCAAAATGATTCATTAAAAAATTGTCATAAAGTTAGTTTTATGAATGTTTATGATATACATAGTTACTTTTTTTTAATAATATATACAGATTATGGAAGTGACAAGGCACAAAAGACAATTATAGAAAAGAAAAAAATAAAAAATAAAAAGGAAATAGTCTTATCTGAGAAGTGATCTTGTCAAATGCTCACGAGCTGTTGCTAAGGCTTGAGAAATAGTCTGCAATCATTCATGCCACATATTTTAATATCAGGTAAACTATGTACTGTAGATGACTGATTCTCACTAATGTTTTTGTTACATAAAAACTCTTTATTAAAAAGTTAAAAATGGCCAAACAGAAAACTACGTGTAGCAAACAATTTCATTTTTTAATCTTGATAAATTTCCCCACAAATTATCTCCATTAGGGTAATATTAATGTCTTTAAAATCATAATTAACGTATTAGTTCTTTAAAAGAACTTCCAAAAAAGTATAATGACTAGTTTCAAAAACTATATCTATAATGCTATAATACGACCTGTCTAGTAGTGTACCCTGCCCATCTTTTTTTTTGAACGACGAAGGTTTCAATCGTGTGAACCCACTGTTTCCAGGTCATGTCATCAAGGTCTACTTACCTGGACCTCCCATGAGCCACCACAACCACCCCAGGAGAAAACTCTACCAGGAAAACCCCCTGACCCCCCCTCAGACCCCTGTTTCGTTGCCCATCTAAGTTGAACTATAATAACTATGAATGCAAGTGTTGAATTTTAAATGAAAAAGATATCATATATGACGAAAATCTAAAACTAAGTTTCAAATCTTAATGATTTATGACTTTTTCTTGTTTAACTCAAGATATGTGTTTTGATATAATGTTCATGCTTAAGGAAATTTTGGTCACATTTGGTTTGTAAATGAAATTCGTAATTGGTATAATTATGAAAGAAAATGAGAGAAAAAAGCCCTTTACTTTGGTGGGAATTAGAAGCATAAATGTCAATAAAAAAAATTGGTAAAATTAAGGGAACAAAATTATAAAACTTGGTTACTATTTATAAACTCCAATCTAACCTAGAGTAAAAGGTTTTCGATAAAAAAAAAGGCTTATAGAATGTATTACAAGTTTTCTTAGTCACTCAGGTTAACCAATTATAGAAAGAAAAGAAAAGGAAAAAAAAATTCAATGATAGTCATAGACAAGAAATATACAGGTTCATAATGGATGGCCAACTTCATAAATCTAACACATTTTAGATGCATTGCGATAAACTTTACAGTTAAGCATGTTTGGGTGATGACAATCAAAGGATGAGTGATCTCATGAGAAGCATCTACTTGGCAACTAAAAACAAATTCATGAGCTACTTATCACTTATGGGAAAACAAAAAATACAGGTTGAAGAATATTCAATTTATGTTTTAAAAAGTGTGAGGCACTCCGAGGCATTTAGGCCTCAAATGCAGTGGCACAAGGCGAGAGCCATATGTATGCAAGGGGTTGCTCTATACATAACAAAATTAGTTTTATCTATAACTAAAAGTTGTATTTGTCTCATCTTTTTTACATGTTGGTCTTTTTTTATCATACAAACCATTCATAATTTCTTAATTTTATTGATGGTTTCTACATGTCATCGTCCTAAATATCCTGATCTTGACTAATATTGATCAAATTTGATCCAAATGTTCATAAGGCGTCGTCTCAAGTCCCTGAAGCATTTTCCTAATGCGCATCACATCTCATGCCTCAAATGCCATTTTTAAATCCAAGGTTTCAATAGAAGTCTAAAATTTTAAAACCATTGCAAAAAAATACTAAGATGGTTATATAAATGATAGGTTGTAGTTTGCGATGGGTGGGCAGTGTTTCCATCATTTTTCTCCCTTATTTTTTGTATATTTAAGATGTAATTAAAAAAAATTATGTAGTTTATCCAGTAAGAGGTTAATAAGAGTTTTATATTTGTAGGCATAATAAAATTTAAACACACTTATTATTATAATTTTAACCTATTTAGACAGTAGTGTCTAATTAAAGTTTATCAGTGAAAAACAAATGACATCTAAGTTTTCTAACTAGAACAATGATCAAACTTGATTACCATATGTTGGTTTCCACCTTTTTTAGAGACCTTAACTTTATGGATATCAGTCTATCATAACGAATTTAAAAGCCTATACCTCTAAATGAAATATTTTCTATCACCCTGAAACCAAACACATGCTAAAGCAACAATTTTGAAATTAAAATAGCATGTACCTGTTCAGACAATGGAGCCCCATCATCCATGTTATGTGTAGCTACTTTTCCAGCAATCATATTCCCATCTGTTTCAAGAATCATCCTGCCACATAAAGTCAAGTTAAACATTTCTTCAATTAGATATATATGTGAAATAATATACAAAATTATTGATAAAATTAGCATGTCCAAAGTTATATTAATGAAAAGAGCTAACAACCACAAATGACATGTTGGTGTCACACATGTCAAAAAGGAAGAAATGGTGCATAAATATTTCTATTTCCAGAAAAATACCATATCTGCTTAATTTCTTGACCTTGAGTCATAATTTCTAGAACTGCTCTACAAACAAACTTTATTTCAATTTATTTATTTAAAATCATGGTTAATTTAAGGGTTATTTGGGATTGCTTATTAAACCTCTTTATCTTGTTATTACGCCTTGCAACAATAAGCTGTTTTGAAGGTCTTTATGACTTCTTATCCAAACTGCTTATCTAATAATTTGTGAGTTACTATACTATTTTGAGTAAGTAGTTTGAAGTTGCTTATTTCAATAATAATATAAGCAGTTACAACAAAATCACAAAAACTCCCCTTGGAACATTAAAAAATACAGTGATTAAGAAACTAGAATGACTGATATAAACGCAAAATTACAGATGCATACATACATACCCTGCATCAATAATCTCATCAAGGCATAAAAACATCATATTTAAGTTTTCAAGTGCCTCCCTTTGATCAACATTACCCCTGCACCCACAACTTGAGGATATCAGACCATAAATGGCAAAACATTCGAACAATTTCATATATGTCTTCCAAAAGTTCATAACATATTTACCCTTTTCAGATACGAAAATATAAACAAACAAACAAACTTACCCAGTATATTCCCACTTTTCAGTAGGGTCTGGAGGAAGGATAGACACAAATCTTACCCCTATCTCAACTGGGATAGAAAGGTTGCTCCGAAGGAGTCCCTGACTCAAAGTTATCGTTTGAAATTGATCATCCCAACATTTTTAACGTTTTTTTCACAAAATAAGTAAAATATCATTAAAATTAGTGTAATTTTACTTTGGCCCCTTGAGGGCCACACATATATACATTATATGTGTGCACCGTAAATGAGGCGTTCAGATACTAAAGTATGTATTTATCTCATAATCTCAGTGACTAAACAAAGAGAACACTATGCATGGAGATGATTAGTTGCAATAACGTTGATTTCATACGTTTGATTCAACGAATTTTTATAATTAAGTGATTTTATTCTGTTTATTATGAACTTAGAAGGATATATGTAAAATTTTGAACTTTTAGAAGAATTTATAAGAAATCAATCAATTTAATTGATCATCACTGTTGTTCTTAGAAACCTGAGGAGAAGAGTGACTGCATCAGAAAAACCTTGCAGGACTGCGGCTAAAGCCAATTCATTCTCATTATCACCTCCGGTTACAAAGAAATGCAAGTCTTGTATGAACTTATACACCACAATATTATTCTCAAACATCACTATCTCTGCTGCACATACACATAAACCAAAAAAGATACAAAAACCATTTTGGTTTAGTTAATTTAGTTTAAACTTTATGATTGTCCTAATAAAATGGTATTCAATTTAGGCATTGGCAATAAGTATGATTTAAAAAAAATGTTTAAGTAATTAACTTTTCACATTAAAATCATCCATAGTTTCTTTTAATATAATTTCAGTCATAAAAAACATGCCAAATTTAAAAAAAACACTTAAAATCGAAAAGGTAAGGTCAAAGTTAGTCTTTTTCACATTATGAACGGCAGTTTTACCTTCTGGCATAATTTTAGCTAGGTTAGTTACAAATAAACAAAATATTATTTAAAATGCTAAAAAAAATACCATTTAAGTCATTCTGTGGTAAGTAAAATAAAACCAGTTACTAATAGCAGTCTTTTTGTTTCAATAAATGAAAGGGACAGCAAAATTATCACTATAAATCACATAATGTTCCTTTAGTTTATTCAGTGAAACAAGTTATAAATAATGTAAGATATCATTATTAATTTTTTTTAAAAAAGTGAATACGATATTACTGAAATTTTGAACTTTTATTATTGTCTAAAGTTAGATTGATATAAATGAAATTTTGAACTTGTAGAATGATACATAAAAATTTTCTAGTTTCTTTTACCAATTGATAAAAGTTTAAAACCATACCTTCAGTCCTTGCATTGGTCTTCTGTGTTTTAATAAAGATGGATCTTTCAAAAGCTAATTTTGCACCATTAGTTGGCCATTCGTCTGTATAATACTTAACTGCCACACGCCTTCCTCCGGAGTCTAAAAGGAGAATATTTTTAATGGTAGGACAAGCATCCTAACAACAGATAAAAAACAATTTGAATTATTAATAACTTTTAATGTCAAGTTACTATGTTACTTGCCAATAAGCATAAAAATCAACTAAAGACATTACGAAGTAATGCAAACAAAACAATACAAAAACATATCCAGTAAAATCTCACTATTAAATAGGGTCTGAGGTGTGTTAGACGATGACAAACATTACGTTTATCGCAATGAGATAAAAAGGTTGCTGCTGAAAATTAAGAAGTAATGCAGGTTTCAAGTTAGTATGAACATTCAAAACCAAACAGATCAGTTTGATCCAATAAATGACAGATTATTATGAACCACAATTGTTTCGACTCCTCACCAAGATCGTGTTACACCTCAATGTTTATAAAAAATCAATTTTTGGAAATGATTCATCCATGAAACCTAGGGGTGTTCATCGGGTCGGATAACAAGTTATTCGGGTTATATTCGAATTTGAAAATTTTTTTGGTCTATTAGAAACCCGACCCGAAAATCAAAATATATTATCCTACCCGAAAAACTGTAATTTTTACATCCGAATAACTCGAACAACTCGAATAAACCGGGTTTATTTGAATATCCGGCCCGAGAAACTCGTTTTTCAGTACCTGAAACCCGCCCTGACCCGAATCTAAAGCATATTATCCGATCCGAAAAACCCAAAAAACCCGAATTTGATTTCGGATGAGGTTTTTCGGATTTTGGATACGATTCGGATTTCGGATTTTTTTGAGTTTCGGATATTTTAAACAACACTACCCAAACCTAATCATTTATAGTATATAAATAAACATGTATTTTTTTAATTAAGCAAGATCAAACCTTCAAAGCTCAAATGTTGTGTTATTTTTTTAAAATGATAGTATCCAAGCAATACCCTAACATTTGATTCGTGTCACATCATTAATTATGCATCAGAAATGTTATATAAGGAACAACCTCAAAATTCAAGTCTGAGATCACGTAAAGAACCGATCTCTTTTTTTCTTTTCTTTTTTTTTTTGAAACGACAGGTAAAGAACCGATCTAACACCAACATTAAACATTTAAAAACTGATAATGTGAAAAATATTCATATCATAAACTAATCAAACCAACGTTTAAATCATACAGATTTTGCGAATTCGATCAAATGAGACGAACATTCATAACACATATCAAGTATATATGATTGTAATTAACCGATAATGTGTGAGTGATTGTGTGTGTTTGTGTGAGAGAGAGAGACATACTCTACGAGCGGGGATCGCCATTGATGAAGAGAATTCTGTTAGATTGTTAGAAGAGCACTGAAATTGCAAGCAGCAAAATAGAATCATATTTTGATACCAAAAACGAGAAAACAGAGGCATGTGCAACGCACGTGATATTACATTCTGATTTTTCTTAAAATAGTTGCTTCAAGTTTTCGTTGTTAAATAAATTTAAGTTTTAGGCAAATCCTATAAAAAACCAATATACTTTTTTGTTTTTTTTTTTTCACAAAAAAATAGTTTCTTTATATAGAAGACTAATATATGATTTTCTTACAAAACATTATTTTTTTACACATACAAGTTCATTCACATTTTAAATTTGAGTGAAATTACAAAAAAGAAAATATTAATTTGAAACCGATACATCTAGTATAGAGTACAAACAAGTCAAGCTGTTTGTGAGCTACTCAAGATTGACTCGTAAAAATCTTGAGTTGGACCGAGCTCAAGTATGTAAATAAGCTTGTTTAATAAATGAGTAAAATGTTAAGTTTTAAATATGAAGCTTGAGCCAGTTTTGTTTGCGAGCTTCAGCTTTTTATTTGTTACTGCTTGAAAAGTTATTTTTATTTTTCCTCTGAAATTTGCGTTTCTTTGTAGTCTTTTACTTTAATTTAATTAAATAACAACAAAATTTTGTAATTGCAACAATTCGGTAGAAAATAAGACCTGCAGATTATCATGTTGTTGTTGATATTTTCTTAAGAAGTATATAATTTTTATTTAAAATTAAACCTTTCAATTTAGCGCAACCATTACAAACGTTTTTATGCATTTTTGACATTTTATCATACCTATTTATTATGATGCTCAAGCTTGGTAAGTCAAGTTTTGGCACATGCTCGTTTATTAAACAAGTTTTTTATAGACTCAATTGTGTAGTGAATATTCCAGAACACGAACACAATTGAATAACCGGATGAATTGAAAGTCGTGAATCACACTTTCAGATCAAACTATTTGTGGTTCACTCAAATGTTTGAGATGATAAAATTCAATTCGAAATCAAGAACAAGTAAGAATTTTGTGAATTTCGTGAATGAAGCAGAGAACTTCATGATTGATCAATTTCAAATTTTACGTTCTCAGGAAAACTGCTTCCAAGTAGTTCTCAAGTTTTCTATTTTACAAAATTGCCACTAAACTATCATTAAGAATTTTATATCAAAATTCGTAAAATTAATTTTTCTATTGATTTTTCGACCGCTGCCCCCGGACCCCGCCAAGGGGGCGTTGCCTCCTTGGAATCCCATTGAATCATAAAACATTAAACAAGCTTGCACCCCACACCCAACTTGTTTAATTAATTTCATCATTCGTATTGATCGATAAAATTAATCTTAATTACACTAAAATATCTAACAAATTGCTTTGGCTTGACTCAAGATTTAGTGAGTTGATTTTAAATAGTTCACGAGCAACTTCATTACTTTGTACCTTTAGATTTACGTTCACAAGCTTAAAAAAATTATCGTTTTTATTCACATTTTATATGCGAAACGACTTTTACATAAACATATGTAAACATAAACAAACGGAGGTGATATACATAAACAAACATCAATCAAATCAAAGGTAAACATAAATATACAAATTAAAAAGTCTGGATATGTTATCATCTTAAACGTATTAAATTGAATAGAGATATCAAATTGATTTTAAATTGGGATTAGCATGGAGTTTTAAAACATGAAATCAAACTACTTTTAAATTAACCATAACAATAAATATGAATGTATAGTTACAACGATACAAATAAATAAATAAAGTTTTATGAACAAAAATAAATAAAAACACTAACTAATATATAAATGAAAGTTCACCCCCTAATTACATGATACACATTCCATTACAAAATCATACATCTACTTGTGTAGCTACTTCATAAAAAAAGAAAAAAAAAAGAAAAAAAAAAAGAAAAAAACAGTTAGAAAGGCCAAGACCCCAATATGGGATTGTTTCATTTGTAATATAATTTGAACTCATGGGCTATAAAAAGTGGGCCCACATTTGCATTTCCATCCTTCGGGCTCATAATTTGTATATTGGATCCCCACACGGGTTGTTGTGGGCACTTGGGTGGCTTCACATGGGCTGCACCCATAACACTTGTGTTCACAACTTGGTGGTCTTGACCCAATTCTGTTTTCAATCCCTCCTTCATATCTCTCACCTTCATTCTTCTTCATTTCTTCATCCTACATCAAGTCAAACCTTAAATTAGTCCCTTGGATGTATAATCTAATCATAAAACATATATATATATATATATATATATATATATATATATATATATAACAAGATAATGATAATAAAACTCTAATGTATGAAAACTAAAGTAACTCCTACATACCTTTGTCAAAAATCTTGATTTTGGCACTGATTTGGAAGGCATGTTAAATTGAGAAGAAATATGATGTGTTTTTGTGCCTGTTGAAAAAAATATTGTAATGCATAATTAAAAGTTTGTCTAATTTTGGTGAAATTCTCTTGATAATGCTTCAAAAATCATAATAAATAATAATAATAATAAAACACAGAGAAACTAACCTTGTTTTGTAGGGGAAAAAGTTGGAGGGCCATCATTTGGTCCTAAAGGTCTACAAATTCCTCTCATTACACACATCATTATCATAACAACCCAACAAAATCTTCCCTTCATTATGATGTGATGATAATTATGGTGATTATGATGGTGTGTTCTTGGATGACACAAAGACAAAAAGAGAGATGATTTACAGTTTGAAAGAATGAATCAACATGATTGTGTATATATATGTGAGTGCATATGTGTAATCAATGAGGTGGGCATCAACAGGACCCTATGAATCAGCAGAAGCAAGAAAAATAAAAAAAATATTGGGATTCACACAATATGTTGCTTCACAAACAAGTGATTCTATTTACTTGAAAAAGATCCCAAAAATATGCATCTTTTTTACCCTTTGACAACTCACTTGAATGAGAGAGAGTGTGTGTGTGTTGTAGTGTGTGCTTTATATAAATTTATTTCTGCATGGAAGCAATCTTTATCCTACTTGTGTATAGCCTGAAGAACTATACATACATACATATATATATATATATGTGTGTGTGTGTGTGTGTGTGTCTATGGGGTTATAACCCGTTGTTAACTCACCTTAATTGTGAAACCCGATTAACTCCATCAAGATGAAACAAATCTTTGGGGTTTTTTTCAAGACTTTTATTATACATGCACAAGAATATGTTTTTTATGTGTTTGTGCAAATTAATAACTGTTTGGAATTTAAAACAAGTGTAAGTTTGCGTTACACTGTAAATATTAATTTGTTGTTACGACAACTTACACTGATGTAGTATCCTAAACGGTGATGAATTTGCACAAACCAATGTTATAGAAATCGCTAGGCGCTAGTCGGGCGGTGGGGTGGGGACTAGGGATTAATAGGGATTATCGGCCAATTAATCGGCCTAATCGGATAATCGGGCCTAGTCGGCCTTAGGGGACTAGCGATTAATCGGCCTAGTCGGGGATTTTTACAACCATGGCACAAACACATAAAATAACATAGTATTCATACATAAAAAAGATCATAAAAAACTCAAAGATTTTGTTTGATTTTGTCGGAGTTATTAAGGTTTTCGCAATTAAGGTGGATTATTATAGGATCATGATCATATATATATATGTGTGTGTGTGTATGTATGTATATGTAAATATATATATTTAATTAGAAACTTTCAATCCACAAATGGAAATATGAAAATCAAGTGATAAGATAAAGTATCATACTTTTTATCTTTTATTTGATGGCATGTCATCAATGAGTTGGTTAAAAAATAAATAATAGGGTACAATTTTATGTATAAGAGTTGTACCTAGGAGTCAACTCATGATAATTTGAGCACATATGGTTGTAGATGTACTAGTTCTTTTTAAGTTTTAATCTGGGCCGTTGATTTACTTTTGTATTGTCTACCTTTATGGCTTTATGACAAAATAATTATTTAATAGTAGACTATGAGTATTCATTGCTCTTTTGGTACCACCATGTATATGTATCAGGTACAATTAACAATGTCCTCCATTCAAATAAGTTGTTATGAGGGTCAAATATGCATTTAATTGCATGTATAAATGTATAATATTTCTCATATATTTATAAACTATTTTATACTTTTATGGGTATTTTGTATCCTTTAAGGGTTAATCATAAAACGATTATTAATTTCAGTATTTTTTTTTATTTATAACTGTCTTTTTCGTACATAGAAAAGCTATCAAACTCTATGATTTAAGTAACACTTCTTTTATAAAAATTTAATCCAAGATACAAGTGCTAAGATTGCATGTGTCGTGTTAGTTTTTTATTTATTTATTATTATTATTATTTTTTAATTATCTTAGCATGATGGCGATGTGTCACATGAAAATATACCATACCTTAAACTATAATTCCTGTGAGTTCATAGTATTATTTGTTTCTATAAGGCCGGACGGAGTGGGACACGGGATTCAATCGGGGAGGAACCCACCGATCCGGGGCCGGCCGGGAATACCGGTCCCTCGGAAATGGGGTGGGGAAAAATGGGGTGTGCTCACCGAATGACACCGAGCGTGGGGAGGAAAAAACGACCGTTGGAGGGGAAAAACTGATGAGGGGAAAGGGGAAAAAGTGGGGAAAAGTGATGTGGGGAAAAATGGGAAAAAGTGGGACGACACCGTGCAAAATGGGAAAAAGTGGGAAAAAGTGGGGAAAGCTGATGTGGCGCTGACGTGGCAACGGGGAAAAGTGGGGAAATGTGGTACCACTCCTTGTGGCCTAATGAGTTTTCAAACAAAAATGAAAGTACAAGTTTACCAATACTTTAGAATTCATCATTTTTAGTTTTATAAATCTAAAAATAAATTATTATACTTTAACCACTATGTTAGAAAAGATGCATAAGTTATGTGTTGTGGTGTGTGATGGGGCGTGAGAGGGGCCAGTCACGCCCCGATGGCGCTCTCCCCCCATTATACAGGGGCGTGAGGGGCAGATCGTGAGGGACATCACCGGGTGAAAGAAAAAGAAAGGGAAAAAAGGAGGAAAATGGGGTGATGATGTGGAGTGATATGGAAGTGATGGAAGAGTGATATATAACATAGAAAAAGATGATGTGGAGTGATAAGGGAGTGATAGTGTTGGTTGATTATGTGACGCCCATGTGGCGCCTACGTGGAGTGATGGTGGTTATACTACAAGACATAGCCTAAGATAAAAGTTAACAAAATTATTAGATTTTAGTTTTATAAATCTAAAAATAAATTATTAGATTATTAGGGTCAACCTGGTCGGGTCAGGTTAGTAAGATGTTTCCTTAAAAATGTTGATCAGCAACCCGACTCTAATCACGTTCGGGTTAGTTGGGTCGGGTTTATTTTTTTTATTATGTATTATTTTGACTCAATTTTAAATTGCTATAAGAATTCATGTCCCAAATATAATTCAATGAAAAATATGTTGAATTATATATAATTTGATTAGTAGCCCTAGTCATAACTAGTTAATATAATTAAATATTTAGCTGAAAACTTAAACAAGTTTTAATCAATATATATATATATATTAATAATCCTTATTCGGGTTAACCCGAAACCCGACCCTAAAAACAATTTGGATTAATTGGGTTTACACGAATAATCAACTAATATTTTTGACCCAAATTACCCGACCTCATTGAGATTAATCTGGTTTGGGTGCAAGTCGGCTACGTCCTGTTCTAGTATTTTTGACGCCCCGTGAAAACAAGAATTTCCCGCAAGGGATAAAAGGGTCCGTCAGTTTTCTTTGAACGGCTAAGCTTACTCTCACTTAAATTACACCATAATTACACCCTTGCATACATGACCTCTTATTTTAAGAGGCAAGCCTCTACCAAGTGGTCCGTCATTTAACCGTCCTTTTAGATATTTTAGTTTTATAAATTTTATTAAGAAGAAAAATGATGCATATTATTATATTGAACATAGTGCAAAAAGGTTATAAATAGATTTAGACTTGCGTATTTAGTGTGAAAATGTGAAACTAGCTTATACCTTCCATACAGTAGTAGGTGTTAGTAGGATGAGCAAAGTGCACTCCTTTAGAGACTGATTTGGAATGTGGAGTGGGAAAGCTTTTGCTTAAATAAGTCAATTGATTTTGATTGGATTCAGGAAGGTGGTAAAGATAAATAGTCCATGTCAACAGAGATTCAATTGTAATATTTCTGTTTTTTATAAAATTTAAATATTAAATAACCATTATTAATAGAGTTAGTTTTTTTTTTAACCAAAATAACTGGGGAAAGTGAATATGTGGTTGTTAATCACCTAACTTAGGTGTGAAACATACAAAACGACGTAATTTTGATTAAATTTCATTAATCATCGTATTGCGTAATTAATTGAGTGAAAATATGAACAAAAAATAATAACCATAACTAATGAAATTTCATCAAAACTACGGCATTTTAATGTATTTCACACCTAAGTTAGGTGCTTAACAACCTCATATTTACTTTTCCTTTTATATAATTATATAAATATTAAAGTTTAATAGAAAATCAATTTTAAACAAGAATTTGAGACCCAATAAACACTTGCGCTTTTTTCTGAACTTTAAAACAAATGAGAGTGCTTTAATAGCTTATATTCCCTCTTTTTATCTCTTGTATTAAATCAAGAAATACAAGAAACACTATATACAAATGTATTATGCTATATTGAAGGCGCCCCTTTACATATATAGATACAAAATGCATCCTAAGGAGGTCATTTGTGTGTTTTTTTTATAAAAAATAAAATAAAAAAAAAATTGAAGTTAGTCCTTTGTGTGAGTTGTCTGCAGTAATTAATGTGTGATATGGGGATCTGATTGGTTCAGTGAAAGATATATGTTTTCTTTGATATCTCAACCATCTACAATTGCTTGAACCAGGCTCACATACCCTCATTAATGCTATTCTTATCATTTTAGGGTTACCCCAACTAGCTGGAATGGGTCAGTAGTCAGATACTGTTTATGGTATTATTGGTGTATGGTCTTAACCTTCAGGTCAGATGCCTTCAAACCTTGTAAATGAATGGTTCACCACTTTCTTGTACAGATTTTAGGATTTTAAATCATTTGCATATTGTGTTGAAAAGCAATATAATTCTTGTTGATGATCTATTATTTGGTAATTCTATTTTCCATATGATGTGGTAATTACAAGTTTTTTTACACCCCATTTTAAGTGACAAGTTGGCGAATGGAGGCTAAGGTTGATTGCAAACATTTTAACACAAAATAAAACCGTGTGTCCGTTATTTAAAGGGGTCCAAGCAAAGTTAAGACAAAAATTAATCTGAAAATATCCAAAACTAGTCCAAAACATTTACAAATCGTATAAAACATCTAAAAATGACCTCAAACATGTCCAAACTAACCTAAACCGGCCTAAAACATGTTCAAAACCCCTAAAATGAGATTTATAATGTGTGCCTTGTTTAAAAAAAGTTTATTTTTAGTGTCTTGCATCTAGGCTCAAACTTGAGTGGCCCTAATGGCTTTGACTACCTAGGATAATATTTTTTTTCATGTAAATAACCCTGAATACATAGAATCAGTTTTTCAGAGCTCATTAACCATGATTTGTTTTACTGCCCAACCATCATTATCGACACATTTGTGACCTAAAAATTTCGACAATCACTTCAAAACTCGATGCCAAACACCCACAAACAATGTTACTGAAAAGATTACCGCTGACATAGATTAACAACACTATCCCATAACATAGCTGAGTAGTTGACTTCTACTAATTGTCAACACAACTAACTACAACAAGTGCTTACCACTTAAAGATTTTACTTCTTAGGGTGAACTGCCTCGACAAGGGCTTCGACTTCTTCCTTGGCTCTTTCAAGAACACCTGGTCCTTTGACTTTTTCTATCGGGGTGTCTTTGTCAATATCATCACTTGTTCCATGTGTTTCCTTATCATGGTTAGGTGAACTTTCAGAGTGAATCTTTGCCTTAATTTCCTCCTTGCCTGTTTCAAATATATTAAATAAAATGTAAGCGAGTGATCAGTGATGTATCATAGAGTTCATGTTTAAGTATATAACAGTTCAACTTTTTTCATTATATAATAATCCTACTAAAGAAACTGCGTTACAGAAAACCTAAATATGTATTTAATTTTGTTTACATAAAATCTAACAAAAAAACATGTTAAATGATGAAACACAATTTCCCTCAAATATTTTGTTCATTCAGTATAATTATCCTTCCCCTTATGTTAAATAATATTATTATTTCGGATTTGATATAAACAAAACCAATTTGCCTATTTGGATGACCTATAAAGTCATCTAGTTAATTCGTATAGATATACACACACGTATCTATACAGTATCCATATATGCAGCATACTTTTGAGAAGGCATGATGAAGGGAAATTTGAGACAGTGAAAGCACAGTGCTGTCAAAGTATTGCTGGAATAACATCAAGCTATATGCTTTCATGGGGCATCACAAGCATGTATTAAAAAAAAAGTTTTCTTGTGTCTGTTATACTACATATGAGAACCGAATCACACATTTAGTCATGAGATATATGAGTACTATTTCTTGTGCATCAAACTTCTTACCACCAATAATGACTTACACTAATGTCATACACGACACCATAACACGTATACATTCCTCGATTCACGCATAGAAAGAAAACATGCAAACATGCAAGTTTAGGTGAGTAAGTAGATATGTAACCAAAGATTCGTGCATCTCATTACTATTGTGAAATTGTTACAATATAACCATCGAGCTATACAAAGAGTTGGCTGCTTTTACTGCATCAATGGGATATTCCTACATATCACTCTAAAATCTTTAGCAAACCTAGTGTTTACAAGAAATCTTCAATAACTACAGAGCTAAATATGATCATTAGATTTGAACATTTTCCTTGAAAGATTAAGTACCGTATATTTGTATTCTGACGAACAAACTGAACAAACCAGTTTAAATAACAATTAAAGCTCTGTTATTGGATCATCAAAAGACGAAGTAGCTTAATCAAACACTAAAATAATATTTAAAATTTCGTTACGGATCTTTGAAACCCTAAATTGAAGTAATTAGCGAAAACAAACAGTTAAATTCGGTTATTAATCAATTAAACCCTAATTCGAGTAATTTGTGAAGAGAACACGATGGATGAATCATACAGGGTGATATTAAATACATTAAACACAATTTCACTGACGTACCTGTTTCAGATTTCGTATATTCAGATCTTCCGTCCGCCATTGCAGAACGATCGAGTTTCCTTTCTGGAAGAACCGTTACTACGATTATTTTTTTAGGCCTCTCACGCAAGCCCATTGGGCTTTTTTTATTGGGCTAGTGACTCTATGTGTTTAGCCCGACTTTTAGTCATTTAACCAGACCACTAGATCCGTAGAGGTGAAAAGATCGGGTTGGAAGTGAAAAGTGGACCATTTTAATTGAACGGAAACCGTATTGAAAAAGGGTTTGGTTGAAACCTGTTTGTACCCGAAATAAACCGAACCAGTTTGAGCAAAACCACAATGTTTGATCGGGATTGACGGGATCTGGCTTTCGATTTGTGTGGCTCTTTTCATACCAACTTGATTACTCTTTTTTTTTTGAACGGCCATTTGGTTCACTGATGGGTCATAGACCCACCCGATCATATCCACACCCAACTTGACTAAGCATGCATTAATTACAGTTGTTCACGAGACAGACTGAGTTAATCCAAACCAAAGAAGTCAGCTTGTGTTTGAATTTTGAGCTCGGCTTGGTTTATAAATGATTTAGAGTAAGAGCTGGCTTGGATGCAAAAGACAATTTCGGGTAAGATTTATTCAAAGTTTTTCGAGTGAGTTTTGAGGCATAAGATAATTGAGCATACCTAGAGCCTTATTTTTTTAGGGATTGGGCGAAACAATCTCGCATGTTAGGATCGACAATTTTAGACGCGTACACGTTAACATAACATGACTTTAACATGTTTTGTGTTTATTCTTAACATGTTGCGTGTCTAAAACAAGTCAACATGTTCAGACTTGTTTATTTTTGTGTGGGTAGCCGATTACATTCTAAAATTTCTATTTCTCAAATCCTAATTCCTTAATAGGTTCCTTTACAAGTTCTTTAACGGATTATTTATAAATTTATATGTTAACAAGTTTCTTAACACATCATTTTGTGTTAAATAGTTTTAAACATGTCGTATTCATGTTTGGAAAAACATACATGATAGTTTTTCAGGTCATCGTGTTTTGTGTCTTAACTGTCGTGTATTTTGTGGCATGTTTAGACCCGTGATATGAGCTGAACATAAATTGTTTTTATAGGTCACAATCGTCGTGTACCCCGAATGTATCAGCAACTTTTTGTTTGTTAGATCAGCACAAAAATATATGATCAATCGTTTACACTTTGAGACCAAAACTTACATATAATGATAATCTTATAAAATATATCCGGATGCAAACTCATGATAAAAGTTTAACGAGTAAAATGTCATTTTAGTCCCCATAGTTTGGCAACTTTTGCCATTTTAGTTCAATATTTTAAATTTTGTCATTTTGGTCATTATGGTTTCATTTTATTGTTATTTTCGTCCATGTGGTTTGTTAATTTTTGTCATTTTAGTCCACAAGTTTAAATTTAATTCGACTACAATGACAATAAAATGGAAATTATAATGACCAAAATGGCAACAAAATGAAACCATAACAACCAAAATTGCAAAATTTAAACTATTTGACTAAAATGATAAAAGTTGTCAAACCATAGAGACTAAAATGACATTTTACTCAAAGTTTAAGACATCTTCAATTCAAAATTATAATTTAGCTTAATAATTATCTAAACACTATGAGATTCCTAATTATTAATCTTCTTTATGCATCAATATACATTTAATTCTAAATGTCACAAAATTTAATTCACGTATTTTATTATAATTATCATTAGCGTATTAGTGTATAAATAGTTATATTGTATCACAGTGTAGACATAACAAAGCATCTATATAATACGGATAAAAGTTATTTTGTATTAAATGTATGCTTATATGCATAATGTGTAGGAGTAGACGTAAATAAAAACATACAAAAATAAGAGCATTTACGTATTTTTTTTTCTAGCTAGTAAAATTACATATTTTCTTAAATCATGTTTTAAGAACATTGTATATTATGCATTGAAAATTTGTATATTAAATAAATATGTAATTTTTATAGTAATCTTTCACGTTAAAAAAATATGTAATTTTTTAGGAAGGGAAAATATGTAATCCTTCCTAAAAATAAGTATAAATAAAGTTGTTTTTATGCAAATTGGAACACAAAGGTCGCAACCTTGTTCTTGTAATTCTCTTAAAATATGAAGTAAATTACTCGGATGGTACTCTTATTTATTTATATTTTATGTTTCATTTCCAAAGTTTTGAAATTACATTGATGGGTTTTTTTTTGAAATTTTGTTTTTATTTTATATATAGTTTATACTTTATATTTTATGTTTTTACACTGATAGCCGTTTGTTTTCACCAGTTAGGTGTGAGCATATAAAACCAATAACAGGAAAAAAACGAGATTGAACCAAAAACCAAACCAAAAATAACTGAAACCGACTTAACCGATCAATTACGGTTAAAATAGGGTAAAAACCAAACCATTTAGCTATGGTTATGATTTCGATTTACTCATCTCCAATATCCGAAGTAACCGATACTTATATTTTCATGTATTTTTCATATGTTCTCCATGTATTTTCATGTGTTTGAACCACATTTTCATGTATATGCATGCTTGAAAGAGATTCAAAACACTTCAGAACAACAAAAATGAGTTCGAACCGAATTTATCATTTCAAAATAATCGCCACGAAAATAACCGAAACCGACCTCTATAACTGAAATAACCGAAACCGACCTCTATAACTGAAATAACTAAAACCGAGCAGGTTTCGACTGCCAAAATTCATATAACCGAACCGTCGGTTTCAGTGGAACCTAATAATTGAAATGAATTGACATTTGCACACCCCTATTTCACAGTTATGTTGTCCCACCTCACTGGCTTAGAAGGGTATTTTTGTTATTTTAGGTAGGGGTATTCTTAGAGTTAGATAACAGTTTATTCATATTGGTTATTTCTGATTTTAAAATTTTTAGACCCTATCTTAAACCTGACTCTACCAAAATGAGAAATATGTGCTTGAATTTATTTTATAATATGACCTTGTGATTGTTAGATAAGTTAGTGTATTATTAAATTTTGATAATTACCTAGTAAGTCCTTGTGCATAAGTTAATGAAATTATCAATTTATTGATAATTGCATATTAGTGACTCTATTGCAACATTTTGACTTAGAGTATTGACCTTACATAAAACTATAAACATAAAGATATCCTACATTAATTTTTGTTAATGTTTAAATAAACATTTCACTTTCTCTAATCTTAATCTATGTAAAGTAAGGAAGAATATCATACATAAGATTTTCTTCATCATAACTTGAACATGAAAGAATATTAGAGGGTCATATCTATTGTATCATCTTCAAAAACATGATTGAATCTTCCAAAAGTAAGTATTTTTATTTTCTTGGTTTGTTTTATGTTGAGTTTAATCAACAATATGCTTATCCGATTTGAAATACCCGAATAACCTTAAATTTTTACATCCAAATAACCTGAATCAACAAGGTTTATGCGGGTTGAATTTGGATATTCAATCCGATCCAAATAAGAAAAATGAGTACCATATTCAAATCTAGAATTCAGATTAGTTTTTTGGGTTTCGAATAGGATTTAAATTTCGGATTTTTTTATTTAGGTTTTTTTGAACACTCCTATTTTTAGGTCAATAAAATGTCATTTCACAATCTGAAGCCAGCTGTATTAATTGTCTTTTCCTCTCCTTTCTTTTCTTTTCTTATATAATTCTCCCCTCTCTCGATCTCATGCATCGACGATTGAATGTTTTGAATCACTAATAACCCCATTGATGAAGAAAGCATTTCTGTATTTGCTAGTGAAAAGTTGTTCAAAGCAGAAGATCAACTATGTTGTTGATAATCAAATGAATTTTCTATTCATGAGTGATGCGTTGGATTGGAGAATTCAAACACTCACGAACAACGTTGCTAGAAAGATGATCACTAACATGCATAGATTAACATCATAATCCGTAACATAACCGAGTAGTTACCTTCTATTAATTTTTAACATTTAACTTTTTTTTTAACGACGACGATCCTATATATCACATATGTTGTGTTAACATAGCCCACCAGACATAGGTAAGACGTAGCCATATCAGATGTGCGGGAATCCCCTGAAATGGGTAAACCCTCGCCCCCATTGGTCCAGAAACCGAGATTAAGTTCAGGTGGCACTCACCTAGATGTCCTTTAAATCAACTCTGGCAGGGCTTGAACCCATGACCTCTCGATCACAAGGTGAAACCTCAACCAGTAGGCCGAATTCACATGACTTCAACATTTAACTATATATTAGTGATAGTGATGACCAATTAGTGCTTCTTTATACATACTTACGAAAAGTGCTAACCACTTGAAGGTTTTACATTTTAGGGTGAATGTCTTTTTGGATAATTGGTTATCTTTTACAAAATAATTAAGCCAAGGTGGTTTATGTTTAGTGGCGTAATGTTAATTTTTCGGCCGAAATGTTATTTTTAGTTAAAAATCGTGTTTCGCCCACTCGTTTCAAAAAATTAGCATGTATTCTGAGTTTTAAAAATTTCCGCCCCCTCTCACTTTGCCCAAGTTCCGCCACTGTTTATGTTGGGTGGTGTTCATGTGCATAAATTTTGTTTCCCTCTTGGGTCATTCATCTTAGGATATGATTTAGAAAGACATAAGCTAATTTCAAAAGTATAATACAACTTCAATACTTAACTTTAGCTAAATAATTATCTAAACATTGAAGTATGATACCAACACTAAAGTGATAATTAATATCTCTGATGAATGAGATCGAAGCAGATGTATATGTTTCAATCATTATAACCATGCGTCAATAACTTCATGCGTTTCTTTTATATATTTAACCATGTTGTTGTCATCAATACAACACAAGTATTGAAGCTCGTAAACATGCTGCATCGTGGGAAGTCGTTTTTGACTTTTCTTATATTTTTTTATCAAATCACTTTATAAAATTTCTTATATATACCACAATGTATAAGGCATAATTATGTTTTCTATCCATAATTTAAGTTTCATAGCCGATCCCTCATGACTTCATGTGTTTTCTAATATTGATGTCACACCGAAACACGGGGGAAACTTTGCTTGTTACATATAAAACAAATTTTTACCAGTTTCATGTAACATTTTATTGTTAGTTGGGGCTACGCCACACATAAACAAGGATTGCACCCATAAACAAATGTGAGCTAGACAAACCGTTTGATATACACGTATTCATGTGTTGATACAAACAAACCTTTATTTTACGACTATATAACTTTAAAAGTTATAACTTACATGACACAAAACTTATTTTATCTCTCATTTTATAAATTTAAGTCATATAGAAATTCACATCTTTAAGAAAAATAGACAAAATAATAAAAGCGAAGGGCTAATTTTGAAAAGTTATAGAAAAGTGTTTGAAAGCTTAATTAATAGAACCACTTAAGCGTGTTGTACTGTTGTGTTATAAGTTAATCAAGATAATATATAATAATATGACCTTTTATTATCGTCCTTAATTAGGTTTCAATTAATATATTTAGAATGATTACAACAAAATAACATGTGTATTTGGAAGCCTTAAATTGAAGATAAAACACGAAATTCCCTAATTATTTGTGAACAAAGAATCAAGAATGTCTCGGTGCCTCTTCCCGCTAACATGTTTAGGCAACATACTACTCGTCTAGTAGCAAATTGTTTCCAAAAATACTCGAACACAAGAATTCTGATCAGATTAGTCAAGAGGTACTGTTATACTATAAGTACTGTTGTAAAAGTCGGCCTCCAAGGCCGAGTACTTTTCGAGTATTCGCTCCAAGGAGTTGTTCGAGGCCGAGTACTTCCTGAGTATTGCCCGAGTACTCCTGCCTAGGTCCGACTACTCTCTGATTACTCGCTCCAAGGATCTATTCCGACCTAGAAGCGCCTAGCGACTTTTGCAACCATGACTATAAGCCCTTTGTTAGGAAATTCCCTAATTAATCCATTAAATGTGAGGAACAAAGACTTCGTACCAAGTTTTATTGAATGCGACACGTTACCAAAAGACTTAATTCCCACCTTTTTGTCGATAACAATCCTACAACAATAACTTGTAGCTAATGCAATAAAACTTGTATATTCGTCAACATTTATTTGTTTTAGTTCTATTGATGTTAATATTTTATCCTAATCTAATTAATTCAAATGTTCACATGTGTCTTACCATAAAAAGCATCATCTTTTATTATGGGAAAATGAGTTACTTGCTATATATGGAATTCTTTTGAATTTTTTCTTCAAAATTAACAAGATTTGTTTTTAATTTATAAAATAAATAAGGGTTTCGTCCTACTTAACTTCAAGTTGTGACTGAGATTTGAGTGGTTAATGCCAAGTTAAAATATAGGTTTTAAGTTATAATACTAGTAATTAAGATGTGACCTTTAATTTTCATATTCTTAAACTTTGCATTAAACTTTATATTTAACGTCATGCATCTTTTTTAGTTAATCAAAGATTGAAAACAACACAACAATAAGAATAACATATTATTAATATATATAATCATAGAAAAATTATGGCTTTGTTCCGTAAGGTTAATTTTTCAGACGAAAGGTTATTTTTAATTAAAAATAGTTGTTTCGCCAACTCGTTTCAAAAAATTAATATGTATTATGGGTCCTGTCAATTTCCGCCTTCTAGAAACAGTCCAAATTCCGCTACTGCTTGCGTGTGACTTTTGTTACTTACAGATAACCATGAAACTACTTGCGAATGAATCAAGTTCCCTTACGTAGTGGCGGATCCAAGATTTTTTTTTTTTAATTATGTCAACCGTATTTGTATGCTCTAATTTTATAGTATTAGACTTAAAATTTCTCGACTCGGTTTTACCGTTCGGGTCAGGTAATGCTCGTCACATAATAAAACTGATTAATTCAAAATTGTGAATAGAATTAAAAAACACATAATATAAATTCGATAGTTTTTATAAATTAAAAAGAATATACTTATAGTTGTTTCATACAAGTTTTCATCTTTTGAAAATGTTGCATTACATCTTCGACCGAAAACTTGTTGAATAACTTTTTTTCAACATAACAAATGCATGAATCAATCAAGTACTCATCTATCATCCTCTTACGCAATCCCGTTTTCACGTGCTTCATCAAAAAAAATTTTTTCAACACTAGCTGTTGCAACCACTGATGTCGCTAGTCCAAAAACCAATGTTGTCACTTAAAAATATCATTCATAAATGTCCATATACGCTGAAAAATCGATGCTTTTCGGGGACATCGGTCTCACCTTATTACATCTGCCCCTGCCCTAACGGATGATGTAGATTACTAGTGGATGAACATAGGGTCACTTGTAAGTTGTGGATGATTGTCACACTTTTGATCATGGTTGAAAAAGTCGGTCCCCAAGGCCAAGTACACGCCGAGTACTCGTTCCAAGGAGTTATTCCGAAGGCGATTACTTCCCGAGTACTCCTAAATAAGTGAATATTTCCCGAGTACTCCCCCTAGGCCAATTACCCTCCGATTACTCGCTCCAATGAGCTGTTCTGACTTGGGAGCGCCTAGCGACTTTTGCAACATTGCTTCCGATAAAGCGTATGCTAAAATAATGAAATCGGATAATGAAGACGTTGTTTATATGAAGATACTAAACATGCATTCGTTTCAACTCATAATAACAACAACAATAATAACAATAAGTTGAGAATGGAAGCAAGTAATCTACGTAGCAGGATGAGCCGACTGAAGAAAGTTGAGAGACCATAGCAGGAGGGGTTGACGATAGGGGTGTTCATCGGATCGGATAACGATTTATTTGGGTTATTCGGATTTGAAAATTTTAAGACCTTATCCGAAACCCGACCCGATCCGAATTCGAAAATTTTCTATCCGATCCGAATCTATCCGAATAACCCGAATAAACCTATTTTTTCATCCGAATAATCCGAACAACCCGAACAACCCGAATAAACAGGGTTTATTCGGGTTATTCGGATTGAATTTGGATATCCGATCCAAATAAAGAGGATTTTGGATATCCGATATCCGATCTGATCCGAATTCGGAAAACGGATATCCGATCCGAATCTATCCGAATATCCGAATCTTTGATTCGGATCGGTTTTTTCGGGTTTCAGATTCGATTCGAATTTCGGATTTTTTCGGATTTCGGATTTTTTGAACACCCCTAGTTGACGACGACCTAGTTGAGGGAACGGCTGTGGAGGGGTGTGGCGCTGGAGGGAATGGTGCTGTTGGAGAACACGAGAAGAAGTGGACGGAAAGATGATAGAAGAGGTTGGTTCACGTCTGCGCCAATAAGAGGACGTACATACCTTTTTTGATGAAACGTCTTTCAAAAAACAAACAAGCGCTCCCATCTCTGTCTGTTGCCTCACGTCAAAGACAAGAGGACAGGAAGAAGTTTTTAGGAAAAACAAACACCACATGAGTAAGACGTAATGGTAAATAATATAAAACAAACCTAATTTGAAAACAAGTATCACTTCGTTATGAACCTTGTGATGCTTTCTTGAAATGCATTAGTTCCTTTGTTTTTCTTAATTAGTTTACTTGTGGTTTAATCCAGATGCTTTCTTCGAATTAGATTGGCTATTAAGTTTTAAAAATATAAGAGTAAAACTGCATTTTTTTTGAAGTAATAATGACATAATATCAAATGTAAGATAAGAAAAGTAAAATTGTCACTTTCAAAAAAAGCAAGAAGTTTTTAATGTCACTTAATCTAAGAACATTATATATATGTTACAAAATTTATATAAATGATGTTTATCATAATTTTAAGGGTAATTGAATTTATATACTTAATACTTCCAACTTTAACATATTGGCTGATAATAATTTTAACTAACTAAACGTTTGGTGACACTCACAATTTCCATCACATTTTACATTTATACTTTTTTGATAACGTGTAATAGCATAGTGCAGTGACCCATAAACTATATTGAAAGTTAGGAGTGTCACTAAACATTTCATCAGCTAGAACTCTTGTCAGCCAACGAGTTAAAATTGAAAGTATTTAAATCAAATAACCGTAATTTTAAGGGATAACTTATAGAAATGTAACAAACTTTTCATTTTGTACCAATCAAGTCACTCAAACTTTTTTTTGTCTCAATTAAGTTATTTAAGTTATTTTTTTCTTCTAATTCTATATTTTAACCTAAATAGTAGGTAATATATGTTGATATAAGTTTGAGTGAATATTTTTTTTTTAAAAAATAACTAACTTGAATAAGTAATTATTAATTATTAAATTTTTGTTCTTTCTCATATATTAATTAATATTAATAATAATTGATTCAAGTCAGTCATTTTTTTTTAAATTATTCACTTAAACTTATATCAACATGTATTACCTGCTATTCAGGTTAAAAACATAGGATTATAACACCAAAATTACTTGAATAACTTAATTGAGACAAAAAAAAGTTTGAATAACTTGATTGAAATAAAATGAAAAGTTGATTACTTTATATGAATTTTTCCCTAATTTTAAACATAAACTATGAAACCTAAGAATTTTAAAGAAGGATAAAAGATGTTTTCTGTAATTGTCTTTTCAGACAATTCGATTCGATTGAATCTTTATGCAACATTTTCAAAATCTTCAAATAAGCAAAACTCAATTAATAAATAAAGCTGAATTGTTTGGTTTAAACTATAGTAACAAGTTTTAGTTAAAGGTAATATAAAACTAGTTAACTAGCAAGGCCGGCCATGGAGAGGGGAGGGGAGGGGTAGGACGAGGTAGGCGACCGCCTCGGGTCCGACAATTTAGGGGCCCGAAATTTAAAAAAAATTATATATTATATATACAAAAAATTTATATAAAAAATATATATAACCAATGTTTAAAAAGGTGCATGAGTGGTCAAGAAAAGGGTAAACCCGACTCTATCCTGAGCCCAATTTTTTTAGAAGGCACAAAATTTTGATATATATGTATATATAGAGAATTGGTTAATGGTTTATTCGGTTCGGTTTAATAGGTTTTCAATTTTTTCCCTATCCAAAAACCGAACCTAATTTGAGATTCGGTTAAAACCGAACAAATCGATTAAAAATCAAATAAACCGGCTAAAATCAAATAAACCGAATTCAATCGAATAAACCGATTAAAACCGATCTAAATAAATTGAATTCAAGCTCACATATTATTAATAAGATAATAAATTTAAATCTGAATTCAGTTTAATCGGTTAACCAAACTAAACGAATTAAAAAAAATTTGGAACGATAACCTGAAAAAGACCAAAATTCGGAAAGAGGAACCAAAACAAAAACCAAATTCAAAATTCGGTTCGGTTTTTTCAGTTACGAACACGGTTCGGTTTTTTCAGTTACGAACACGGTTCTGTTTTTTCAGTTATGAATGCGGTTCGGTTTTTTTCAGTTTCGAATACGGTTCGGTTTTTTTCAGTTTCGAATACGGTTCGGTTTTCGGCTTTCTTGAACACACCTAATTTAATATTTGAATTCAATATAGGGTCTTTTTTTTGTTTCATCTTTGTCACCTTAATTATTAGGGTCACATCTGAAAAGGCCCATTTTTTTCTCGCCTCAGGCCCCAGGATATTTTTTGATTCTTGGGGCCGGCTCTGCTAATTAACTAGTTCAGTTATTTTCATTTATTGGTTAATCATATAACACAATTTAATTATGGTTTTGATTAATTAAACGCTAGGTCTCGTTTTTAAGTTCGGTTTATTTGAATCAAGTTTAATACAATGTAGGTTTGGACAAAGTAAAAGATTAATTTGACTAACTTAACACGTATTTTGCCTGAAATTTTGAATTTTACATAAAATTAATGATAATTAATACTAGTAACAGCAATAAAGTTGTGATATATATTATCACGTATAATGAACGCACACGGCATTAATATAAACTTTTGATCAATCACACGAACCAAAAACATATGCACATCTAGTTTTTCTTTTGTTTCGTGTTTTTTTTTTCATGATACTACAAACTTACAATTTCAAAAAAGTTGTATATAAACCAGTTATTTTTAAACTATAGAAGCCAACACGTATCAACCATGGTAATAGAAGTCGCTAGGCGCTAGTCGGACGGTGAGGTACTGCCTAGAGATTAATAGGGATAATCGGCGATAGGCGGATTGGAATTTTACGTGTCATTCTACAAATATATATTACATAAACACATCAATAACAATAATTTAAAATATAATACTTCAAATAACTTTAAAAATAAACTTAAATATACTAAATCAAGTATTTCAAAGTTCAAATTTAAACATCAAGTTCAAATTTTAGAGATGGATTTTGATGTTAAGTGGCTGGATTCGATGTTTAACAAACATATTAAAGATTTTTGGTTGACATGTGTCTAAATAATCATGAAATTGATATCTTTTTACCAGAAAAAAGTCAAAAAAATAAAAATAAAATAAAAATCTGACTAAGCCGCCTGGCCAAAATCAAGACAGTTTAGGGTCGCTTAGACCGATTTTTACAACAGTGGTACCAACTACTCAAGGTTAGAGATGACAAAGCAAACATTTGATAAGACATTGATAGACAAGTTTAATAAAAAGTACATTATGTAATTTTATATTTTTTCAATAATATAAACAAGGATGTTAAGTTTCAACATTTGCTTTTTTTGTTACATAAAACATAAACTATCATACTTAGGTAGCGTTTGTTTTTTTTTTTTAAAAAAATCCTTCTGGACCTCTTCCGTCTGTGCCGTGCAAATCATAGAAAAATGTTGGGGTATATCTGTTTGTTTTTTAGAATACATTTCATTTAAAAACATCTTCTTGTTTTTTTTTAGTGCAGACTTGAAGCAACCACTTTTTCCCTCTTTTTACCCTTTTCTTCTAGGTTAAAAACCTCCTTCACATCATAAATGAGTAAGAAAACATGTTCAAACAACAATATAAGCCTTTACAAAGATTGTAAATTTTGAAAGAAGATCGATGACACTACCTGAACATTGTCGTCGCAAGCAAGGCACGACACTAAAATCGGGCCGATTTGATGAGATTTATCAATCGGAACTTGAACAGAAGTTAGGGCTAGCATGCATGTCATTGTAGCATTCTATGGATTTGATATGTATTGTGTAGGGGTGTGCAGAAAACCGAATTAACTGATTCGTAACTAGTATAACCGAGAAAACCGAACTGAAAAAACCGAACAAAACGAAAAACTGGTGGTTCGGTTAAACAATTTTTTAATAACCAAAATTAGTGGTTCGGTTTTTTTTATCTATTTTTCTATAACAGCCATAACCGAACCGAGCCATTTAAATCACTAAACAATATTTAAATCTTTAATTATAGTTATACTAAAAGATACAAGTTCAATAAATGTCTAATTGTACAACACCGTTTTGATTCCCCCAAAAAAGTTAGCAAAAGATATAGAATCTCACTTATGCCAAAAACCGCCGAGTCATTGATTTGTTCACAAGATTGGTTGCGAACTGCACCAACGGACTTTCAAGATTTTGAAGTTCATGAAGTACAATTACAAGACTTGGTTGATAATTTAGAAAAAATAGAACACGGAATATTTTGCTCTTATTTTTAACTTTATGATTTATTTATACTTAATATTAAATCCGATAACTAAAAGGGATAAGAAACTGACATAGGTAAGAACAAACTTATCATGAGGAACCTGAAATTCACTTAATCGATCATATTCTCAAATTTTTTTAATATATTTGTCATTGGAAAAGAGAGCAGATGAAGATGAAGATTGTACTTAAACGTCCACCATACCTAATTTATCGGAATTTTGGCATTTCAACAATTTGAATGTTTGTTTGAATTTATGGATTAGATTTTATGGTTTTGTTCTCGTTTTTGTTTAACGTTTGCTTGAATTCATGGATATCGTTTTGTTAATTGATATTAATATTATTGAAGATATATAATGGTTAACTGACCGATTATAACCATCATAACCGCTTAACCAAAACCGTCATAGCCGATTGGTTATGGTAATTATCATATTGGTTTAACCAACATATTGTTTATGGTTATCGTTTTAGGTCAAAACCAAACCAAACCGAACTATACACACCCAAAGTATCGTGGATGAGAATAAGGTAAATTGGGGCTGCGAAAATGAGAGATTTTAGGGTAGAAGAGGCCTCAACGGTTGTAATGGTAAAGTTGATTACGTGCATCCTAACTTTCTTTTACTTTCTTATAAAAGAAAATCAAGAAATAAAGTCGTTATTTTTCCAATCTTGCTATTGCAGTTTTACTTTAAATTCTCAATATATATCATTTGGAAAAGCAAGTTAAATAGCAAAACCAAATCTCCTATCACGAACTCTTTGCTAATTTCTTATTAAAAAAATAAAATCATACAAAATTCATAAAAATATGTTATGAAAATAATAGCAAAAATCACTCACAAAATCCTTCTCACCGGCAACCAATTGGCTGAATTAAAAAAAACAAATTTCTAAACATACATCGATTTTTTATGAGAACAAATAAATAACCGTTACATCCTTCAAACATCACCGAAACCCTAAAAAGAACTACGTTTTTTCACTATAGTATTCATACTATTTAATAATATGTATATGTATGTATATATATATATATATAATTTCAATATAATATACATATTTATACCATTCAATTTGTTTGCATTTTAATATATATATATATATATATACATGAAAGGATCATATAATAACCCTTATTAATTGCGGTAACCCATTAACCCTGGCAAAAAACGCTCAAATCCCAAAAAAAAAATTTATGGTTTTTTATGCAAAAATAGGGGGCTCCTTTTTTAACCGTTCGCTAATTCACAAGCGTTAAAAAGTTAAACGAAATGTAAGTTTGCGTTACACTGCGACACTTAAATAAATGTTCGCAGTGTAACGCAAACTTACATTTCGTTTAACTTTTTAACGCTTGTGAATTAGCGAACGGTTAAAAAAGGAGCCCCCCCTATTTTTGCATAAAAAAAACCATGAAATTTTTTTTTTGCGATTTGTGTGTTTTTTGTCAGGGTTAATGGGTTACCGCAATTAAGGTGGGTTATTATTCACTCTTTACCCTATCTTACTATTATAATAAATAAACATCTTTTTTACCACATGTCAACTTCTTAGATTATTATTGTCATGTGTCACTTTTTTAGCTCATTATTGCCACATGTCACTCATTTATTATATTAATCAATTATATCTCATATTAAATGATAATTATATTATTTATTTTACTAATTAACTAAATATTCAATAACTAATGGTATTATATACCTTTTTCATATTAAAAACATAGTTTTAATAAATTAAAAATAAATTTTTTTTTATTAAAAACACACTTAAAATGTTACAAATTATGATTTTTTTTTCTAAAAATATTTTTTTTATGATAAGAAATATTTTAAATCTATAGTTTTCGAAGAATTAAAAGTTCTGTAAAAAATACTATTACAAAACAACTTTTATTTAAAATAAGTTTTCTTACAAAATATATAAATTTTAGATTTTAAATTTTAGTTCTATAATTACTATTTGAATATAACATAAATATTTATACTATTCAGTTTGCTTGCATTTTAATATAAATAATCTGACTCGAGAAGAAAACTATCAAGACACCAAATACACCCATCTCACGCACATAAATGGTGTCATTTCGCCCATGATATCTATGATCATAATTTCATCGTTATCAAAGTATTCCATCACAATTGATTTATAATTGCTCATTAACGGATCAAATTACTCATTCAATTACCACCAAGCCATTTTCTTCCACATGAATGTGGATCCGCCCAATGCCACTCAAAAGTGGTTCTATATCAACTTCCACACATCGGTATGGTCTAAAACAAATCAAAGTCCTCTGATGATGCCGATGAAGGTGTCGGAGAGGATAATTTTCCCAACAAGAGCATAACATCATTGTTGAGATTTTTTCTTATGAACCCAAACCCTCACTCCTCCACAAAATCTCCATCCTAATCCAAACCCTGGTTCAAGAAATATGGTTTGGGGATTCATGATGCGATGTGGTTCGGTCGGACTCATCATGCGATGCAGCTGCTATTTTTGCTAGGGTTTCATTTAAATTTTGTAGGTTTTTATTTTTTTAGGATTTATCTTTGATTTTGATTTTATATGTGTTTAAAGGTTTGATTTTGATTGTTGCAAGCTTGAAGTATTTTTTTGATTATTTGAAGGAAGCCTTCAGGATTAATGTTCGGGGTTTTTTTTAAAAAAAAATACCGGGTTCAAGTTCAAACTGGTTCTGGATTTGGTCAATAAAGTCAGAAACCGGTTCCAAATTCGAGTCGGGTTTTGGCCAGCTTCGGTTTTAGCTGGGTAAAGGTGGAACCAGTTATAGTAATTCCAGTTCCAGCTACGATTTCTCTGAGAAATTGGAACCCCCTATACCCGTTAGTTCAGGTAGGTACGGTTCCAGTTCTGGTTTAGGTTTTTGGTTCATGTGTTTGGTTCGGGGGTTTTTGCCCACCTCTAGTTGCTGGTTTCACTTCCATCATCAACTTTGTTCTAAGTTTGAGGAGATTGTGATCCATGAGAGAGATGTATGTAACTAAAAGACATGCCAACCGTGTTGGAATGGCGTCATGGTTATTTTTGTTTTTTTTGACGAATTGAATTGAATTTAATATTTTTAATTGAACTGTCAATCGCATGCTGCCGAAGTGATTGAACGAGAACTATCATGAACAGCCTAAATTCCAATCATTTCAAATGCCTCTCACTTGATTGACACTTGTGTTTGATCACTCGCTTGATTATTTTTTCGAAAAAATTCCCAAAAAAGTCAAATTGACCAAATTTTTCCCTATTTTGTCCATTTTACTTTGCCCTTCCAATTTTGTCCATAGTCTGTACATGCGTCACACCTGTGTATTAACGAGCAGATGCCCCTATACTATGACGTCCGCTCGTAATTTCAAAATTTTTGTCACGGGCGTCGGGCCCACATTGACATCGTTGTCATGGGCGGCCGACTGTACTTGTAAGTTGCCATGTGGATTAAAAAAAAAGACGGATTGAAGGGGAAAAAATAAGCGGGAAAGCTTTTTAGCCGGATAAAAATAGTACAGGTGACGCTTGTTTGATACAGGCGTACTCCTGTATAACTGACGCCTGTTATTTTTTTTTTTACAACGATGTTAGTGTGGATCCGACGTCCGTGACAAATTTTGAAATTATGGGCGGGCGTTAGAGTATAGGGGCTATATAAGCCACATGGCAAATTACAAGTGGTCAGTTACACAGGCGCCGGTGCCCGTAAAGACTATGAACAAAAATGGAATTGGAATGTTAAATGGACAAAATGGGAAAAATATAGGTCAATTTGGCTATTTTAAGAATTTTCCCTTATTTTTCACTATCAAACAATATTTTGTCAAATGACTTCTCAAAGTAAAGTTAGACTCAAATTTAAAAAAATGAACTGCATTATTTGCAATTTTGCATCGAGCCTTTTCGGCAACATTTAACATTATACATAAGTCAAAATGTTGAAAAAGATCTTCCATCCTAGTGATATGTTTGAATCTCATAACGTTTGGTTCGGTTGAGGATGAAGTACCAATACCAATAGAACTTTGACCACATTTTTGAGCTTGTCATTTATGTTTTTTCAAGACTTGAGTGAGAAACTATAAAGAGTATTTTGAGCATTTTTTAGTATTAGAGAGGTAATTAAGTTCTTTAGTCGAACTAAAACACACACCACCTATTTATACAAACCTACCGGAGTAAAATAGTCTAAAAAATATTTTAAATAGTTATAAACGGCTATATATCCATTACAAACGCCTATTTTTGAAATCCAAACAGGTTATAACACGTTAAACCGGTCTCAACAACTAGTTTCTTAATACCCAATGACTAGCTTCCTCAAATAACAAACAAACAAACATACACATTAAAGTTTCACTAATCAGTAGGGTTTGGAAAAAATAGGACCCTAACGTCTAAAAACCGGTTAACCGGTTTCTAACTGGTTGAAAAACCGGTTTTGCTTTGATTGGTTCATAATCGGTTTCATCCAGGGAACATAAAAACCAAAATCTAACCAGTGATTTTCTGAAAATGTTAAACCGGCGCATAAAAACCGGTTTCTAACTGGTTCCAAGCCGATATCAATTTAATTAAACTTTTTTTTTTGTTTTCTCTCTGGACACATGAACTCCATCGCAATAATAATTTTTATTTTTTTTGGATGAGTGGAGCATACTTTTAAGAACTTTTAATAATGCGAATTGGGTCAACAGGAAGATATATTAGTTTGAAAATTTTGAAAATAAGTTTAGAATCAATTGGTTTCTAGCCTAATAATATCTTCTTGATTTCTTTAATAAGAGGTCTTGAGTTCGGGTCTATCTGGAAGCAATTGCTTTCAGATGCGCAGAGGGTTAACCTAGTGTGTGCTTTCTCCTAAATGGTAAGGTTAAGTTGTCCATTTGATGAGCGGTGCTTGATCTAGCAGTTCAAAAACGATAAAGATAAAAGTTTAGAAGCGTTTGAAATGTATAAAAAGTTAATGATTAATTTTATGGATTTTATAAAAATCAGAGAAATCATGTTTGAGTAAAACTTTGGGCCTAAATTCTAAGTCGTCTTTTTCAAAAGTGACCGGTTATTCACACACCCCATTTTTTTAATTCAACACCCTCACTGACCCTATACGTCTTATATATGGGTCCAATCATTTGTATTGACACCCAAATGATTGGTCACGTATAGAGCCGCATATAGGACCTACACGACACATATAGGGCCGCATATAGGACCTACACGACACGTATAAGAGTCCAATCATTGACACTGACAAATTCTGACACCTAATGATTGACCTCCTATATAACTCGTATAGACCTATACGAGGTGTATAAGGGTGTGGGGTAGGTGTGTGAATAACGCAACCCTTTCAAAACCTTAAATAAGCAAAATGAACTCTCTACCAAGATTTTAGTACTACGAGAAGTAGGACCACATAAATTAGACTACAAGGCCCCTAGCTAGCTTCACATGAAACGTACTTTTATCTTTCACATACAATTTATTCTCCTCATTTCATTATCACCATTACTACATATATGATAATGATACATATCAAAATGCATCATATCATATATATAAAGACAATATATAACAATCTTTATTCGCCATTGATCTTGTTCTTCTTCGTTAGAAAGATCGAAAACATGTTGAAGCGAGGATTGTGGTCGCCTGAAGAAGACGAAAAATTGTTTAGTTACATTTCAATCAATGGTCGCGATGGTTGTTGGAGCTCTATTCCAAAACTTGCCGGTCTTTCTCTCTTTCTCTCTTAGTAAAACCGTTGATCTGGTTTTTGTTTTCTTTAAAAAATGTTCTAAATTAAGCAACTTCAAATGCTAAAGACATTACAGCATAACAGTATCTTGCTGGTGAGATAAAGTTTAGAAACCATAAGATCCTGGTTTGATTACCACTAGGGGGTTTTCTCAAATATTGTATTTCCTTCTAAACTAGTGATCCAAATTAACCGTTAAAAAAAAATAAGCACTTTCAAGTTGGTTATTAATTAATTTAGCGATATTCAAATAAATGGATTATATAAAGAATCTTGAACGCCCTGAAAACATTGGTTAAATCAATGTTGTTTTTGTTGGTTTATACTTTGTAGTGTGGCCCAAGAACCCTTTTCTTTTTTATTAGGAAAAGATATAAATTAATTTATATAAGTAGTTTCTGAAATTGCTAAATTAATTATTAAAATATATATACAAACATTCTTTTGAGGCAGGGTTACATAGAAGTGGCAAGAGTTGTAGATTAAGATGGATTAATTATCTACAACCAGGTTTAAAAAGAGGAAGCTTTTCTCCCCAAGAAGCAATGCTGATCATCAATCTACACAATCAGCTGGGAAATAAGTATAAAAATGATATTTTTTAGTATTTTTTATCATTATTAGCTTTTTTTCTATTTTTTAAATAATTATTTATTCAAAAACAGATGGTCAGAAATAGCAAAACACTTGCCAGGAAGAACTGATAGTGCAGTGAAAAACTTCTGGAATTCCAACATGAAGAAAAAGTTTCTTGCTGCTAACAGTAAAAATAAAAATACTAATGTTAATCCCAGATATGATCAACCGCAAACGGTCAACGGTCAAGATCTTCGGGTCAATGCAACATGGGCATTGGTCAAAGATGATCAAGAAACCAAAACAGGTCTTGATGTTGGTCTTCCTCCACTTCCACCATCATTCATGGATGATTCATGTCCAGTTCTTGATCATTGTCAACCAAATAACTTTGACTTGACTCATAGTCAAAATTGGGATCTTGATCATCTGATGATGCTTTTTGAGCCCATTGAGATGAACAATATGGATTTGGTTATTGATGGTCAATCAGTTATTCAGATGTTTGATGCAGTACCTTGAGATCTTCTTGTCAAGTTGTTGATTATCATTTACTTCTTTACCATCATGATCACTTTGTGATGAAAACAATAATTAAACATGTACAATTTTATGATGAAATAACATAATATATATAAATGTCATAACACATTTACACACATAAAAGTAACAAGTGCACCCACCAGAACGGCAGAACCAGACAACATGGGTCGGTTTGAGTCGGTATTTAGATAAACTTTGGTGAAAACGATAGTTTGAAAGTCGTCGTGTTTTTTATATTTTGAATAGCATTTTTTTTACTTATAACTGTTACTTTATCCTACAGTTTCAAGGATTTGAACTCACACCACTTTTACGAGACGCAACTGTCAATGACACTAGACGAAAATGGTTTTTTAGTCTTTAAAAAATGAAATCAAATCAATAAAACAGATGTGTAGGATATATAGTGTTTGGATGTGCATTTTGAAAGTGATTATATAGTCTTGAATAACTGGATTCAAATGTAATAAAACGGTCTACATGATATAGTGTTTGGATGCACTTAGGTTGTTTCAACTTGTAATGTTTGTATTTAATGTGTCACCAGCTAAAATGACCAAAAAATGCATTTTGTGAAGGAAAAAAAGAGATTTAAAAGAGTCTAAAATTATGTTAAAAAGTAAAGATAAATATTAAAGGAATTGGGTTCGAATACATGTCAATATATATTTGTTAAGTCAGGGCAAGGGTTTTACTTAGTTATGAGATTTCTCTTTGGATGAGCTCAGGCTTATACCTCATAACGTCAAATCCGAATGGACAGTTGCAATCTCGTCTTGAGTGTCTGCGTTTCAAGCCGTTAAAAAGAAAAAGGAAAAGGAAAGATAAATATGCAATTTTGTTTTAAAGCATTACAATAAAAGAACTCCAGTTGGAGACAAGAACAACCAAAGATAGAAGTTGGTGGATTGGTAAATGGTGTTATATGTTTCTCATTATATTTATAATTTATAATTTTATTTTTATGATAACATAGTAACATACACAAATCCTAAGACTTTCACATTATATATTTTAATTGTCTCGAATTCTAAAAAAATTTTGTTATTGTTGTTGTTATTGTGTTTGATTACTATCTTTAATTGTTATTTTAATTGCTTTGAATTTTGAAGAATATTTATTGTTATTATAAGTACCATCATTGTTATTCTTACTATTATGTTGTTATTAAATTGACATGTTTAAACAAGTACACAAGTGACATTAAATCTTGCATTCATTATTGGGAATAAAGTTAAGGTTTACGGTTGATAAAATATATATTATGATAGTTTTTTTTTTATCTTAAAATTGCAATTCATATCTTCCTATGTTGTTTCAAACCCTTTAATAAAGTGAAGTTTTATTAGAAAAAAATATAAGCTAATGATTTTGTATATAACTAGTTGAACACATATGTTGTCTATTGCGCTGCCAACACGATCCTGAATATCAAAATGTTGAAAAAAATACATGCGTTACAATGCTATCCATCTTAACATGTTTTTATGTTATAGTGTTACATACTTCAACTCATAATACAAATATTATATACCAAAATTAACTTATTTATCTTGTTTTGGGCCAAGAGTGTCACGTCTAATTTCAAAGTGTATATGTATATATAATGAGAATCAGTGTGTGCAACATTTTAAATATAAGTTCAAGTTTGACTTCAAAGGAGCAAGCGTAATGATCTAATAGCTATTTAATAGAAACAAAATATGCATTTAGATGCTAAAATTCTTGTAGATATAAAAAGAGAGAACAAAAACATTGTGCTAATCATAGTGTTGAAACATCTAACTTAGCTGATCATGAAACGGAGCTATAGCATGAAGGAACCCATCCTGAAACCGTAGCTCTGAGCCCACCCTTCAACGGTTAAGTCGATGCTATATACGACTGTATATGGCTATACAAAATGGGCATAATTAGGGCTGTAAACGAACCGAACGTTTAGCGAACCAGTTCGTGAACCGTTCGGCAGGAAGTTCGTTTATGTTTGTTTGTTTAATAAGCAAACGAACACGAACAAGAAATTCCGTTCGTTTAGTTAAATGAACGAACATGAACAGAGGTCGTGTTCGTTCATTTGTGTTCGTAAACGTTCGGTAACATGTTCGTTTACGTTCGTTTATGTTCGGTTAAGTTCATTTATATTTATTAATTAAATGTGCTGTTTATTTTTAATTTTTAGTTTAATACCATAATACTTCAAGCTATTTTTATTTTAATATACTATAATATCTTAATTTATATATTTATAAATGATTATCTCCATTGCTTGAGATTAAAAATGTTGATTATTATTGTTTAAATAATATGTGTTCGTTAGCGTTCGTGAACCGTTCGTGAACCGTTCGTGAACAAGCTAAATCCTTAATGAACGAACACGAACAAGAATTTTCGTTCGGTAAGCGTTCGTGAACCGTTCGTGAACAAGTTAAAAGTTAAACGAACGAACACGAACAAGGGCCCGTTCGCGTTCGTTCGGTTCGTTTACAACCCTAGGCATAATCGCACAAGTATGTAGATGTATAGTGTGTTGTAGAGAGAGCACGCACACTAGGCAAGGGAAATGCTTCTTTTGAAGGAAGTGGGCCGGATTAGGCCCAATGGGCTAACCCTTATATGGCAGGCCAAGCTCGAACTTTGGAACTAATCAGAGGTGCGCATATTGAGTTTTTGGCCCAATCCAGTTAAGGTTGAAATTAATTTGGTTCAGGACCTTCAGGTCAACCAAAGTTAAAATCAACTTTTTTAAGAACCAGGTTGGGTTAAAATATGCTCATTTGCGTTACACGCATATAATCTATTTATGTTTAAGCCATCAAGAGGCCAAAGTAAAATTGCACTAATTTTAACGTTATTTTACTTATTATGTGAAAATAATGTTAAAAGCGTTGGGATTATTAATTTCAAACGACAACAATAAGTCGAGACTCATTCGCAACAGCCTCTCTATTCCAACTGGGATAAAGGTAAGGTTTGTGACCATTCTTCTCCCCATACTCTACTGAAAAGTGAGAATATACTGGATAAATGTGTTTGTTAGTTGGGATAAAATTGATTAAGGGAGGTTTGATGATCAGGTCTAACTGGGTTGAAATTAGTTTGAAAACAGGTTTAATTCAGCTCAATTCATGTTTCAAACCAACAAACAGCTTGAATCGGGTTGGAAACTGGTATCCCCACAACTGGTTTGAGAATCAGGTCGAGTCGAGTCAGTTAACAAATTTGAACATAACTTAACTTGTCTAAAACATACTGCATCACATCACATATGGAGCTAAGAAACCTAAACAGAAAATTTGGACAAATAAAACCAACTTCGTATTCGTTACTGTCACAATAGTGAATCAAATCACTTTATGTATCTCTATACCAGATTATCACTATTACATATTCAATTCAGCCATTTCATCTGAATAAAAATCATGCTAGAAATATAAGGTAGGATTAAACCCTCGTGAGTTCAAAAACGCCATGACTGTTATTAAAAAACCCTATCTACTTGTATAAAACCTTCATTTGGATGACTGTTTAGGTTCTTGTTTGGACCCGGACATGGTGGCACTAGCAGCAGCTGTCACCGCAACAGCAGCTGCACCCAACTTAACACCACCAGCAGCTTTCGCAGCTCCTGCTATCTTAGCGAAGGCGGCAATACCTCCAACCAGTACAGCCCTCAAGGCAACTGTAGGTTTTATACTCATATCTGATGCAGCCTGCAATATAGCAAATAATTTAGAATCTAAATTTAAACTGCTTTAAAACATGGAAAGTCCCAAACACCTCCTAATAATCACGTTTGGTTATCTTATGTCAAGAAGTCCTAGTGGTGTTTGGATATTGGAGTGGATAGTTATCAATGATCATCACAACCTAAAGAAATATAATCAAATAAACTTTTAATATTACAATTTAGGATACACAAATAATTTTACAATTATCTATATAATATGTTTTTATAAGTTATAACATATTATAATCCTCCTCAAGTCTGATTATTGACCCTAAACACACAAAAAATCATAACTAATCTCCCAAACAATCAAAAGTATCGAAACACGCTTCTAAACAACCCCCATATACAACAACAGTCATAACCATTGAATCTCATTCCTTATATGACTATTTGTAGAGTCTGGGATGTAGGAAAACCTTACCTCTCTCTATCCCTACGGGAAAAAAAGGTTGCTTCCAAAGAATCTCCCGTCTCATAAACATATAGGCATATTCAAGCAAAATACATAAATATAAACATAAAGAGCTATTAATATAAGTTAAATGTTAGCATGATAAGTAACAACATATGTAGATCATAAGACACGATATTATGGAACATGTACATGTACAGTAGAGACAGAAGCATGCAATGTTGTCCTAAAATATAGGGTAGAAATATATATCCTTAAGATAGTCTGTTACTTTACATCAACCTTACATCCTAAAAATCATGTACCTTAATCTTACGTCTCCACAAGCTTCTACCCTGAGCCATGCCCTTAGAGAAACAAACCCATGTAATTTTATTAAAAAAAGAAACCCTAGCAATCATAATAATGATTTCTAATCATGATTAACTCATTTATTATTCATTGATAAATGGATGAAAAAACGTTTGTGAACCCGTAATCTGACCCACTCATCTTGATATCTCTAGCATACGTATGGCGGTATATAAGCTACAACGGCATATAAGAGCCACAATAAGAACATGAAAACACAGACACAAAGGAGTATCATAACATACATTGTCAAAAAACACATCATAAATTAGCTGATCATATGAGTGCCAATTGTTGTAATTTAAGGGTGTTTAGAAAGCAGACTGTAATCATGATTCTGATCTTATTATTCAAGATTTTTAACTTTTAAGATTAGATTTCAGAATTCAGATAACCCTAAATATTATCAATTCAACAAAACCTGCTTATACTAACCCTAAATTACTCGAATTAACAGATAATTCTTTAAATATCTGAATTTACTAACCTAGCTAATAAGAACATCAGAATCATGATCGGTTATTATGCATTTTTAATCCGCTTTTTACAAGATTATATTACATGATTCATGGAACAAAAGAGACAAATTTTTATTGAACCCTAAAACTAACGGGAGCTGGATACAAATCCCTATTTTTCATCCAAATAAACAGGTAATCAAAGCAAACAGGAATCAAATTTGAGGGTAAAAATAAAAACTTATGAACAAACAGCCTTGGGTCGAATCAATCAGATCAAAATGCATACGAACACGAATTGAAAAGGTTGCAAGAAATCAAACCCACATAATAACCCAAATTCCATTCAAAATACGTTTGACATTGAGTTGACCAGATAAGAATAACAAAAGATTTTAGAGGGAAGAAAAAGAACCGATCGAACAATTTCTCGGAGAACTTTGAATTTTGCGGTCACCCTGCAACGACAATCCAAAGGCTCGCAAATTGGGGGAAGTGTTCAGAAAATAAATAAAACGGAAATTTGCGGTCTTCCTGACAAAAAAAAGTTACCAAATATATTAAACTAGAAAAGTTATCCGCCCGCTACCGCGGGCGATACAATTAGACTCATGTGTTGTAACATGGTGATTTTATTACTAAAAACATATGAAGTTACGACTAATTATTTATGAATATAAAAACGTAGTACATTGCAGAAAAAATAAAATGTAGATATACAACACTATTGTGTCTTATACAACAATATTAAAATGTATATATACAATGTTATTGTGCTAACGCGTGACGATTATGTGTGTGTATTTACAACATTATTGTGCTAACGCGTTTTTGTCATTTATACGTTAACCATCCCCTATATATATATATATATATATCTTAAAATTCATGAAAGAAAACTATTTTGAAAAAGAAGATCGTATATAATATAAGAATTCTAGAAAAACTATATAACAAATGTAGTTATGATGTCGATTTTTTTTTACAGATATTGCTACTTAAGTATATACGAAGTTTTAAATATCAAGGGCATTATAATCACGAAAAAAATACGAAAGATGAATTGATTAACAAAACAAAAGGAAAAAAAATGTTTAAAACCTAGAAGGATAAAACGTTATTTAGAAAACTTAAAAAAGTAAAAAGTACTTACAATGAGTAAGAAAATTAATGTATTAACATACTAAAAGTAAAAAAAAGGGCAAGAGAAAAAAATAATTGAAATAGAGAGGATCTTAGAAAATTAAAGTTTTACTTTTAATCACCAAAGTACCAAACCACAAACGTTCTTTGATTTAATTTCCAATCTAAAATATATACATACATACATATATATATGTGTGTGTGTGTGATATTTTATATATGTATGTATGTATGTGTGTGTGTGTATATATCATAAGAAATAAAAGAAAAGAATGGTCTTAATGATCAAGAGATAAATAATATAAAACAAAATTATAAAAAGCAAAAAAACAATGAAAAAGGAAACCAGTTTTATTAAACAACAAAAAATGCATGTGGTTGGAAAAGAAAGTTTTATAAAAATCTGACGGAGAGTCACAAATAAAAAAAATTATTATGTTTCCTTAAAGTTTCGAACTTGGGCCTCTTGATTAAAAGCGCTGAACATTTACCAATGTTTCAAGGAGCCTTTTATGTGAAGAAGTTTGAACAAACGGATGTTATACATAAACCAATATTAACCGACGTTGGTATTTAAGTTATATAGGAATTACGGTTTTTGTTTATATAGTTTAAATTTTTAAATATTTCTACTAAAAATAAAATCTTTTATTAATTCAACTCTTATGGTTTAGAAAACTAACATTTTTGACTTTCAACTATAGTTAAGTTTTAGGCTAAAACCGTTATAATAATTAAGTTTGAGGGGCATAAACCAATAGTTGTCTAAACCATATGAGCTGTATTGATAAAATATTTTATTTTATGTTGAAATAGTTAAAACATTTAAATCATATAGGGCAAAACTGTAATTTACTCTTTAATTTAAAAAACTTTAAAAATAAAAATAAAATAAATTTGTCTTAAAAAACAAGCTTGTGTTTATTCGTTTAGTTACGATCAAAAAATATTCGTTAAACAAATGAGATTTTTTTATTTTTTTTTTGCTTTTAAGTCGATTAACATATTAATATTGGTTTACGTTTGTTTGTTAATGGTTTAAACAAACATAACTAAACACAACAGAATGAAAATTGATTAAGAGTAAATAGGGATACTTAAACAAAACCATCATCTAATAAACTAACATACTTTACAATAAAATCTAAACAACTTTCATAACACCAACTTAGTTTTTAAAACAATATCATAACTCAATGTATATAAACAAATATAACCAACATAAACAACGAACACAAACAAATTCAAATAATCGAAAATAGCCGAACATAAATAAGAGAACACAACCAAATGTAAATGAATGACTAAAACAAACATTTACTAATAGAAATGAATGAGGGGAGTGTTGGTTCAAGTCCAGATACACACACTCAAACTCACGTATGAAAATTGGTGTGCAGAAGGAAAAAAATTGAATCTCAAACTTTAACTATATTATATTGAAAAGAGTACTAGTAAAACCAATACATACTACTACTATTTATAATAAATAAACAAAATAAACCACATGCTAAATAATCAAGTCAGTCCACGAGCTCCTGTTATTCAGCAACACCTTCCAAATGTTGATTTATTCTCCACAATATTTGGTCAAAATATGACTAAGTTTCTGCTGCAAATATGGACTAAACCTGACCCATTTAGTAAACCCAAACTTGACCCGTTTCGGTTCTGGCCCGTGACCCGCAACTGAACCGATTAACCCAACAATCAACCCCTTAATTGGTTTGTTCACAACATCTTTTAGTCACCTTCAACTCGAACCATCTCGACCTTTACCGGACACTCGACCTTCACCTTGGTCACATCCACAGTCATCCACAACTCGACTTATCCCGGACACTCGACCTTCACCTTGGTCACATCCACAGTCATCCACAACTCGACTTATCCCGGACACCCGACCTTCACCGCGACCACGTCCAAATTCGTCACCAAACTTGTTCCAAGAATATTGTCTACCGATCCAGAAAACTAGGCTACCGGTTTGCCTATACCATCTTCTTTCACCCGCTAAAACTGACACGATTCAAAGCCTCCTGCTTGACGAATCCTTACTGCTCGTTTTTCACGCAACCCGGTTAGACTCTTTTCACACAAACAAGCCAACCCATCTCGTTCTTCTTGGCTAATCACTGCTGTAACTACAACCCTTGTGATTTCCGCCATCCTTTTCCGATCTTTCAGGAGGCATCTCCACCGACAAGAAACAAAGCCACCTGCTTTATAACGTTCTCTTTTACCTGCAAACGAACTAAATCCAAAACCACCTGTTTTGACGGATCTTTCACGCTCGTTTTTCATGCATACGTCGGTATCATCTTATCACGAAACAACCGATTAAGGCACCCCCAAAACTTTCTTCTGTTGTCACCGGTTGTATACCAGCTGCGCAAACCACCAACTAACAACCAAACAGCCTTGTATCTTCACTCTTTGATCACTACTAACAGCCTAGGGCCATCGATGTTCATCACGGTTCACCCCCGTCATCCCAAATGACACTTCCATCACAACAATGGCTGACCCGAAAACACCTTGCCAACTTCGTCTACTGCTGTAAAACAGCCCCTGGTGATGCGTGTACAGCAACACCATGCTAAAACCCGTCAACTCGCATGTGCTTCTGCTGCTCGAGCAGCCCCGCACCCGGAGGCTACTCCTCCTTCGAAAGTCAACTCTCAAACCGGCCAAGCTCTGATACCAAATGTTGGTTCAAGCCCAGATACACACACAACACACACTCAAACTCATGTATGAAAATTGGAATTTTTTTTAAGATTGGTATATTTTAGAAAAAAAATTAGGATAAAGGTAAAGTCAAAAAAAAAAAGGAAAATGGTTAAACCGAGATTCCTATTTGCGGTTTAGGAGAAAATTTTTATTTTAGAAATTTGCGCTTTGGCAGGTGTCAGCTATACCGCAATTCACAGTTGCGGTTTAGGACAAAACCATTAATCCGTAATTCATAGTTGCGGTTTAGGAACAAACCAAACTAACGGCGTTAAACTTTGGATTCTCTTTCTCAAGCAACAATTAGACAACACAAATAATGCAAAGGATGTGCAAACCTGTATATATTATTACGGCAAAGGATGTGCAAACCTGTATATATTCTTGCAGATTTATCTTACCCTGTGAACAAATTCAGTCTCTAATCAAAGAGAAACTGAATGTTGATATCACTTACGGCAAGGCTTGGGCTGCCAGAAAAAAAGCCATCGAAAACATATACGGTACCTGGGATGAAAACTTCCATGAATTACCGTAAAATTTTTCAACTGTTTGAGTAATAATATATACAGGTTTACACATCCTTTGCATTATTTGTGTTGTCTAATTGTTGCTTGAGAAAGAGAATCCAAAGTTTAACGCCGTTAGTTTGGTTTGTTCCTAAACCGCAACTATGAATTACGGATTAATGGTTTTGTCCTAAACCGCAACTGTGAATTGCGGTATAGCTGACACCTGCAAAGCACAAATTTCTAAAATAAAAATTTACTCCTAAACCGCAAATAGGAATCTCGGTTTAACCATTTTCCTTTTTTTTTTTTTGACTTTACCTTTATCCTAATTTTTTTTCTAAAATATACCAATCTTAAAAAAAATTCATGAAAATTGGTGTGCAGAAGGAAGAAAACTAAACTCCCAAACTTTAACTATATTATATTGAAAAGAGTACTAGTAAAACCAATACATACTATTGCTATTTATAATAAATAAATAAGATAAACCACATGCTAAATAATCAAGTCAGTCCACGAGCTCCTGTTATTCAGCAACAACTTCCAAATGTTTATTTCCACAATATTCGGTCAAAATATAACTAAGTTTCTGCTGCAAATATGGACTAAACTTGACCCATTTAGTAAGCCCAAACTTTACCCGTTTCGGTTTTTGACCCGTGACCCTCAACTGAACCGATTAACCCAACACGGAGTGTGTTCATGTTTATTCGTTTTAATTACATAAATAAAAAAATTGTGTTTGCATTGTTTTATTTAAACGAACACAAATGAACTTTTAGTTATATAACTTATGAAAAGTTCACTGAACGTTAAGCTTTTTGAAAAAATAATAAATATATATATTTTTAATCTAACAATTATGAAAACCTAAAATAGGTGAAGAATTAATTAATGATGTAAATCTGTCAATTTTTTCTAATTATTTTATTTTTATTTAATTATAATTAATAAACGGTTTGATTTTTCTTGTAGTTCTAATAAGATTTGCTCGTAATTTTTTTAGTAACAACTAACAGGTTTAGAAGAATGCATGAAACCTCATCAAAAATGTACTTTCACATCATAACCTGTAACAAATTAAAATAACAAAAATTTGTGGATTTGTGATGTGATATGAAGTTAAAAAGAATATATATTTGCAACTATAATTTTGTTTTAAATAATCGAAAGACAAAGAAAGACAAAAAGAAAATAAACATGTCACTTTTCATATTGTATAACGATTAGGTTATTGGTACCCTGGTGTACTAATAACATTATTTTTTTTATTATTAAAAATATTTTTTAAAATGTGGCAGATTAAAAGTAATGTGTTTATGATATGATTGATTTGACTTAAGTATGACGTGTGAATAATTAGAATGATATATGAATATTAACACTAAAAATTTATATGACATTTTTTAACCAATTAAATTATTGTTTAATAACATTTTGTCATCAAATTAAATTTTTACGATGTCTGCCTATTTTTTTACAAAAACTTATTTTCAATTTTCATCATTCTCTTGTATGTTCAAATCGGTTATCATTTATAAAAATATTTTTGATCGTGGTTGGAATATCAAAACTTAAGAATTATATTCTTGATGTTTTCGCTCATGTGTTTATGCTAAACTTATAATGTTAATTTGAATACTTCTGAAAAATACATCATTGTAAGAAAACTTCTCTAAAATCTCGATCTATGCCGACGACAAAGAACTCAACGATTTAATATTGTCGGGAAAAGGTTGACGTGTCAGATGACTCTTCTTGTTGTGATTCAACATGATTCAAATTAAGATTAATCCAAATCGATCGGTTATTGATGGTAGGCTCATCAGATATAAAAAATCAATCAATCAACGTACTCAGTATATCCCGCCATTAGCATGCTAAGGCAGGGTCTGAGGAGGGTGAGATGTAGACAGCCTTACCCCTACCCCGTAGGGGTAGAGAGGCTGCTTCTAGTGAGACCCTCGGCTCATGATGCTTGATCAACCGTCCGAAACGATTTTAACGTTATTTTCACTGAATAAGTAAAATAACGTTAAAATTAGTGCAATTTTACTTTTGCCCCTCAAGAGCTGTCGACACATATATACATTATATGTGCGCACCGCTAACGGGGCGTCTCAGATATAAGATAACATTAATTTGAAGGATATGAATTTACCAAGTCTTGATTTTCCAGTTCTAGCAAAACAAGCTTCAGTTGACAAGATAAACTGCATAGATAACTTGTTCGACAAGAATACAGTTTTCTAGACATTTTTAAGTCGTTAAATGGACCTAAATGGTGTCAAATTAAGAGCATGAGTGTCTATTGCTTGCATATAATTTCTACCTTCACACACACCCATATATATATCTTAAAAAGCCAAGTCATAGATCATGATCATGATCACAATCAACACCAAACACGACTAGTTCATGTTTGCATAGAAACAACTGAACTAAATAAAATGTGCCCTAATATCTGCCATAAAAGGGCCAAGCCATAACAAATGCAAACACACTAGTTCATGTTTGCAATCCTTCTACTTTTTCTTGACCTTTCTCTCAAAATCTTCACTCCCATATACCTACATTGCAACATATGAACGTGTTAATTTTATAGATAAAATAATAAAATATTTTAAGTTAATGTGTTATCAAGTTGCGCAATACCTTCCCATCATCATAACCGTTGCTTGAGGATTAGTGCCTGGTGATTTATCAAAAGTCGAGCCGTCTATAACACGAAGTCTATGAACGCCCATAACCTCATAATCAGTGTTCACCACTTGGCCCACATGGCACCCGCCATGATAGTGCCAGATGGTGATCACTGTATCTCTACAAAACTGCTCAAGTGATTGTGTATCATTTGTGTGTCTAGGGATTAGATTCACGTTAGCAGTAACACTCATGTTGAGGAGTTTGTCGACGGTTTTGTTGTCACATTGAGTGAAGTTAAGGAACGATTTAGACCTAACGAGTTTCTCAACAATTCGGATCCCATTAACACATGCTTTTAGATCGTCGACATGACTAAAGTAGTTAAACGTGATAGACGGATTGTCGTCGGCATTTGTGTTGATCAATTTGAGTTCCCCTTTTGACTTTGGGTTAGCAATCTTTGACAAGATAAAACCTCCATGAAATGCTTCATATGGGATATCTTTTTTGTTTCTCTTGTATGATTCGATTGCTTCATGTGTTCTTTTTTTGGGAGGAATCCTTGATAGTTGCCCAATCTGTCACAAATAATATGTATTCATACAAATCATCACAAACAAGGGATATTCACCAAAATAACCATCAAAATCTTGATAAAATAATCGGATTATAATTCTATTGGTTTTTAGACCATAAATTTAAAAGTTGCCTTAAATATGGTGACCAACTTCAAAAGATTTTATTAAGGGTATACCTGTTGTTGCAAAAGTCCCTGAGTGCTTAGGCGTACTCACAGGCACTGGTCAAGATTTTTTAAATATTTGCTGACTAGACAAATACTCACTACTTTAGAGTAGATTAGTCTAGCAACGACTAGTGCCTTCTACAAGACTCTAGTTCTTAGATTATTATATTTTTGAAGAGTTAGCTAATAATCACAGCTGACCCTTACGGTGTGCGAAAGGCACAACCGTATATGACCAGATTTTTTAAGGGGTGCGAAATTACAAAAAATTTATATATTTTTTGTATATAAAATTTTATATATTTTTTGTATATAAAAATAAATTTTTTGTGTAAAAATTGTCATTTTGTTTTTTTACTTTTTATCTTCTAAATGTTTACCCTAATTATCATCAATGTATGAAATATTTTGTGTGTATAGGTGCCCGAGCCCATTTTTGTACTAGTATATAGTAATCAAAATCTTGGAAACGGCCTGCTAATAATTGGGTAAAAAAAGGTTATAAAAATATATATTCTTACTTAAAACGATTATTTTAATTAATTTCACACAAGTTAAATTAAATTACTAAATAATAACTAATTAAAGCTTCTTTAATATGTTTAAAACTAACCTCAGCCGAAGTTATACCATGGTGGCAACTTATGCTATCCCTAGATTGACCATAACCGCTGCTAGCTTCAATATACACCCCCTTTTTAGTAATCCCGACGGTCTCGATTAGCGACTGTGTAACGGGTTTGTTGAAAGGAACGTAAATGGCGTTCATAGGATTATCCGACATATCTTTCCCGACGAACTTGTTTTCGTGCACAACCGAAACGTTTAGCTTCTCGAGATCGGACCTTGGTCCGATCCCGCTAAGCAATAGTAGTTGTGGGCTTCCGATGGCGCCACATGTCACCAAAATCTCACTCCCATGCCTCGTCGAAATAAACGCTTTGTGACGATCCCCATTTTCATCGTTAAAAACTACACCAACTGCTCTTGGCTTCTTCCCTATGATTAACAGTTATAAAACACGTCAAGCTTGTTGATCATAACATATATAAACCATTGTTCAAATTATAATCATGAAATCAAACACTTAAAAATCAAGCATATGATTTACTTAAAAAGTCAATAATATCATTGAAGTTGTATCCTTTTTTAATAGGAAACAATTTTTTCGTAAGTTGCTCGAGATCGTTTTGTTAAAAGCTTATATATGTAGCTAGCTAGGGCATAAATGAATCAAACTGAACAAATGTCGTGTTTGTTGTGTTCATGAACGTTCGGTAAGTTATTCGTTAATGTCCGTTTATATTGATTTATTATGTTTATTTGTTATATAATTTTATATTCTTAAATTTTTTATTTTTTGTTTAATACTATAAAATTTAAATAAAAATTTAATTATTTAAAATTTGTGTCTTGTTAAAAACATAGCAGTTTGAAACTCAGACTTTAAACTATTAGTTCAAAATAATTTTAATTATAATTTTTGTTTTTTAAATTTTGTTTTGTTTAAAGAAAATTATTTTTGACTTTTATATTACGTACTTTAAGATCATTATGTCAAATATCTGTGATTGAATATGCTAATTTTTATTTTTAAATTAATATGTGTTTGTTTAAGTTTATAAACTGTTCACGAACAAATTCAATTCTTTAACGAATGAACACGAACAAGAATTCACGTTAGGTAAGTGTTCATGCACCTTTCGTGAACAAGTTAAATGTTAAACGAACACTAATAAGGACTCGATCGTGTTCATTATATTCAGTTCGTTAACAACCCTACATGTCAAACTTGAGTTTTTTTCACATGTTAGTATGCGACAAATTAACTTTTTATTTCTATATGACGAAAATTAAACATTAAGAAGCCACATTTGTGTTTGTGTTATCTTACCAGACGTGTCAAAAACGATCTTTTGAGCTTTTGCGTGAACCAACACATCAATATTTTTAGGGTTTGCAGAGGCTAATAACTCGGCAGCAGTGTGCCGACGACCATGCTTATCAAAAATGGTGCCACCAACCTTTGTTCCATACAAATGGTCATATGTGAACCCGTTATCTGGTGAGACCCCAACTTCCAGTAGACCATCATGAACCGCTCTTTGCCATGGTTCAAACATGGGTTGGTTAACAATTTGTCTCTCGACCCATGGGTAAGATTCATTGACCAATTTTGCGTCCCATCCGACTCTCTTAACATAACTGCCGAACCAAATGATTACAAAGTTACTACAATGAATAATGTCATAATTGTAATTTAAGCAGGTTAAACAAAAAGCACAATAGTTTTTTTTGAACGACATTTGATCTCAACGTGTGAACCACTTTTTTTCAGGCCACGTTACCAAGGTCTAGTTACCATGATCTCTGTTGAGACCTCACCACTACCCAGGAGGAAACCGCACCCATATAGACGTATACGAGTCCAATATTTTTGTGGGGTAGGTGTTAAAATATAAAAGTTGGACGTGTAAATAATTAAGTCCAATATTTTAACACATTGTGTCATACAATTAATAAATAAAAACCAGAAGATGTTTTTTATTTTTTTAACAGTAATCTTTACATAAAGTCATCTTCGACGGGACTTAAATCCAATTACTTGTGATATATATCAAGTCACCAACCAAAAAAACAATATAGAGTTAGCTAATTAAATGCTATAAATTCTTCACTTTAAAATTAAAAATAATAAATGGTACGCAGTACATCCAAACAATAAAATTTAAAATTTATACATCATGAAGATGAACCATTTGGGAAGCTATTTATTTGAAAAAGGCTAATATTCATGACTTAACCATGTGAAGGCTAAAATCCATTAACAATCATCAGTCAATCGCATTTATGTTATGTAGTAGATGGCTAATTAATAAATCAATTCTAGGAGGTTATGGTTATATTTAAATGTTTAATTTGTTTATGATTAAATATTTAATTTGTTCTTTCTCATATATTTTTGATATTTAAGTTTAACTAAAGTAAATCATATGTTAATATAAGTTAGGCAAAGTAAATACGTACATGCTAACGATAAGTCGTTATTTGTGATTTGTTTATTTGTTGAATTATCAATTTATTAAAAGATTTAGGGGTTATTTGGTATCATCTTTATAATTAATAGTCAAATAACGGTTAAAAGATAACCATAAGTCTGAATAGTTAAGATGTAACATTAAAAGATAGTCTTTTAATGATTCAGACTTAAAGTTACATTTTAACTATAAGAGACTATGATTCATTAAGAGGTAACATCTTAATGATCATCTTAATCACCTTAAGTCTATGTGATTAAAAAGTAAATTAAGAGGTAAATTAAGAGGTAGTCTCTTAACAATTTAAACTGAATGTTACATTTTAAACCTTGAGTAATTATGATAAAGTTCATTAAAAGACAACCAAACAGCCCCTTAAAATTGTATATTTAAACCGATTATTTCAAGCTAAATAGTTTTAATAAGCAATATAAAACATAAAGATAACAAATATCATAAATAAAGGTGCTTTAGAGAGTTGTACCTTGCGCTTGCTCGGGTGTAAAACCCTGCATTGATGGAAGTACCACCACCCAAAACCCTAGCTCTTGCATTGTAAACTCCATCATTAGACACAAAGTATTGTGAAGCAGAAGTATCAGAAGTGTCCGCAAGGGTAAGATGGAAATTTGACAAAAAAGACACATTTCTATTTGCAAAAGGGACACCACCCCTTTCAAGTAGTAACACATTGTATCTTTGGGACAATGTGGCTGCCAATGGACACCCTGCTGTACCACCCCCTACAACAATGTAGTCATACACCTTTTTTCCGCCGTTGGATGATGACGACGACGACGACAATGATGAGAATGAGCTCGCCTGTCGGATGAATGAGTAGCGAGCTTGCCACGGGTTGTAATCACCTGCGTCACGTATGTGAAGTTACTTAATTGCCACTTGGAACCTAGAGTTGATGTGTAAATATGTTTTTCACAAAGGTGTCATCTTTTGTGTTATAAGATTGCATTTTGGACAACCCCAGAAAATAAAATGACATCAATAACACAAACCCATAAATCTTGTTTTCTAAAATACCCAATTTTTATGTATCAAAAGCTTTAAAATAGTTTATTTGAGGACAAGATCAGATCTCTATTTGAATTAAAAAAAAAAAAGTATATTTAAAGCCTATAAAATCAAAGTGTCTTAAAATTTTTGGTGTAAATCGATTTTTTAATTATTACAGGGTCTATTTATGGTAAAATTTCTTATTGTTTTAGTATTCGTAATTAATATTTTTTTCCTTCATGATAATCTATATTTTTTATATGTCAAATCTAAGAAAAATAATTTTATTTACAATTGAAAGAGGACACTAATGTTTTGAACAACCAAAAAGTTTGAGACGGTGATATTTAAGTAGTAAAAACTTTGAATATATATTCACAAAGTTGCCACCTACTTAGTGTCAATAACCAATCTTTTATAATTCGGTCACAAATTAATTTTCAACTACTTTCTCGATTTCGATCGAAGATCAAAGTATCAAACTACTACGTTAGTTATCTTTAATTATTTATAATGAAAGAGTTGACAGGCAGGAGGGTCAAGGAACCGGATCCCTCTAGGCCTCTATTTCCGCCCATGAACCGCAAAAATTATATTTAAAAAAAGCATAAATAAATTGAGTTGACAACAAAAAACCTCAGAACTCTTTATACCTAAAACATATCAACTTTTTGTGTAAAAGCTTAAAAAACCTTGATTTAAATGAGTTCAGGTGTTTTTATGATATACATTTGTCACCAACCAAATTAACAAAATATATATATAAACCCTTAAACCCTATCTGAGCCATACGTTCATTTGAAATCATGAAAATAAATATGTGGTCTACGTTAAATTGAATAAAAAATTGCAATTTGAATAAAAAAATATGATTTAACGTGAACCACATTTATTTTCAAAATTCTAAATGGACGGCTCAGATGAGTTTAAGGGTTTTCTCTCTAAGATCGGGTTCACTTGATATATATGTGTGTGTGTGTCTATATAATATATGAATATATATATACACACACACATATACTCAAAATAATGAAGCAAAATAATTTCATGATCATAATAATATGGTTTTTCAAGTCTCTCTAAAAGATATTAAAAGATGGGGAAAAAACAAGAACATTAACTGAAACCTTAATCTTCTAATCAAAATGCAACCTTTGATTTGTGTCAAAAAATTGAAGTAATCCACTACTAACTAAGAAATTAAATAAAATGTGGTAAAGAAGAACCGATATATAGTGTGATATATTTATTTACAAATACAAATTTAATTTATAGAATTTTTATGTATACAGATGTATGAATGCATAGATGTGAGAGAGAGAGAGAGAGAGAGAGTAAAAGAGAAGAACCTTGAGAGGGGGTGATGAGGGTGGCAAGACAAGAAGAAAACAGAAAAATGAAGAGTGATAGCTTCTTTCTGTTCATTTTCATTTTCATGTTCAATGAAACCACCTTCAAACCTGAATTTGAGTTGTGTGGCCAAATGTGGTTGGTCTTCTTGTTGTGTTTGTGTGTGTAAAACACCTTGAATATTGCTTCTTACATTCTAATCATCACATACTCATCCCCTTATATACACACACACATACATACTTACAACTGTAAATTATTTATTATAATTACTTATAAAGAAAATATTACTAATTTAATTTCTGTTTTGCAAATTTTTTGTATAGCTGTAAAAGGTGAGGAATTATGACTTCAATAATGTAAGGGAGATGAAAGAAATGGAGCAATAAATGAGGGGAACAACACTTGATGACCACTAGCTACCTCCCTCCATCTTCATCCACACACACGTATGTATAATACCATCAAAGCCACAACAACAAATGCATAATAATGTATTTGTATCTAAATCTATAAATATGATACGTGTGTGTATAAGTGTGTATGATGATGTCCCTTTCATTACTATCTTGTTATGTGGCATGTATACACATTTGTAAATGAAGGCATTCATTTTTTAAAATTACATATGAAAAAAAAAAAGAAAGAAGTGTGAAAACCTACATAACCCTTGTATTATTTCGTATATAAATTGAGTAGAATGATATGATAGATATCGTTTTGTATACATATAGTTTAAATTATTATATGTAGTTTTGGTAAAGAAAAATTCGATCGGAATTCGAAAGCACAGAAACGAGGGGGGGGGGGGGTCGTTGTACCTATCCCGAACACAGACTGGAAGCTGAAACACGTATGAAATGCGACGGAAACGTCCCTAATAGCCAGAAACGTATTGGCTTATGGTTCCCATCCGATTCCCGGTCGTTTCCATTTAATTTTAGGGTTTTTAAAAACCTTTCAAATTCTACAACCCACGTACGTATTCATCAGTACGAACGGCAACACATATGTATTCGATTCTCCATTGTGGTAACATACGTAATCGATCTTCTATTGCAATATGAACGGCAACAGGCAGCAGCAATATGCAATAAATCTTGTGGCTAACCAAGAAGAAAAAAAACAAGGATGAAGTGGCAACAGGCAGCAGCAATATGTTTTTATAGGTACTGGGATTAGTATTTGCAAGAAAGCAACAACCGAAGACAAGCTTGAGATGAAACGCTTATAAGATGCGTATGAATAGAAGAAAGCAAAGTCAAAAGCGAAAGTAGTCGGGTTGCCATATGAACCTTGTGTCAGATTTAAGAAAACAAAAGGAATTTCAGAACCTCTTCAAAGAGCTTTTGATGTTGAAATTAGGGGCCAACTGGATCAAGATATAGCAAGGATGTTTTATAATGGAGGTTTATCTTTTAATATTGCAAGAAATCCACACTATGGCAAGGCTTTTAAATTTGCTACTGCCCACAAAATTGATGGTTATGTACCTCCTGGTCATATCAAGATTAGAACAACCTTACTACAAAAAGAAAAAGAAAATGTTCAGAAGGTATTGGAACCACTTAGGTTTACATGGAAGGAAAAATGTGTGAATATCATGACGGATGGTTGGAGTGATCCTACAAGAAAGCCTCTAATCAATTTCATGACTACATTTGGTAATGTTCCTTTGTTTCTAAAGGCAACGAATTGTTTTGGGGAAGTAAAATATAGACTCTTTATTGCTGAGTTAATAAAAGAAGCCATCAATGAAATTGGTCATCAAAATGCTATGCAAATCATTACTGACAATGCAACAAAATGTTAGGCAGTTGGAGAGATTATAGAGAGTCAGTTTCCTCACATCTATTGGATTGTGCATATGCTTAATCTTGCTTCGAAGAACATTTATTCACTAAGTAATGTGGAAACAAAAAAAACATATGAAGAGTGCAAATGGATAAAAAAAGTTCACGGAGATGCGCTTGCAATAAAAAAATTCATCATGAAACATAACATAAAACTCTCGATTTTCACCAAGTTACTCCTCTTAGACTTCTTTAGATTGTCGCTACTTGCTTTGCTTCCATCATTGTGATGCTTAAAAGATTTAAACTTAACAAAAGTGGTCAGCTATGGTCATAAGCGAAGAATGGTCTTCTCATATAGAAGATGACACTGTGAAAGCTAACTTTATTAAAGAAAAGATTGTGGATGATGAATGGTGGGAAAAAGAATCATATTTTCTTAGTTTCACTAGACCTATATATGAGATTATTAGAGTTTGTGACACCGACAAGCCATGTTTACACTTGATATATGAGATGTGGGATTCAATGATTGAGAAAATGAATATTGAGATCTACAAGAAAGAGCAATGTCCGATATCTCAATTAAGTATCTTTTATGATGTTGTGCATACTATTTTAGAGGCTTGATAGGCAAAGAATAACACTCCCCTACATTATTTAGCTCACTCTTTGAATCCAAGGTATATGATTTTAAACTTTTTACTAGATTTCTATAAAGTACTTATGTTTTGATTTTGTTAGATATTATAGTGATGCATAGTTACTTGAGGATTCTACAAGAATTGCTCCGTTTGGCGATGGAGAATCTCAATAGAAAGGATGAAATGTTTTCGAAGGTTGTTTCCTAATGATGATGAGTGTAGGAAAATCCTTGATGAGTATGCAATATTTTCAATGAAGAGTGGTACTTTTGAGGATTTAACTAGCATTTCACAGATGGCTACTATGGAACCCAAGAATTGGTGGTTTAATTTTGGTGCTCAAACTCTTTTTCTTCTGGATCTGGCTTTTAGATTACATGAACAACCTAGTTCATCTTCTTGTGCTGAGCGTAATTGGAGTACTTGTGCATTTATTCACTCGCTTAGGAGGAACAAGCTAACTACAAGTCTTGCTCAAGACTTGGTTTACATCCACAATAATCTCATACTTTTGTCAAGGAATCCGAATGGTTATGTAATCATGCAAAGATGTGTGATGTGGGTGGAGATGCTTTTGATCAATGGAAGATGTGGGGCTTCGGAGGTTGCCGATCTCTCACTAGAAGAACTGGAATTTGAAATTGATTTGATTGTTGTTAATTATCTTTGGGAAATTTAATACTTTTGAAAGTTAGACTTTACATCAATATATATCTACTTTGGAATTTGTTTAACGTATTTTTATTTTATATATTTTTTTATTGTTGTACGGTGTTGGGTGGTTAGTACGATCAACTTTCTTATCAACTCAAATATAATTTCTGAATTACACTAAATTTGTTTTTAGACAGTCTCAAACCCATAATCTTATTGAGCAACATCACGCTAACACTTAAAACAACTGGTTTTATCAATTGAACACTAAACCCTTCATTTTAGTCCATATAGAGTAGTATTGCTTAGGAAAGCACAAAAGCTTCCTTAAAAATTTTAGCAAAAGAACATTAATTTCAAGTTTTCAAAACTTATCAAATTTGAAATTTATATTTTGATTCGTTTGAATGAAAAGTAAGAGAAATTGTGAATGTATGCTAATTAATTGAGTTATATCTTAGGAGGTGACTTTTGCCAAGTTAATTCTTATTTTGAATTTCAAGTTATTCTATCGAACAAGAAAAAAATAGATTCATCTTATTTTAAGTATAAATGATCACCTTTAAGAAAATAGTAAGAATATGCCAGAGTTATGGAGAGGATGGGTTATTTTTTTATTATTCTTAATTTTACCAACTTAATGTTATAATTTTTGAATTGTATATAAATCGGATAAAATAATAACATAGATTATTATAATTGAAATACATTTTTACTTAAAACTAAAAAAATAAAAATAATATTAATAGACATGGTTAAAATTTAAAAAAACATTGGTAGTTTTTGAATTTAAATTCTAGACCCAATTTTAGAAAAAGAATACATGATTCTACCGATAAGAATTCAACCATCTTTAATTTTAATATGTTTAATCATTTTTTATTGTATTTATGGGGCCCCGGAAAAATCCGGTCAAAAAAAATTCATGGTATACGTTTTATTAACGGTATAAAATTCAGCGAGGTCATGTGATCGCAATCTGATATGTCCACCCATGGTTACAAGTTATTGATGAGAAGAAGATTAGAAATAAATCGGTTCACCGTCAGTGTAACATACCAATAGTTCGTATATATGCACAAGGGAGACCAGATTTGTTTAATGTTTATTCTCTTTATTCAAAAACTAGATATGTGTATTCATGCATGTCATAATGAATCATATTTGTATTATTGTATGTGTAATGGATGATATTTGGCCATAATGGATTAAATTTGGTTCTAACTTATTATGCAAGTTTTACTAGGTCATACTTAATTCACTACAATGAACAAGACTTTTAGTAACTAACATTTTTCGTTGCTAAAGATGTCAGTTATCCAAATAGGCTATAAGTAGTTGCTATAACGTCGTCTCTATATATTAGTTGCTATAGGTAAACAAAATTGTCGCTATATTGGTTGTCACATAAACCTATTGTATAATGATTGTCGTCACTATAAAGTGGCATATAGAAACAAAATGGTGTCGTTGCTATATGGATCGTCACAATAGACCCAGTTTCTTGTAGAGATTGGTCATAATTAATGGTTTATAACGAGCTTTAACATCTCATATGTTTGAAATGAGTTATAAATTATAATGGGTCATATATGGTTGTAATGGATCACTTCGAGTATAAGTGGGTCATAATTGAGTGTGTTGACTTACATTTGTTTATTTTTTGTTGTAATGTGTTATAATTGATGACAACGACTTCTATCGGATCACATATGGTTTTAATGGTCATAACAAAGTGCATAATGACATTTAATTGTAACTAGATTTTATCCAACACATGTCATCGCAAATTTCATCATGATCTCAAATATCAAAACACGAACACTAAAACACGTTACTAACAGCTCTCATTTCATTGTGAACCTTAAGTCATCATTAAACCTGATTAGATACCCATGTAATGACAACACCAAAACTCTTAAAATACTCAAAACAAAAGTAAACAAAACATACAAAGAAGAAGAAGAGCTAGTGCAACTTTGATCCCGACCCATCTCACCGCCATGATCTTGAATACAAAAACATAAATAATAAAAAATGTTGTAACAACTGTCACTCTGTCTTAAAACTTTAAAGTGTTTCATGTCGTAAAAGTGAGCATGACTCCATCGTATGAGTGTCCATCGGGTCGGATAACGAGTTATTCGGTTTTTTGAATCAGGTTTTTCGTGTTTGAATATTTTTTGGTCTATCTGAAACCCGACCCGGCCATAATCTCAAAATATATAATCCGATCCGAAAAACCCGAACACTATCCGGACAACCCGAAAAAAACTAGTTTTTGCATATCTGAAACCCGATCCGAGTCTAAAATCATATTATCTGACCCAAACAACTCAAAATAGATTTTGAATGAGGTTTTTCGGGTTTCGGATACGATTTGGATTTCAAATTTTTTCGAATTTTGAATATTTTGAACACCCTACTCCGTAAAGATCATACGGGTTGCAAAAGTCACTATCACTTCGTTGTAAAACACAAAATGGCATCTTATTGTAAAGGTGAGCATCAAAAATATTGAAAACAAACACAAATAGAACGAAAAACATAATTTCAATCAATGTAAAATCAAAGTGAAATATTAAAAAAATTGCAAGAAATTTTTGTTTTAAACGATAAATTAAATAATTAAACTTTAATGACCAAAATGTAAAAAAAAAAAGGAAATTGTTTGTCTAAATCACAATATATAAACTTTGAAATTAAAATTGAAAACGACAAGTTAGTTTTTGAAATGGAAATACTCAAATATATATTACTAAAATAGAAAAAAAATCAAAAAACTACAATATATTAAAAAATATATAGTAGCGTGATGGCTATAATTAGATCATATTATGATGTGATAGCATTGGATTTTTTTTTCCAAGGTCATAGTGATAATATTTTTCTTTCACATGGTTTTAAGATTAGTAATAATAAAATGTTCATAACATATTAACATGCTTAGTTATTTTCATTTTTTATTTGTATATAAATTTTGTATGTGAATGGTAATATATATGTAATTGTGTGAATAATTTTCTAGAAAATGAAAGCACTAAGTTTTAAAACCGAAATTGATCTGTTATATAATCAAATTGTTAAATGTTAAATAACCAATTTTTTTTACTTTAACTGAACTCGTTAACCTTATTGAAAAAACGGTTGGTAACTAGTTTAGCCACTTGAAACCTTAAACATGTTCAAAACCACAAGTTCTTTAATCGGTAGACAAAATCCAATTTCTAACCGGTTTAAAAACCGGTTCAAGTTAATCTCATTAAAATTTTTTTCATCTCTAACATGACCTAAACCCATATTTAAGATAGCTAACAAATTCTATTTTAATATCAATTTATGTAGAAGCTTATTAAACATAGGTAGAAATTGTAATAACACATCCCATAATAGTTATAAATTAAAAATAAGGAGGTAGGAATCGGGTTTAATGTGTTAAAAATATATGGAGTTATGGTGAAACTTTGATTTATATTAAGAGCTCGAGCATTTATTATAATAGGTTGATGGAAATTAGCTTATAATATAAATTAGATTAACATCTATTCATTTTATAAAATAGATTATTACAACACGTCCCACTAAAAGAATTGTTGTATGTTCTAAACCCTAAAATTTAGATTTTTTTTATAAAGTTTTGGATTTATTTGTTATGAGAATTAGAATGTTTGTAAACAGCAAAATAAATAAATAAATAAATAAATAGAAATGGTTTTTAAAATTGTGTATGCAAAATAGCGACAACAATAAATTCGTCACAAGATTATATTTTTCGTAATAGCTGCATGTCGCAAGTCACCCATTGCAAATTTTTAGGGTAAAAATACAACAAGATTTCCACAATATATGTAAATAATACAAAGTAAAATTACACTAATTTTAACGTTATTTTACTTATTTTATGAAAATAACGTTAAAAATGTTGGGATGATCAACTTCATACGATAACTTTGAGCCGGGGACTCATTCGGAGCAGCCTCTCAATCCCAAGTGGGATAGTGGTAAGGCTTGTGTCTATCCTTTCCCCCAGACCCTACTAAAAAGTAGAAATATACTGAGTAAGTTTGTTGGTTTGTTTGTTACACTAATATAAATACATCACAATTTACAAACCCGAATGAATAAGGTCGTTTTTGAGAGATTGGGTACCATCTGCGAATGTTAAAAATAGACCCGTATGTATGTGTGTGATAACTCGTTTGTAACTAAATTTGAAGTGATAATTCGTTTGTAACTAAATTTGAAGTGAGTTAATTTGTTTTTTTTTTACCTAAATTTTAAATTATAATGAGTTATTGAGTCAAATGTTTAATAAACAAGTTTTTCATTTAACTTTTATAAAATTCGTAACTAGGTTAAATATATTTAAAAATTGGATTGTAAATTATATGTTGTTGCTGTAAAATAAATCAATATATATACACACTTTTTTTTAAAAAAACATAGGCTTCTTAAAAAATGGGTTATGTACGATCGCATCTTCCTTGCTACAAGAACCCCAAGCATGATTATCATAGAAGAATTATCTATAATATGTTGCAAATTTTAACGACAATAAAAATGACTAGTAATTGCGACAATACGTCGAGCAACCGACAAATTCAGTCACAAAAGCTCCTTTATAATCTATACCAGTGGATGCACTGTTCAAGTCTCGATATTATATTTTTAGTTTATTTTTGTTATGGTTTTTTAATATGAGGGAATTTTAAAATGAACGTATGTCATGTAGCTTCGATAGTTCATTGATTCAACCTAATGTCAAAACTAGTTATTGTTAGATATTATAATGTAATTTGATTGAATTTGTTGACTAATGCTAATTATAAAGTTTATTAAACAAGTTGTATGTGAGATATATGTTTATTTGAGATTTTATAATTCAATAAGGGTTTGAAGGAGACAGAGGTCCGAAGGCAGTGTCACCAGAGAGATCGAGCGGGGTCCAAAAGGTTGGGGTCAAGTTGAATTTGCTATATTGAAATTTATTAGAAAAATTAATTGTACAAATTTTGATATAAAATTTGCTATAAAATTTGTATCATTAGTCTTGTGGCAATTTTAAGAAAAATAAAATATATATTAGGACCCCTGTATATCTCGAAAGTGAAGTGTTTGATCAAAAGACTGGTTCATCAAAAATCACTCTTGAATTCATATTTTTTCTTCATTTAATAGTTATATTTTATTCGATCAAAAATTTGTAATGAATCACCAAATTGTTTGATCTGAATTTTTTTCTTAACTTTCAGTTCATCCTATTTCAATGTTATGTTTATTTTCTACAGTTAACATTGCAAGTTAGCAACAATAGGAGAAAAAAATATCATTTTTTTACGGTTTTATATGATCCACTTACAAACTTTTAATGCATTTATGTTTGGTTCATTAGCTCATAATCAAACTTACACAAATGACTGTCGATTTGACGTACTTTCAAAACACAACTTATGTGCTTGTTTTTCAAATTCAAGTGAAAACAATTACATACATAAAATTGTTTATTGGACATGACTAAGATTCGAATCAATGTTTTTCTTAGACAATGTATTATGTATGCAAGGCATGTGGTGATCCAACAATGACACCCCACAAATGTAGTTGTAATTTATGATTTTGTGGTGAGAAATGACTCACCAAATTAAATACTTCCACCCTAAATTTATGAGTCACATTCATTGTTTATACGCCTAACACAATGACACTTTTGCCACCAATTTTGCCACTTTTCTTGAAAACATTTTGCTCAAGGTATGGAAAATTGTTTAAAATAAAGCAATATATGAAAATCATGTTATTTCTTGTGAAATGTCACCAACATCTAACAAGACCATTTAAGTTTTGAGTTTGGTGATCATTATCTAAAAGCCCACATATGCTTTCTTTTTCTTTTTCATAATAACTTGTGTTTAACTCTTATGGGCAAAGACGGAGCTTAATAAGAGTCAAGGGGTGTCCCGATCCCTCCTGTTTTTCGGATTAGATTGGTCCATTTAGTAGTTTCTCGTCAGGAAATCATTCGGTTTCTTCTGTTTTATTCCTAAAAATCATTCGCCGCCTTTCGCTTTCTTCCTAAAAATCCTTCGACCATCTCCGTTTTCTTTCTAAAAATCATTCGACCCCCTCCATTTTGTTCCAAAAAATCATTCGGCACGCATTAAATTTTCTGACAAAAACATATAAAACTACACTACAGAGAAAAAAAAATGAAACGACGGCCCCTGGATCCTAACTATCCTCTATCCCTGGTTTGAAGCATCAATTTTGAAGAATATCTTGGTGATAATCGGTTCCTCGGGAATTATTTTTGAATTTTTTATTTATAATTTAAATCGTTATTGCGGAATTTTTTAAAATTTATAATTTGAAATGGTGAATTTTATTTTAATTACACAAACTTAACATACTTTTGATATAATTTTATTTTAATGTTACAAAATAAAAACCCTATAATTTATTGAATTAAACATATAAATTTTTAAATGTAGACACCAAATGTGTGGCTAGAGCCATACCGACGGCCAACCACATAGATTACCATTTATGTAATTAACAAGATTTAAAATAAATAAAAAAACTTTTTGTGGGAAAATATATGATCATTTATGCATTACATTCAAGCTATATGTAATAAAGGATTTGAGAGGGGGATTTATCATGTGTTACATAAGGCATAATGCATTATGTATTATGTAAACAGAGTGATGATTAATGAGTATGTGACTAAAAAAATATATGTAATATAGCATGTAGTGAGTAAAAGGTGAAATGTGATATTAATTTTTTATTGACGAGAAAAAAAATTGGTCAAATCCCATTAGAATAGCAACTACATTTATGGGGTGTCATTGTTGGACGATGCTATTTTATGGGAGATTTACCATCATGTGCTAGTCCTAGTCAAGTCTCGTATGTTATGGTCAAGAATAAGGCTCGTAAAACGGGTCTTAACAGGTTTTAGACGACGCGATTAATGCAAATATAAACATGAGAACGATTTTTTAAACACTTGGTTTGGTGATTTAAGCATGACAATTTTATATTTTATTTAATAAATAAGAAAAATGATAAAGTCTAACCTCTTAATTTTTATTATTTTTTAAAAAGTATAAAATCAAATAGTAAATTTTTGCTAAATAGGTCTAATTGTATCTTAACAGGTACCCATTTTACATCTAAATCAGCCATTACATAGCCTCATTAAAACACAATTTTGTATGCCGATATTTGTTTTGTACCACAATGACCTCTAATATAGTATATTAGCTAGTATGGTCCCTTTTTAATTTTTTTTTTGGGAAATATATATTTCTGAGCATTTTTATGGAGACATGTAACTAAATCTTATTAAATATAAAGCATTATTATTTCGGTTATAATGTCAGAAAACTTTCACAAAAATAAAATTTAATTACACTCACGTTGTACCAATTATGTCAAATATTTAGCGTGTGTCGTCTCAACTATAAAAATAATTGTGCATCATCTTTTAAATCATATCGTACGGTGGTCATCCACTCATAAGATGCCACGTCAGTTATGTGATACAACTAAAATCCTACATCATTATATATAATTAATATAACCACGTAATAGAAGTTACTTGTCACTTTTACAAAATTTTATAATGTTCAATTTAAACATTCTAAAAACCCTAAATGAAACTATGTTTAAAAAAAAAACTAAAAGATTAATAATTAGTGATACATATTTTCTTTTATGAATTCTAAATCAATCACCTCTCAACATCAATGTTTTTAGAACCAGTCAAGCCGGTTCAAAAGGAAGCTAGTTGCAGAATCGATACGGTTAACTTAGTTGAAACACTATTAAAGTTAGTGGTTGAACCTAGTCCTGCCGGTCAAGCTGGTGAATCGGATGGTTGAATCTGTGAACCGTATAATTTATTTCCATTTTATATCAAATGACATATATATATAGGGAATGAATCTAATACTAACTCTAAGATTCATCAATAACCCATTAACCCAACCATATTGAATGATCAAATTACAAGATGTTAATCTAATGGTTGATATTAAACTATAATATAATAATGTAATTGATTTGAAAGAAAAGGGAATAAGGGTATTAATGTAATTTGATATATTAAATACTTTACCCCATCTTTTTTTATACATCCATAACTTTTTTATACTATAATATTTTTTTATAAAAATTGCACCATTTTACTCGTCTTATTTTTCTCTTTAATTCCGTTATAGTCTTGACTAGGTTTTTTTATTTTTTTCGGATGTTCGTATTTACACCAATGTAACAAGTATAAAACTAACAAATTATTTGTAACAAGTTGTAACGAATTTGGGTTTACATTGTTGTATAATAAATAGGGGTTAAGTTTAAGAGTGTAAACGAGCCAAGCCGATCCTGAGCTCGTTAATTACGTTATATTCTTGACTAGGTTTTTTATTTTTTCTGGATGCTCGTTAATTACGTTATATTCTTGATTTTGTAACGAATTTTGGTTTTTAAAGTACTAAAATGTATTTACAATCTTGTAAATATAATTTTTAAATTATGAAAATGTATTTACAATCTTGTAGATATAACGAATTTTGGTTTTTATAAACAAAATGTTATATTATTTTTTTAAAGTATTAAAACATATTACAATCTAGTAGATATAACGAATTTTAGTTTTTATCAACAAAATGTTATAGTATTTTTTTAAAGTATTAAAATGTATTTACAATCTTGTAGATATAACGAATTTTGGTTTTATCAACAAAATGTTATATTATTTTTTGTAAGTATTAATATATTTACAATCTTGTAGATATAATTTTTTTAAAGTATTAAAACGTATTTACAATCTTGTATATATAACGAATTTTGGTTTTTATCAACAAAATGTTATATTATTTTTTTTAAAGTATTAAAATGTCTTTACAATCTTGTAGATATAATTTTTTTAAAGTATTAAAACGTATTTACAATCTTGTATATATAACGAATTTTGGTTTTTATCAACAAAATGTTATATTATTTTTTTAAAAGTATTAAAATGTCTTTACAATCTTGTAGATATAATTTTTTTAAAGTATTAAAACGTATTTACAATCTAGTAGATATAACGAATTTTTGAGCATCCGGAAAAAATAAAAAAACCTAGTCAAGAATATAACGTAATTAACTAGCTCGGGATCGGCTTGGGTCGTTTACACTCTTAAACGTAAACCGTATTTATTTTACAACAATGTAAACCGAAATTCGTTACAACTCGTTACAAATAATTTGTTATTTTTATACTTGTTACATTTGTGTAAATACGAACATACGAAAAAAAATAAAAAAACCTAGTCAAGAATATAACGTAATTAACTAGCTCGGGATCGGCTTGGGTCGTTTACACTCTTAAACGTAAACCGTATTTATTCTATAACAATGTAAACCGAAATTCGTTACAACTCGTTACAAATAATTTGTTATTTTTATACTTGTTACATTGGTGTAAGTACGAACATACGAAAAAAAATAAAAAAACATAGTCAAGACTATAACGGAATTAAAGAGAAAAATAAGACGAGTAAAATGGTGCAATTTTTATAAAAAAATATTATAACATAAAAAAGTTATGGATGTATAAAAAAAGAGGGGGTAAAGTATTTAATATAGCAAATTACTACTTTACCCTTATTAAATAATAAAAGAAAAAGCCATGTGTTCAATTCTGATTGGTTTATGAGGGTTAATGGGTTAGTGCCATAAATGAGGGTTAGCATTTGAACCCAATCCTATATATATATATATATATGTAGGGACTTATTCTATTGAGAACCACTAAATATGAAAGAACCAAAGGAACTAATTTTGAACCACATTTTTAAAGGGTATAAAAGTAATTTTCCTTTAAAGTTAGAAAAGTTACTATTTTACCCTTTTAAATAACCACTCTATGTACAAAACTTAAAGCATAATGTACAAGTGTATTATGTGGTTCTTAAGTTCCTAACATAGAAATGGTTCTTAATTGAATACATCCCTATATATATACACAATGTTAATTACATCATCTGATTTTAAATGTTGTCTATGTTGGAATTTTAATAGAAAATGAGATTTTACTAACTTTGGACAATTAATAATTATATGTATTTGTTACGTATTTAGTTATGAAAAACTATGTTTATGTTCTACGATGTGAGAGGTTCACAATGAACTACACTGGGTCCAAAAGTAAGCTAAGATGAATGAGATATCGAAGCTTAAAAGTGTGTAGTTGAAAACATTAAAAATGGGAAATAAGTTTGTCCCAATTGATGGAAAGATAAACCTTGTATGGGTTTATAAGTGGGAGCTAATTGGCATAAGCATTATCAAATGCGAAGAGCTGAGCCTGAAGGGTGTGCACGCGCCCACGCCTTGGCCGGCTCTGGCTCCGAGTTGGGTGGGCACTTCCATTTCAGAATTTCATTATGAAAGGAGTCAGTGGTTGTTAACAGTTGTTGCTATAACCATTGAAAAGGATCAGTGGATGTTTGCCAATTGTTAAAGAAACAACAGTTATTATTTATAGTTGCATTGAATAATCAGTTTTAATTGACTAATTCAATTTTCTGACTGTTAGACAAAATTAATTGGTTGTTTAAAGCGCAGACTTTAATTCTTGCCTGTTTCAGATGTTGATCTCCCAATATAAATACAAGCTTGTATACCTAGGTAAAGATACTGAAAAACTCTAAGAAAAATTCTGAAACTCACTGCAACACACACTTTCTTTTATGCAACCGATCTTGTTTTTACACTCTTGTTTCAGGTATAATCTCATGTGCTAGGTTAATTCCGGCAATACACACTGCTCCGGCTGTTTTACCCTGGGAGAGACGAGATTCACATTGGTGACCCAAAATCTGTTTTAAGGGACCTTTGTTGAACAGAATTCCTCAGCCAACACCTGTTCCTTTTCTTGCTATTGTTTTAATCTTATGTTTTCATTGTAAATTTATTTTCATTGTAAGTGTTTGAGCATTCAGTTTTATTTGAAATTATATTATAATATGAAATATGAAATTAATAAAATATTTATATTATTATGTAAACGGTACTCTTACAGTCTAACTAGTGAACCTGTAAGACAACCAATTCAATATATGATCGCGTGGCAATGAACACACAGAGCAATAGTACAAGTTGCTAAGTTTGTGGTAGGTACGGTCTAAGAGCAACGCATATTATAGGCCAACCATAACAATAATGCCGTATAAGCAATGTACCCTTGGAGTTTAAATGCAACATTCAATGTTTCCACCAACTCTTTTGATTTAAGGGTATTTTCTTAAGCATATAACACAAAATTTAAAATTTCTAGTATGGGAAATTAGAGAAAGAAATTACGAAGAATCATATTATAAGTTTAATTTGTACATTTCAAAGGTAATCTACACTCATTTGGCACTTAAACCAATACATAATAATTTTAAACAGGATCTATTCGCTAAACCATCAAATAAACCACTCAATCCTTCATCGGTTCGTGAGGCCGGCTCCCTTAGGGGGCAAACACCCTATCTTAGTGCCTCTTAAATCAAAGTGCCTCAAATTTTAGTGTAAATCGATTTTTTAATTGTAACGAATTTTGATTAACGTAAAAGCTCTTGTTGTTTTAACATTTGTAATTCATGTAGTTTTCTTATCTATTTTTGTGATTCAAACTTTAGGAGAATTTTTATTTACAATTGCAAGAGGGCCCCGATTATTATTCCTGCTTTGCATAGGCGGCCCGGGGAGGGGAAACCCGACCTCCCTCCCGGACCCCTTTTTTACGGGGCACAAAATTTTGATATGTATGTATATAGAGATTCATTCATATGAGAACCAACAAGTTCAAGAGAAATATGAAAAACCATTTATAAACACATGATTTAAGGGTAATTTATTTAAAGTACAGGAAGTTAGTTCATGCTCATTAAACTAGAGGTGTTCATCGACTTGTAAACTTTCATTTTTGCTTTTACGTCAAAACAAAACCTAAGTTTATGATGGGAACAAATCAATTTGGATTTGCAAGTTAGGCCATATTACTATATATATATATATCTGTGTGTGTGTGTGTGATTGAGATCATATAATAACTCACATTAATTGAGGTAACCCATTAACCTGTCAAAATTCCTCCAAATCTTTGAAAAAAAGTTTCGTGGCTTTTTTTATACAAAAATAGGGGGTTCATTTTTTAAGTTTTTGCTAATTTATCACCGTTTATAAGGGAAACATAAATCTTTGCTTTTATTTTACATGCATTGAAGCTTTTGTACATTTTTTTTATTCTTTAACCATTTGTTTGTAAGACCTTGTTAATTTATATTTGTATATATAATATACTAGCCTAGAAACCCATGTATTAAATGGTTTGAATAATAAAAAATATAAAATATTAACATCAAATAATAATAAATATTTATTAATTATAAAATTATATTTTTATATAAAATATAATTGAAATATTCTTATAATTTATTAAATTTTAATAAATTAATAACATATTAGATTAAGAAAATTAAAATTCTTTATAATTAATTATATAATTTAATTACTAAAAAATATTAGTATATCTAATAGGAGATATAAGCGGGAAAAATAATTCCATATTTCACCACAATGTGACACATGTCTCCTACAAATACTCATTTATTAGAGTAGATAGATAAGACGACTTAGAATATGTGTTTTTCTTTTATTTAACTAATATTTAATGTGTTTTTTACTTGCATGTATCGTATCTTTTAATTGAATATTTTTTACGAGTTTATATAACCATGACATGTAATAAAATAGTATTTACAAAATCAAAAAAAAAAAACTCAAGAATACTATTTATTACATTACCTTGCCTAACTTATTATCATGTTTTTCGTAATAACTGAAAGACAACCGATATATCTGTTTAGATAGTTATTTTGTTATTTTGTATTGTTTGTTTTTTTTAAGGAAACACATCGTATCAAATTGGAACTGGAATTGATGTTTCTATCATGAGGACGACCCTGGTATGTTTATATGAGCATTTGATAGGCTTAGAATATGCGATGCAAGTATTTGAAAGTTTGGTAAACAAGGAAGTATGTACATGGAATGCAATAATCAGTACTCTTGCTTCAAACCGGAAAGAGAAGCAACCTATAACCAAGTTTGAATAGATGAGTTGACTTTTGTTTTTTCATATTTTAATTAAGGGAACGAGTGTTGATTTTTGATGTTGGGTGTTGAAATTATTTGTTATTTTTGTCATTTTCATATTTTTGTTAAAGGTTTAAAGTAAAAGACAAAAATACCCTAAAACTTAAATGATTTTTTTGTATGAAGTTAACCAAAGGAGCAAAATGGCAAAAAACCGGAAACGATGATGTCAAATTGGCAAAAAAATAAGGTTTGTATGAATATGACAAATTCATCCAAACAACAGGTAGTAAAATAACAATTTACTCTTATATATATAAAATCATAACTATATTATATTATAATATTTTATATTTAATATATAATTAAAAAGCATGAAAAGGAAAGCAAAGAGACTGAAAGTAGATAAGAGTGTAAGGGCATTTCAAAAGAAATGTGCATTTCCTCAGTTGATAAAGAAAGAGTGCAGCCCAACGCTACGGCTTAGTTAGGGGGCTAAGAGCCATGGCTGACTTATAAGAAGAGTCTACGGTAAGCAAGAGAGTCCACGACACCTAAGTTATTCACGTATTAGGATTGGTTAGTAGTCTTTGATGCAGTTAGTGGGTCCCATTGTAAGTCCCATTGATTTTATATATATAAAATCATAAATATATTATATTATAATATTTTATATTATCTAGTTGTCTGCTACATGTAGTGACGTTTTGAAATTTTAACTTGAATCATCAGAAGTTTTTTTTAACTTTGAAAACTAGTAAACAAAAATAAGGGTATTAAATTTGAGAAATTTACTTAGAGATTTGGGTTTTATTAAATTTAAAATATTTGCTTAGAAATTTTGGTTTTTCTTTTAATTCAAACGATTGATGAAACAGATTTTGAGAGTAATTTTTCTATTATTTTATAACATATTTGTTAGAATATTGTATGATTTTATGTTTTTTATGAAAAAATTGTCTAGAGTTCGTAATGATAGGTTTGATTTTGCTATGCAACTTATGCTTCTGCAAATGATATATAATATTTGTTTTCAAGAGTGTACTGTGATAACCCGTCGAAATGCGCAGGGTAAATAAACCTAGTTCAAATTAATAGATATATTAAATTGTAAATAGTTGGTGTGAGGAAAAACATTATTCAATTTTATATTGTTTTTATTGCATGATGTATAACTACCTAATGATTTGCAATCCATGTCTGTTTGGCTGACTCTTTTTTAAAGTCAAAACTTTTAAAGTGTTTTGATTTCCTCTTAAATAATTTAACTTCCATACACCCATAATATTTATATTAAATAAAATGGAACCAAAGGGCTTTATAAACATAAGTTTTTCCAAAAGTTTTCTTGCCTAACTGTTTTACAATGAAGAGGATAAGTTACACCTTTATAAGATAAGTGATTTTAACCTGAACAAGGGAAATAGTTTACCGATTTTTCCGGTTCCCACTTATCTAGTGGGTATGATCTTACGACGGTCAAGGTAACCAGACCTTAATAACATGACCTGATAACATGTTATTTACACGTTGAGATTTTATGCCGTTTAGAAAATAGATAAATATAAGATAACCAAATCAATATTATTCATATATGAACTAAAAACTTGTATTAATATGATGCTTCTATCTAAATAATGAACTGATGATGACTTTTATGTAAGCAATACTTTTGGATTGTAATAATTATGATGACTTTTATGTAAGCATACCTTTGGATTGTCCTTATATCCGAAATTGAGGTTCAAAATTTTAATTTTCAATGGAGAGGAGAAAGAGAAATAGTGACAACGTTGTTAAAACCGGTCAGGGCCGGAAAATGGTTCAAAACAAGGAGTTTGGGCCACTCTTAGTGAGCGTTTGATTACCGTCTGGACCGATGAACTGGTTGATGGTCTGACCGGATTGTTTTTCTTCTAAAATTCAAAAGATTAAACATTAAAAACTGAAGCTTGTATTTTCAAACATGTTTGTGTTTATTTTCATGTTTCTTTAAATGTTTTTACGATTCTATAGTCTTTTTGGTATTTTTAAGTATGTATGATGTGATTCGGTTTTTGAATCTGGTCTTACCAGTAAACCAAGACACCTTCTACTTTCTTAACAAATAATATTTCGCTACATGGAATGAAATATGTTGGTGTCTTGACCAAAACACAAAATTTTGTATGCAACCGAGACTTGTCAATTTAAGTATCAGGGTAATAGACATATTTAGTGACTTAATGTGAACAAAAAAAATAGTTTTTGTATTGGTGTCACCTCACTAACTCAATTAATGTTTTTTTGATCTTTTGTAATTATTTCTTACTTATATTCAAACAACTAATTATAATTAATTAATGAAAAGCACAATAAAGTGGTAAACATCTACTATTTGATAAAAACTAAGATTATGTTCGTGCGCGATGCGGCGCGTTAAACCGTATTTATTTAAAAAATACCCATGTCTAACTCAAAGATAAATATTTTCATATCCTATATCCAAGAACTTTTTGTGAATGATTTTTGCAAATGTGTTAGTAAGTTCGTAAAAAAAAAGTATAGTATACAAACTCATAAGCATAAACATACAATCATATTCAATCAATACACACTTGTTGGTAACATAAACATATCAAATCAACACACAAACCAAACCGAACAGAAACTCGCGCATTGCGGCGTTGTCGAAATGCATATTAATTTGAATTTATACAATTGAATGAAGACACATTATATTTAATCCCACTTGTTTCATAATAAAATCTACGTTGAAACATAATAAAATCTAATTTGAAACATAAACTAAGTAAAAAGATACATAAATAATATTCTACAAAAGTTTAAAAATAAAATCTAAAACCTAAAAGTTTTGATAGTTAATGGATTAGAGGTGGTAAAAGACAATGTTAGTCAAACGGTTAAAAGTGCTCACAATAGAGAAGCTATTTTTTATAAAAGAAAAAATAAAACAAAACATAGAAATATAGACGAAGAACTAATGTGCAATCAAAACATATAGTAATTTGAATTTATGAGCCGAATGAAGACTACGAAAATAATGCAAACTTTATGACACTAATTTATTCACAAAGTATTAATTTTGAAATATGTTTAAATAGAACCCAAAATATTAATATAAGCTTTTAGTTTATATATGAATAATATTGATTTGGTTCTCTTATTATATATATATATAGGATTTGAATCAAATGAAAACCCGATTTTAAAGAGAAAACCCTTAAACCCAATCTCAACCCTTAGATCAAACTTATTTTATATTTCAATTAATAAAATAAAAAGGGTATAATGGTATTTTCACTAACTATCATCTCTCCTCATTAATTAACCAGATTCTCTCTCCTCTCTCCTCTCTCCTTTCTCTTCTTTTTCTTCTCTCTCCTCTCTCCTCTATTATATATATAATTTATATATTTTATTTTCCACAATACTACACATGTGTAGTGTTTTATTATTTTGGTTAAAAAATATTTTTTAAAATATTACAACTACAAAAATGTATATTTTCATACAAAAAGAAGTCATATTTTTTTTAAAAAAACAAAAAATATGCACTAAAACTTGCGCATATTTTATAGGTGTTTTATTTTTTGGTTAAAAAATATTTTTTAAAATATTACAACTATAAAAATGTTTTATTTTTTGGTTAAAAAAATATTTTTTAAAATATTACAACTACAAAAATGTATATTTTCATTCAAAAAAAAGCCATATTTTTTTAAAAAAACAAAAAATATGCACTAAAACTAGCGCATATTTTAAAGGTGTTTTATTTTTTGGTTAAAAAATATTTTCTTAAATATTACAACTATAAAAATGTTTTATTTTTTGGTTAAAAAAATATTTTTTAAAATATTACAACTACAAAAATGTATATTTTCATTCAAAAAAAAAAGTCATATTTCTTTTTAAAAAACAAAAAATATGCACATGTGTATCAACCATATTTTCAACCATAATAAAAACATTAAACATGTGTATTTTACACATAAAACATACATTACACATGTGTAATTTTATACAGAATATCAAAATTACCAAAAGCACACTACACATGTGTAAAATAAAAATGTACAAATTTTACAACAAACAATACACTTGATCTAAACACTACTATAAGATCTGAAAAACTACACATGTGTAGTAATAAGCATGTACAAGTTTTACTACGTAAAGTACACTTCGTCAAGCAAACATCTATGATATCTGAAAACTACACATGTGTAGTTTTCAAAATGTACAAATTTTGCTGCTTAAAGTACACCTTGTCAAGCAACACCTATAAAATCTGAAAAAGTACACATGTGTAGTATAAAAAATGTACAACTTTTAGTGCATAAAGTACACCTTGTAAAGAAATACCTATAATGCGCATATATATTTTTTTTTAATAAAATATGACTTTTTTTGTATGAAAATTATACATTTTTGTAGTTGTAATATTTAAAAAAATAATTTTTTAACCAAAAAATAAAACACTACACATGTGTGGTATTCTGGAAAATTAAATATATAAATTATATATATAGAGGAGAGTGGAGAGAGATGAGAGAGGAGAGAGGAGAGAAAAGACAAAGTCAATTATACCCCTCAAAGGGTAAAAGAGTAAATTTACTCTTAAAAACCCCAAGAAAATATTCACCTTTAATTGTGGACCACATGTTTTTTCTGATTAATTAATTAAAATCTAAAATAACTTTGATCTAACGGTCCACGTAGGGTTTAAGGGTTTTCTCTTTAAGATCAGGTTGGGAGGGGATCAAATGTTAACATCGTTAACCGAATAACTACATCTTATTATTATGGGGCCCACACTAAAATAAATCTAAAGGTGTATGTTTTTTTTTTAATTAATGTAGGGCTTACTTACATTAATAAAAAAAATAAGAAAAAACTACTTCTTTAGATTTACTCTAATGTAGGCCCCAAAGTAATAAGATGTAGTTATTCGGTTACACAATAAGGAAGTGTTAACATTCGAACCATCCCCTATATATATGTGTATGTATGTATATGTATAGTTTGTAGGTTCATGGGAATTAAATTAATTAGGAAAGGATCGAGCAATAAACTTATATTCTGGTGATACTCTCTTGACTTCTATTATGAAAGGTAGGGGTGTTCACGGTTCGGTTCGAAACCGCGAAACCGCCCAAACCGGTCATCGGTTCGGTTTCACGGTCGGTTTTTTTTCTAAACATTCGGTCGGTCGGTTTCGAAAGTTCAAAACCGTAATGAACGGTTTGGTTTATGGTTTTTGCCAAAAACCGGTCGTAAAAAACCGGACCGTATGTGTATATACTATATATTTAAGTTATTGGTTGTTTGGTTAATACTTGAAGTTTTATAACTTTGGAAAGTAAGTTGGTTGTTTTTGGATTTCTTAGTTTATTTTTGGATATCATGTTTTCTAGACAAATTTTGTATTTTACAGCAGGTTTTGTAATAGTAAATATATTTTACTTCTTGTATTTTATCACAGGTTTTGTAATGTTTTTTTACACAGTTTATAATTTTGGACACGTTAGTTACAAAAGTTTTTTTTTTTCAAAAGTAGGCTTCACTTTTTTTTTAACATGTTAAAACCGTAAACCAAACCGGAACCAAACCGTTTATAACGGTTCGGTTTGGTTCGGTTTTTATTTTTAACGGTTCGGTTTTGGTTTTTAATATTAAAAAACCGTTATTAACGGTTCGGTTTATGGTTTAACCTAAAAACCGTAAGAACCGGACCGTGAACACCCCTAATGAAAGGTTATGGGTTCGAGTCTTTTTTAAAGGAATTGCTTCTAGATGAGACATGGTTTTTCAATTTGAATTTTATCAAGAATAATTGGATTTAGTTACATGTTTGCCAAATGATGTTTGATTTAATACATAAAAAAATTAGGAAAAGATCATGTAAGTCAAGTGAGGGTAGATTTAATATTGTAACAACCGAAAATTTAGTAATTTAATAATAAACGTACGAGATTTCGGTTACTGTTGAAACTGTGATGATTGCGTACGAAAAATTCGGCAATTATGATGTAAGCACATTTGGTCGTGCTTGAAATCCACAAAGATTTAGCAACTTTTGTTATTGGGGATTGATAGTATGTGAAAAATGATGAACGTGGGCGAAAACCGTGCGCAAAACGGAGTTCGTATGCTCCCGGAATCGCGAAAACAAGTTAAAACTCAAATGATGACGCAGGGTGACGTGGGGCGCTACGCCTGGCGCCATACGCCCAGTTGGGGCGATGCGCCCCAGGCCTTATGTCGGCTAAAAATGGTTAAATGGATCAGAACGCGTGGAAACAACTCAAATTCGCATTTCTTCCTTCTTGCTCGACCTCCAGGCGAGAAAGTAGCTCCCAAACATCTCCAAACTTCATATCAAAGGTTTCTAAACATCCGGATCATCCCAGGAATCATATATACAAGTCCTGATCGATGTTTTAACCGCAGAAACTCGTCAGAACAGGTAACGGTTCGTTTTAACCTTCTAGTTTGATTTTGATTGATTAGATCTTGATTTTGAACGTAATGAGATAGTTAGGATTGTTGATTATTGCCTAGATGATGGCTAGGATTGATTAGAAATGAAGAACACGATGTTCTAACGGTTAAATTCTTGTTTTGATCCGTTGTAATGCCCGATTTTCATGAAATCACAACTATGGTTATAATGGTTTAATCCATTTGATTATGACAATGTAGATGATTAGTTTGATTAATCTTTGAAATGCAAAGGTTAAATCTAAGTGTTTCAAACTAATCACAATCATTAACATACTCATTGGAACGATTATCTGATGTTTATGATGACTGTCAGATTAGTATGTTAAACATGGTTATTAAACCTATTCTAACACTACATTGTGATATTTCATGATATCTGGGAAATCAATGATAAGGATTGATCATTTCTAAGCCATTAATCTGTTTAAGAACTGTTTAAGCATTATAATCAACAACATTAACTACTTGATGACTTTTAAGACAATGTCTTTAACATTGAACGTTCAGAAAGATCTAATCAGTAGGTTAAAACCTAAATAACTTATTAAGTATAAACTGATGCAGAATTACACCATTAGTATCAGTTTACGAGGAATCTTGCTACTGTAAGATATCAGGTGAGTTCTAGATGCCCTATTTTCATGTTTAATGTTTTGGGCTGGCATACATGCTTAATGTTATGTTCATGATGTTATGTGTTTAAAGATGATGATAAGTGGATAATAATATGCCATGACCATGTATGCACGTTTATATGTTATGATAAATGAATGTTTAATATGAAATGAAGCATGCATGAGAACATGTTAAGTATGATGAATGCATGTAAAATGAATTATGATGATGAAAGGTGTGAAGATATGATATGATGATTGTATGATAACATGCATTAAGATGGTAGCTATGATGATAGTTACAAAATGTTATGATAAGATCCTAGGTTACTAGGATGAAAGTGGAATGTTATGAATATGATGCTAGTATGACATGTGTATGATGACATGATGTACGATGTGATGATATGATGATATCTATATGATGCTAGGATGTTATGATGATACGGACACATGATGCTAGCATAACATGTTATGATGACTCCTAAGTTATTAGGATAAAGATACGATGAAACGATGCTAGCATGATATGTCCGTGTTGTTATGATGATTATGATGATGATTATGATGTAAGCATGAAGGATATGATGCCTTCATGGTTATGAGGAAAAGATGATATAATGCTAGTATATCATATACGATGAAAGAATGATATCCTATACGTGCGATAGGATATGTATGTGATAGGTACCAGTATTTGTGCTGGGAATGAATGAGAGTCAACCATGACTATAACTGGGTATGAGAGTCAACCATGACTATAACTGGGAATGATGTTCCTATACGTGTTATAGGAAAATGTATGAATGATAGTCAACCACGACTATAACTGGGTATGGTTGCTCCCGTACTTGTTACGGGGTAAGTATGACGTTGCTCCCATATACGCGTTATGGGGTAAGTATGGTTGCTCCAGTACTTGTTACTGGGTAAGTATGGTTGCTCCAGTACTTGTTACTGGGTAAGTATGGGTGCTCCAGTACTCGTTATTGGGTAAGTATGGTTGCTCCCGTATGTGTTACGGGGTAAGTATGATGTAAGTATGACGTTGCTCCCATATTCGTATGGGGTAAGTATGGTTGCTCCAGTACTTGTTACTGGGTAAGTATGGATCTGCAGAACGCTTAGGCGGGTCAGATCAAAGGTTATGGAGCCTTGTGCCGGCATAAGCCCACTGTTACGCTTAGTAGCAGTGGTTGTATGATGATGATGACTAGGATGTTTATGTGACAATGTTTTGGATTATGTGAATGAAAGGATGTTTTATGCTCAACATGTTTTAACTTAATAAAATGGTTATGATGTTTTATGAAAACTAGAACTCACCAGCGTAAGCTGACTTGATTTAGCATGTATGTCAGGTTAAGCTTGGGTCAGAGAAGGCATGGAGCTCCGGCATCAAGATAAAGAATCCGATGGTTTTGGCAATCGTTTATATATTAATGCAGACATTTAATTATGTTTGACATGATGTTTAAGTTCCGCTGCATGTTTATGAAAGTGTTTTTAGTTAAGAGCTATGTGTTATGACGAGACCAACGTACGTGGGGTCGCCCGGAAACGGGGCCTCACAAATATATAGAAAAATTAGGAAAAGATGTGTGGTATCCATCATTTAGCAGGTTTTAACCTTTAACCTTTGACCCTTAAACTTTTATTTTATTTTATTTTTATTTTTATTTTGTGTACAATAAGTATTATTTGGATATATGTTTCTGCAATTTTAGTCCTATCGAATTATTAGTATAACTTATAATTTGCAAAAGTTGCTGCTATTTGGAGATCTGGGTACGCTGTCGTCATCGGAGCTTTACCGTTGATAAGAATTCAAAGACGTTCTAGTCTACCGAAGATTGGCGACCGATCACCGTTTTTATCAAGGTAATAATCCGATTCGCTCTTTTATGTACGTTTACCCATATTATTTAAGCATTAAAAAAAAACAAGACAGTAAACACATCAGATTTAATGAACTAAATGATGAATAGAAATTCAAATCGAACAAAACTTAAAATTTTTGGGGTGATACTACGAAGCCAAACGGCGAAAACGCTCCTTCATAATCGTGTTCTTTATAGTGAGATCTTTAAAACAACAGGCGTGAGAAATGGGTAGAGTTAGAAACTGGGATGATAGATTTGAAGGAATTCAAATGATTTAAACTGCATGGGTATAGTAGTATGAATGGTATATATATATATATATATATATATATAGGGATTTATTCAATTGAGAACCACTAAATATGAAATAACCAAAAGAACTAATTTTGAACCACATTTTTTAAGGGTATAAAAGTAATTTAACTTTAAAGTATGAGAAGTTATTATTTTACCCTTTTAAATAACCACTCTATGTACAAAACTTAAAGCATAATGTACAAGTGTATTATGCAGTTCTCAAGTTCCTAACATAAAAGTGGTTGTTAATGGAATACCTCCCTATATATATATATATATATATATATATATATAGGGAGGTATTCCATTAACAACCACTTTTTATTGTGAAAACTCAGCAAACCGCTGTGTAAAACATACGTAACACAACTAAAAAAAGAAAATTTGTAAAACATACGTAAAAACGTACAACGTTTACGTCAGATGTGACTCAGTGTTACGTATGTTTTACAACGTAAAAAAAACTTATAAAATTTTTTTTTTTAAATATTTCTTCAGCGCTTTTTTGATTTTTTTTATAAAAATGTCCCAAATAATGTTACAAACCTGTAAAAAAAATTCAAAAAAAAAATACGTTCGTTTTACATAAGTTTCATGGTTTTCTCACTAAAACAAGGTTTTCATTTTATTAATCCCTTATATATATATATATATATATATATATAGACAACCACAGGTGCCGTATTAGGTGTGGAACATATGGTCTGCAAAGGTATGGGTTTTGGGTTGTTCACCTGTGTATATATATATATTATATATATATGTATAGGTGTTATACTTGGTTGTTCTACTCATGGGTTGGTGTATGTGGCATAGGATGAGGGTGTAGGTGGATGCTTAGAAGGTATAGTTATGTGATGTGCAGGTTGGGATAATTTAATTTAACAGGTAAATTGTATCATGTGTGTGCAAGATAAGAACAAAAGAGTTACAGTTTAATTGTTTTTTTTAAATAATAATAATAAATAAATAAATTTAATTACTTCTGAATTACGTCACATATACGGATTTAATTAGAGTTATTGGAGCTCAAAAGATTATTTCAAATATAACTAATAAAAAAAATAATAATAATAAAAATCGATATTGATAAATCGGAGTTCATGCAAAATATATATTTATATATTGATTTTTAGTTGATCAAAATATGGTTCATTAAATTAAGTCAAACGAATTCAAACACTAAATCAATTGTTTAATTGATTCAAATACAATTCCTTAACTTTAACGTGATATTATCGAATTGACATTGGGATTTAATGCACATATTTACACATACACAAATTGGTATATATACACATATCTTTGGTACGTAAGTGTCAAAATCTGAGATGAAACGATAAACTCAATAATTACAAGAAAAATATAACGAAGTAAGAAGTGGCTAGAATACTAGTCTGACTTTATATGGGACATGTAAATTGTAGGAACTGGATAATATTATTTTGCTTCATTTGCTGATTTAAAGAATCCATATCATTCATCGACATTCAGGTGAGTACATAGCCCCATTTTTATTTTTACTATTTTACTCGGGTGAAAAGTATGTCAACTGTTTTCGTGTGCTGAACTATGTTTCGAACTATTTTGTTACATGATTTGTTTGTTTATTTAACACTTGTATAATTTATGTGAATTATGTGAGTTTGTTCTATTGTTAAGTCCCCATGACTCTTTTGTACACAATCATTTAACTCTAGGTTGGAGCCGGTGGGTAGGTATTAAATAGATCTATTTGGGATTGACAAACCCCACTCATTCTTGTTAGACTTGCTAGCTACAGTCGGCATATGCCACGGTACAGGCACTTGAGTGAATATACCCCATGTTTTATGTTCATATTCTTTTGATGTTAATTGTTGGCATTGACAGGGGCACTAGTCATTAGGCTTGATTGTGGGCTCATTATAATTGCATTATTTACTTGTGTTATTATTCAAACATAAATCATGTACATTTTGACTTACAGCACAACTATGGTTATTTTAAACCTATGTGCTCACTCAACTATTTAGTTGACACTTGTTTTCGACGTACTTTTCAGGTAACAATTAAGGATTCGTGGAGGATTAGAGTTGCTTATGGACTTGCATGAGACCGCTTTTTTTTTTTTTGTTTAGACATTATTTTATTTGAAAATTTGGTTAATTGTTTCGTATTATTTTATGGGATTGTTAGTTTTAATTCGGATTATTTTGTGGATTTCATGTTAGACGTTTTGTGTTGACGCATGTCGCGACACATTTTAGTGAAATTGCATTTTTAGTATTTCTCTTGAATCCGTGTGTTGTGATATGCGATCAGTCACACTCCTGCGATTCCGCCTTTGACGGGGGTGTGACAAGATGTAAGTCAAAACAATAAATTTTGACTTTACAAAAGAGGTAGCAAGGCAAGCATGGCCATGTTTTACAGCAGTTGTACCTTATGCAATAATAACAATACAAAATTGAACAGTTCTTACTCACATCAATTATTTGCAATTTAATATATATTAATAACACATAAATAAAACAATTATATTAAATAAAAATATGACGTTAAAAATAACTCAAAAAAACGTGATAATTTAATGAGATTGTTTTGTAACTTTTCTAGAACAGCGACTCGTAAACTAATCTAATATCATTCCTACACTCCCATCAATTCATAATATATTATTTGTCTTCTTCAAAGAATCTTTGACTTTTACAATTAAGCTACCAACCCAAATGTTGACTGTTTTTTTCGTTATTTATTGCATCAAAGATTATGTACCTGACTATCCAGGGAAAGATAAAATAATAAGTCTATTTAACTAAGAAGGCTAAAAAGTATTTTTAAAATCTCAAAAACCGACCTAAACGAACTTCGATTAAACTAATTTCGATGGTTTTAGAATCGTCTTATCGAACCCTACAATATTAGCCTTTAAAGTTTTAGCTTTATTAACTACTTTTAAAGTTTAGATTTTAGAGCTTGGTTTTTTGCTTTTTAGGTTTTGTTTTTAAAGTTTTAGTTTTAGTATTTGGGTTTATTGTTTACAATTTAATGTTTGTGTTTTAAGGTTCAACAAGCCGGTTCCAATGATGCAAAAATGAATTCAATCGGAGTTTGTTTAGGTCGGTTTTCGTGTTTTTGAAAATCCTTCTTAGCCTTTTTAGACAAAATAAATTTTTTAAGGGAACCTTTCCCTATGTACCTGTCACACCCCGAGCCGGCGGGGTTGGATCGGAGTCCCCGTCGGGCGGAAGGTTCTCAAGGCGCGATATCGTGAGTGATAATCGTGATGATCAGATTGTTTTCATAGCATCAATGTTAAGAATAAGTAAAGCACAATCAAACATTCAACTAGGATTACAAAGTTAAATTACAACATCGATGTTCAGCAATTTAACTAAGTAAACCTAACAAAATAATAAATGTTTATATCTTGTAACTGTACAAGATATCAAAAGTGTTTAACATCCATAGCAAAATATGTGCTTCTCCAAAAGTCTACTAGGTCTGCTAACTGGCACCCTAGTATGCAATCCAAAAGCTTAAGCCTATTCCTGTGCGTTACCTGAGAAAGCATGTAAGAAAACAAAGTTAACACAATGGTTGGTGAGTTCATGTAGTTTTAGTATTTGTAAAATAGCTTTTGCAAACCTCCTCGGTAAAACCTTAACCTCATTAACAACTGATGTCGACGGAGCTTAGCTAATAAACTAACTAAAAACCGACTCTAAACTAGACACAAAGTAATAAATCTAGACTCTATAAAACCTAAGCTACCGACAGGCAAGTGTACCTATCGTATGCAGCAAGACAAAAGTAAGTCCGGATATCGAACCCACAGACTTCTACAGACTGCACTAACTAAACTCTATGACTTATCTATACACAATTTGTACTTAAATAAAATAATAATAAGGAAGGGGGATTTCTACTAACAACTAAAATACTTAATAAACACTTAGAAATGAAAACAGACTAACAAACAAAGACTAAATCAGAGAAGAAAATAAGCACTACCTAGGCTTGAATCATATACATGCTTGACAAGGTTCTATCAGGGATGGAACTAATGTGATACCGAGATCTTAAAATACTAAACTCAAAGGAAATCTAAAGCACCCTCGACCCTTCTCAAGGATAGTCAACTAAAGATCCTAAAAGCCGTTAAACCACCGGATGAATGGATTTCCCTCACAGGTCCTCCAACTATTTATGAAGTATCCGCTAGATTATCTACCTCACAACACAATAATCTCAGAAACACCTAAGAGATAACTGTTAAACAATCTACCTCACGGCGCGACAGTCACAGTTCACTTAAATGCTAGGGATAATTTGGGTTTTCCTATTGGACTTGATAAACAAGAAATGCTAGACATACTAGAAAGATCTTCTCACAAAGGCTCTAATTAGAAATCCAACATCCAAGAGACCAAGACTTATCAACAACTTCTCACCTCACGGCTATTGAAGCAAGTTGCATATCTTATCTGTTTAAATCTTGATAAAACATTCCTATGAATCACTCGGCCTAAGCAACTCATCCACTAATCAAAAACACACAGTAATTGATTCTAGCATGCACCTATTTCGCGACAGACAATCGCCAAGACACATGAGGAACATAATATTAATCATTTAACAACCAAAGACACACATACACATCCAATATTCCAAACCAAGTCTTTAAATCATAAATCCATCACATCATAATGTTCCAACACCAAAATAAACCAAGTCAATCATGTATAATCATCTAACCTAGATAGTTCTAAATGTTTAGCCAAGAAACATTGTCAAAACAATAATCATAACAAGTTTACACAGCTTGAAACACATAGTAATCAGGAATGAAACAAAGAATGAGAAAACCGAATGGTTAACACCCGAAAACACAATCCCGGGGCTTCAATCCTTCGATCTCTCGCTTCAAGAGCCTCCCAATCGCTTCCAATCGCCTCTGGCCGTCTCTCTCTCATCTGATGCTGAGTGTAACCCTAAAAATCCCGTCTCCAGCCGTTTTAATGAAAAGAAATCGACTTTCTGCGCTTTTGAACCCGTCGCGTACCGCGACAGTGACCAAGAAACCCCTCGCGCTACGCGAGGGACATCGCTACCCGACAAAACAATCGGGTCAACCTGCAATGATTAATGAAGGGCAGTTTTGTAATTTTCACCTGTCGCGCTACGCGACAGGGTTTCAGAAGCCCTTCGCGATACGCGACAGCATCAAATTTCCAGATTTTTCTTCTTTTGTTCTTGGGCCTGTTCTCTTTCACCCGGTAGCTCGTTTTCTTGATCTTTTGCTCCAAAATGATATGTTTATTACCTGCAAGCATGAAATTACCAAATTGTGAAGAACCAGCATAAATCGACTCTAAAAACTAATAAACTGTACAGAAACTCGATAGAAACAAATGGAAAAATAGATGTGTTTTGCAACACATCACATCCCCACACTTATCTCTTTTTCGTCCCTGAAAAAGGCTTATGCAAAAATCTGAGATCATAGCTAGGTAAAAATGGTTTCTACACAACTAAAGTAGTCAATTCAAAATTCAATGCTTTGGAAAAGATTGCAAGTATTGTTATCCTTTTAAACCCACACTTATTATTCTTGTCCATCAATCATGGTTCATTATGTTCATGTTCTACATTTCATTTCATTAGACCCACACTTAGGAAATCTAAACCAAATCAAACCTGATTCTAGCTTTCATGTCATCCTCACATATAAACAAACCAGAAGTTTCTCAAATCAGATTTTTATACATGAAACAGATGGAAGCGTGAGCATTTTTTTCTTTTATTTTTCAATCCATTGAATTTAACTTAGTGGTGTTTCAACCAGGCTGCAACCCGGCGTGTGACACATAAGTCTTCATCCAAATTCTTTCTTTTATTTATTTCTTTTAGCTCAGCTCATTTAGTGAAATAGAGGCGCCATAAGACTCGAATTTATTCTCATAAAAAGAGTACTTATGTGCCAAACAAAAATCAGATTTTCAAAACTCTAATCTGTTACTATACAAATTGTGAAGAACCAGCATAAATCGACTCTAAAAACTAATAAACTGTACAGAAACTCGATAGAAACAAATGGAAAAACAGATGTGTTTTGCAACACATCAACAACACATGTATCATCCAACTCGGTATGCTTATATATAGGGCATACCCCTGAGTCGAGCCTACGACCCGCCCAGACGCCGTCCCACCACATACTAAGTCGCATAGGACATTGCTATTAATGATGATTAAGCATTTTACCAACCATTCGTTTCATTCTTCATCTTAGCTTTAGTTTACAATTTCAAAGTTTACAAGTCTCTATAGCATTCGTATGTATTAGCTTCAATATAAGTTTAACAAGCATCGTGTTTAAAAGTTTATGATATCGACTCAAAAGCATTTATGCATCCCTTCGGTAACAACCTTAATCTCATTAACACCACCTGTATCATCCAACTCGGTATGCTTATATATAGGGCATACCCCTGAGTCGAGCCTACGACCCGCCCAGACGCCGTCCCACCACATACTAAGTCGCATAGGACATTGCTGTTAATGATAATTAAGCGTCTTACCTACCATCCATTTCTTTTATAGCTTTAGCATTATGTTTAAGTTTACAGCATGAGTGAACATTGAGGAATCACTATATGGCAAGCACTGAGAGGCCATCAGTCTACTCCTCAAGTCATGACTATGAAGGTCACCCTATGGCAAGCACTAAGAGGCCAACGGTCTGTTCCTTCAAGTCCCAACTATGTAGAACACCCCATGGCAAGCACTGAGAGGCCAATTTAGTATGTTCTATCATAGTTAATAGCTTTAGCATTCAAGTTTATAGCATTTAAATAGTTTCACAACCGGTGAGGCAAGCACTGAGAGGCCAAGCCGTTGTTTTAGCATGACAAGTTTATAGCATTCAAAGTTTCACAACCGGTGAGGCAAGCATTGAGAGGCCAAACCGTTGTTTTACCATGACAAGTTTATAGCATTCATAGTTTCACAACCGGTGAGGCAAGCACTGAGAGGCCAAACCGTTGTTTTAGCATGACAAGTTTATAGCATTCATAGTTTCACAACCAGTGAGGCAAGCACTGAGAGACCAAACCGTTGTTTTAGCATGACAAGTTTATAGCATTCATAGTTTCACAACCGGTGAGGCAAGCACTGAGAGACCAAACCGTTGTTTTAGCATGACAAGTTTATAACATTCAAAGTTTATAGCATTTTGAGCACTTCAAGCATTTCGAGCATTTAAGCATGATAAGCATATAGTATTTGCATTGTAACATTAGCACTTGGCTTTAGCATATAGCATTAGTGTTAAGCCTTAGCACGTAGCGTTAGCATTAAGCATTCGTAATGTAGCATTAGTATTAAGCTTTAGCGTATAGCATTAGTGTTAAACATTAGCATGTAGCATTGATGTTAAGCATCAGCATATGGCATTAAGTATATATAGTTTAAGCCTTCAGTTTGTAACATAAGCATAAATCACCAAGTTTAGGCCTCTCGTTTGTAGCATAAGCACTAAGCATCAAGTTTAAGCATATTGTTTGTAGCATAAGCATTAAGCATCAAGTTTAAGCATATTGTTTGTAGCATAAGCATTAAGCATCAAGTTTAAGCATATTGTTTGTAGCATAAGCATTAAGCATCAAGTTTAAGCATATTGTTTGTAGCATAAGCATTAAGTCTCACGTTTAAGCATATAGTTTCTAACATCAACACCAAGCCTCAAGTTTCAAGCTTCTAGTTTGTAGTATAAGTGTCAAGTTTATAGCTTCTCAAAGTATATAAGATTCCAAGTATAAGTCTCAATGTAAGCATCACGTTTAAGTATAAAAGCATTAAATAACATTTCAATAGTTTATTAAAATGTTTAACATGCTTCTCAGTCCCGAAGTAAAACAAATAAGTTTGAAAAGGGACAAATGAACTCACTTTGTGTTTGAAGTGATTGACTAAGTAAAGCAAGAATGCACGCGCTCACTGTTGTATTTGTTGTTGTATTCACGCTCATGTATTGGTTTCGTTATATCTTATAAGTATATGTTGTAATAATTCGTGTGCGTGTGAATGTTAGTGTTAGCCCTAAAGTAGGCTAATGCACATGAGTCTCGTAAATCATTCGGCCCTTGTTCATTGTTCATGGATTTTACTAATGTGTAACCATTTAAAGTAAATGTTTAGTATATAATGTTATATATTCTCATGTTACACTTATCACCACTTAATTCTTTAGAAGTGATTGTTAAGTGTTATGTTTAAATGTCCATGAAAATGTTGCCACCTTTGTAGTAGTACTCCAAGACCACCATGCCGGTTATGATATTTTGAATCAATTCAATAAGTAAAGCTAAATTTTCATCTAATGGGCCGAATGAATTTAATAGGCTTATAATTGTTTATGGGCCGACTTAAGAAATCATTGGTCGTTTAAGGTTATGTATGAGCCGAATAGATCACATGGATCAAAGGATGTGTGATGAGTCAACTTCATAGGCTATTGGGCCAACCCGTTGGGCCAAATAAGAGATGGGCTTCACTAAGGAGTTTAGGCCAATTGGTTTGGGCCTTGGATTGGGTAAGTGATTGGGCCGAAGGGTGTAAGTGGGTCAATCAATTGGGCCGATATAAGTTATGTGTGGGCCGATTAATCGTATAACCCAATCCAATGCTCTTGGGCCAAATCACACAATTTGAGCCGAGTGATTGATATTGGGCTCAACCTCTTGTACTTGGGCCACATAAGTCTTGTTTGGGTAGTTCAATTCTCGTGGGCCAGAAAAATACATATGGGCCTAAGTCTGTATACATAGGCTACTAGAATTCCCGGCTAAGAGGAGAGGAGGTGAATCCGATCACCAACCAGCGAACCTACATCATTTCTGGCTAAAGGTTCGTCCCACTCCAATGGTTCGGCTAAGTGGTTACTTGAGCTTAGGTTCGCCTGGATGGTAGACAAGGGTTCGATGAAAAAGAAAGAAGGTTCGGCCGATTTCTATACCACCCAAGGTTCGTGACTTCAAGGGTTCGGCCAAGGATGCTAGACGAACCAATGGTTCGTGTATGATTCAAGGTTCGCCCTCCCTGGAAGGTTCGCACCTCAGATTATAGGTTCGCCTAGGAAATGGTTCGGCGCATGAGATGGTGCAGAAGGTTCGGCTATCTGAGGATAAAGGGTTCGGCTGATAGCTGGCATAACAGGTTCGGTCACCTGGAACACACGAACCATGCTCATCATCCTCCTCATCAGCCGACTCCTAGTTGTTTCAGGGATGTTACTCTATCACGGTTGCACTAGGATGCGTTTTCGAGTGTGTAGAACTCGTGAGCTTGGGTTCGGCTGATAGTTGGCATAACAGGTTCGGTCACCTGGAACACACGAACCATGTTCATCATCCTCCTCATCAGCCGACTCCTAGTTGTTTCAGGGATGTTACTCTATCACGGTTGCACTAGGATGTGTTTTCGAGTGTGTAGAACTCGTGAGCTTGGGTTCCTAACCGATCCAAGTGAGGTGGTCGAACAACAAACCCAAAACCCTACTTTTTCGAAACTTTATGGTCCCATACCTTGAAAATGGCTGGAGAAAACCTTCGATCTGCTGTACTTCTTGATAGAGGGCGTTGAGAGCTTCGCGTGGACACCAAAAACACAAATTTTCGTTGAGATTTGAGCTCGATCTTGAAGCTTGAAGGTGAGAAATTCTAGTGAGAGAGAGGTGACGGGAGAGAGTGCTAGAGAGAGAGTGATGCGTAAAAATGAAAGAATTGTGTTCTTTCAAGGTTTATATACCCCGAGGGTATTCGGGTTCGTTTCAGTTGCTCGGTTCGCGTTTTCGTTACATTTCCGGATCGTAATGTGCGTGATTACATAAAATAAATAAAATTTTTTTATTTTAAACGTTTAGAAGGTGGTTATTTCTAGTAAATAGTTTAAATATTATTTCCTTAAATTATTTATCGAAATTTGTTATTTTTAAACGTTTCGAAATTTCGTTCGCGTAATTTACGAACTTTAAATTAAAGTAGTTTCTTTTTAATTTATTTCTGATGAGTTTCAAAATTTTAAAACAGGAAACATTTTATCTCCTTATATTTATTATCGTTCGAATCGTCCTCGTTTTCGGTTCGTCAGAAAACGTCACTTACGCGCGTTTTCGTACAGAGCGCTAACTGTACGAACACGATCGTACGTTTCACTTTCTGATTTTGTTTTCTACTTTTCAGTCATCATTTCAGAACGTTAAACTCTCAGAATCATTTGTACAGATCGTCACCTATACAAATAATTCGTCTGTTTAGTATTCTGTAACAACAACCGTTATGGTTTTATTTTGTTTAACCTCACATACGTTTATACACAATAGCATCAAATCAAGTATCTATGTTTCAACAATGCGTTGTCTGACATGTTTCTGACTGTTCAAACCATAAGGTTTAAATCAGGATTTCTAAAACATCGTGTAATAGTTCATGTTTAGCCTCGGATGTTAATAGCTTCTAAGTATTTCTCCTAGTTTGCACCTGAGTTACTGTACAAGTTATTGTACAGTTTACTGTTCCGGTAACGATTCCGTCACAGATGTTACAGTACCCCTATGGATCGATAATAAACCAATTATTGTTGGTATAGTTAAGGGTTGTTGCTAGCATTTTAATACACCTTATTGGTTCATAATTTCTTAATGGTTAAAATATATTCTTAAGAATGAATGGTTAAGAGACTATATTTTAATATTACATCTTAATAATTCAGACTTAAGGTTGCATCTTAACTAGTAAAAGGCTATAATCCACCAGAAAACAACATCTTAATAATTATTAAAGTCTACCAAACAACCCCTTAAATATAACTACCCATTTTTTAAATTAATGGTAATATCTTAAAACAATAAGATGCTAATTATTCTAAGGAAAAGGGTCTTTTCTCAAAAGCTAAAAAGGAAGTGAGTTTGGATCTATTTTGTACAGTTAGTGAATTTCTTTCTAATTCAAGATTTATAGGTTGCTTATTCCCATTAAAGCATGGAAAATGTCATGAAAAAGTAATAAAAAAATTACGATCAACATAACATAGGAGTCTTTTAAAATATCTTTACGTGAGAGTCAAAGTATCAAAGGAAATCTTTGTTACAATAGAAGTAGAAGTGATGAAATCTTATTCACCTAGATATGATATATTTAAAGTGGTCGGTTGTTAACCGATTGTTCGTAGGTTCAAATCCTACTTGAAGAGATTTGTACTCATATTATAGGAGAGAAACTTTGCGCATAGATGATCAGAAAAAGAAAAAGAAGAGAACATTTTTTACGAAATTACATAAATTATTCTTTATATTAACAAATTTTATGAATAACATTTTCTATTAAAAAATAAATATAGAAAATATCTTTAAAATGAAAATTTATAATAGAATTCATTCTTTTTGTAAACGAACATTTTAAGTCAACCATACCCATCTCCACCACCAAGGTCGATCTCCATCTCCTATACCTTTTTCTCAAGCCATCCCCAATTCCACCTCTCTTGTCACCTCTCCGATATCCATCTCTATCTACATGTGTGACTGTAATAAGAAGAGTCACCGAAAACTTGCAAGTTGATGGGTTAGAGCAGGATTTTGGTTGCAGTTAGGGTGGTATCATGACGCCCTATTTGCGGTGCACGCATAGGGAAAAGTAAAAGTTCACTAATTTTAACGTTATTTCAATTATTTTGTGAAAATAACGTTAAAATCATTGGGATGATCAATTTCAAACGATAACTTTGAGCTGAGGACTCTTTCGAAGCAGCCTCTCTATCCCAATTGGGATAGAGGTAAGGTTTATATCTATCCTCCCCCCAGACCCCACTGAAAAGTGGGAATATACTGGGTAAGGTTGTTATTAGGGGTGGTATCATGATCACCGGAAAGAGTTTTCAGTCAAAATTGGGAAAATGGAGAATTGTAGGGTTGAAAGATCATTGACGTTTTTCAGCGGTGAGTAACGGACGGTGAAATTTGGACACACCCTTTCGGAGTCCCGAACAAGCTTGGCTACTTCTCCTACTAGTAATGTGCTTCCGACCGAGAATATTTGCCCCTCGGGAAGATTGTGTAACCGAAATAATTGTTAACTAGAATTTTATCAAAGTTGATGGTGATGGGTGGTAGGCAGCGATGACGATGAATTGTGGGCGGCAAATGATAGGTTACATGTGATAGGAGGTGGTGAATGGTATGAGTTGTTGTGGCAAGTCATACTTGATGGATGAATGTGATGGAGTAAGGTTGCAAAAGTCGCTAGGCAGGGGTGTACCTACGTATTGTGTATGGGGTCGATCGACTCCCATGAACTTTTGATTTTAATGTTGTATATATGATCTGATCTCGACCGACCCCCAAGAAATTTTGTCACCGACCTCCATGAAAAATTGACGAACCAGATGAAGCCCAATTTAAATCATTTTAAATCCAAAAATGATAAAACAATACTCAATAACACAATATGCATTACGTGCGATTAAACTCAGTTGGTAATTAATAATTTAACTCAATACCTAATTAGTCATATCATACTTAAAAAAGTAATAAGACTCTAGATTAGCATATCATCATAATCAATAAGATGATTATCTGACCTGTTTTTATTATGTATTTGTAGTTCATCATTTTTTGGATGATTGGACCCGACCCAATTCGAATTAGTCAAAAAAATATTTAACGACAAATAACTACTCAGAAAAATTCCGACACCCATAAAAAAAATCTAGGTTTGCCACTGTCGCTAGGCACTCCCAAGTCGGAACAACTCTTTGGAGCGAATAATCGGGGAATATCGCCTAGGCGGGGAGTTCTCAGGAAGCACTCGGCTTATAAACAACTCCTTAAAACGAGTACTCGGCTTTGGAGACCGAATTTTGCACCTCCCGTAGGGAAAAAAGAAGGGAAAGCGGTATAACAAGGTAAAATATTTTAAAATTTAAGTGTAAAAGTTAATTGTCATACGATATTATATTTTTACAGACTATCACAGATGATATAATTTTTCGAAGTTAAAGAATCAACTGATGTTACTATTTGGATCACAGCAGTAATTTATCAAAGTTAAGAATCATACCTGAAAATTTGACATAAGAAACAACTGTATAATTAACTCTAATTTTATTTTAACGGGTTGACCATGATTATCACTTCGATCGTTGACTAAGGTCGCACAGATTCACAGAATGCACAAAACCCCGCTATCTCTCTCTTGTACGTGAAAGATGGATCGGAGTTGGAGCATGATTACCGTTTGTATTACGATCATCTTCTTCGTCTCATCTTCTGAATCGTTTTATATACCTGGTGTTGCTCCTGTTGATTTTCAAATAGTACGTACTCTTCAACTCCATGATGCGAATTGCTAACTCAAATTGATGTTTATATATGTGAATTAGTTCGGAAACCTGTGTCAGAAATCAATTTGAATTTGCCCTTTATTGATCATGATCTTTACTAATTGAGTTTGAATCTACGGTTTAGGGTTTTGCGATTCAGATTGAGAATCTGTAATTTAGAGCGATGTGTTGAAATCTAGAATTTGTTATTAATTTCTGCTGATTGATTAAATCGAGACTGGATTTTTGTTTGGGGATTTTGAAGAAGGTTGTATATATATATATTTTTAATTAATTTCATATATTGCATTCTAATTTCATTATCATTTATACGCTTTCAAGCATTATAGATATATCATATGTTCAAAATTGCAATTTTACACAATCATAATAGATCAAAGGAGGTGCTTTTAATTTATTGTGGGATGAGGAAATATGATATTTTTACCAATTTGAAAGTGTGAATATGATATTACAAACTTTAGAAATAAGAAGGGTATGTATCAATGTATGGAATTTTGAACTTTTTGAATGATATACATAATAAAGTGCCTTTATAATTCTTTGGTAACCTATAATGTTTCTACATGTGTTATGTTATGAGTTTCAAAATTTCCCGGGTTTGAAATCAATACCATAACTTGCTACCCGGTTTTTGTATTAGCTATGATTTTCATCTTAAATCTGACAACTAGGATAGAAATTCATGTATTATATGGGTTGAATAAATATAATATTAAATAATGAATGTGTGAAGTAAGAAACATAGATGGTTGAATAAATAAAATACTGAATATTGCATGGTCGAGAAAAAATATGAAGGGGTGAAATATGAGAAAGATGAAAAACTTTGGCTCACAAATTATTACATGTGGCGCAATCAGTTGGTTATTTTTTAAGTATAGATTGGACCATTAGTGTGTGTGTATTGTTAGCTTTTTTAATATCTTTTAACCATTTTATGTACTTTTCATGCTTTACATTTAGGGTGATCCCCTTCAAGTCAAAGTCAACAAGTTGTCATCTACCAAGACACAACTTCCTTATGACTATTATTACTTGAACTATTGTAAACCTGAACAAATTCAAAACATTGTAGAAAATATTGGTGAGGTGTTACGTGGTGATCACATTGAGAATTCAATATACACGGTGAGAAGCTTTTCTTTTCTTTTGTTTTTTGTTCCATCTAGTTTATGTAACTAACCTCTTTAATCTTTATAGCTATTTTAACTTGTTTTAGCAACCAGCCTCATTTTAACTGATTTTACTTGTATATTGCTCATGTGGCACTGGTTGATACTTGATGCCATGTCAGCCACGACGCACACATCATATGCCACATATGCTTAACATGCTTATGTTTGAAAAACTATACAACTATGACAAAAAAGGCAGCATTGTCAACAAATCAACAGTCATTTGTTGCTACAAATGGTAATAAATTGTAACTTGGTTGCTAAAAACGGTAACAAAATGTTAGTTGGTTTGTATTATGCACTTAATTTAAAGTGGTTTTTCTAAAACTAAAAAAAAACGTTAATTCTATTTCGTGCAGTCAGCCCTCTTTTTATTTATTATGATTAGATCTTTAATCATCATTTCAGTTTCACATGAGAGGGGAGCTACTATGCAAAGTTGGTTGTCGTATAAAACTTGACGCTAAATCTGCAAAAAGATTCAAGGAAATGATTGATGATGAATATCGGGTTAATATGTATGGCATACTCGTATTAACTTTGTCATTAGTTTACAATATATCATATTCTAAAGATGTTAATTTGGACCCATTTACTTAGGAAATGGGTCGATCTGGGTTATTTTATATCTCTTACATGTCAAAGGGGAAAAAGCCACAAGGGAAATGGTTAAATGGGTTGAATGCACAAGTTGTATTTTATCTCAAAAATTATAATATGTTAAGCAGGTAAGGATGAAAAGGGCTTTTGCCCTGGTGATATTCAATACTTTCCAAATGAGAGGTCAAGGGTTCAAATCTCTCCCAAGACATATTGAGGCGGAGGGGTCGGGGGTTTTCCTAAAGGGTTCCTCTTGGGCTGGGGAAATGGACCAAACAGGGAAAATGGCATTCAGATTGTGTTTTAAAACCTCATTGTGAATGGGTTAATGTGGGTTATGATATATATCTAACAAGTCAAGCTTGTAAATTGAAAAGTTTCCTAAGTGGGAAAGGGGATGAATAGGTCAAACAAGTTGAATGCCACCAAAAGTGTTTTTTAAAGCATAAAACCGCTTAAATCATTTAATTATATGAAACATATATTTATTGAAAATATTTATAGTATTTGACTCACTCACTAGTTACTAGTCACTATTAATAAAAGAATTAATCCTTATGGACAAAAAATCATTTGGGTTGAGCAAAACTAACCCGTTTCAAGTTTCAACCAATACAAAAAACTTTCTCATCTGTGCTTGTTTTTATTCACGTTCTCTTTGACTTAAAACTTTTATAAATCATCATCATCGTACTCAGTATATCCCACCATTAGCAAAGCTAAGGTAGGGTCTGAGAAGGGTAAGATATAGACAACCTTACCTCTACCCCGTAGGAATAGAGAGGCTATTTCCAATGAGACCCTCGGCTCATGATGCCTGATTAACCAACTAACCCAATGGTTTTAACGTTATTTTCACAAAAATGAAGTAAAATAACGTTAAAATTAGTGCAACTTTACTTTTGCCCCTTAAGGGCTGACACATATATACATTATATGCGCGCACCGCAAACGGGGCCAAAACATTTATAAAGTAAAACATCTATAAATGACTTCTCTTATTCTTGAATCTCTAGCTAATCTTTTGGATCTTTAATATATAATGCAGGATTTTAGATAACTTACCAGTTGCTGTTCTTTGGCAAACACATTTTCGTAGTCACTCAACCTTTTATCAACATGGTTTTCGTGTTGGGTTCACAGGAATCTATGCTGGGGTAAGTTCGATATGAGAGAAAAAAAACTTCACCTATATAATTCAAAACTTCTAAAAGTTTATTTGCTTGTTTATATCTTCAGAGCAGTGATACAAAATATTTCATCAATAACCACCTGAGCTTCAGGGTCATCTATCACAAGAATCTTGACAACAGTTCTGCTCGAATTGTTGGGTTTGAAGTTATTCCAAGCAGGTTTATTTTCTCATCCTTTCTTTATATTATTATATGGAGAAAACCAAGAAATGAGTAAAATCCAAAAAAGGCATCTAAACAAGAAAAGTGCCAAAAGTTGCCAACTCGCCCAAAGTTTTTTTTTTAATGCATGATGCCTCCTGATTTTCTTAGTCACCCCATTGCAAAGCAAACAAACAAACGAGCTTACCATGCAATATCCCACTTGTAGCACTAGTGTCTGTGAATGATGAGATGAGGGTAAATTGGCATTGTAATATCTCAGCTCTAGGCAGCAATTAATCAGGGATTAATCGCTAGCCGACTATCTACTGCTTCGATTTTCCTTAATCAGAAAATTAGTTGGCCTCGGCCTTCCTAAAAATCGGTCAAAATCGGGCCTAAGCAAATCAATTAGCCGGAAAATCAGCACAAAATCGGCCGGTATCCAGCAACTTTTGAAATTTCAGCAAAATTCTAGCGACATTGAAATTCTAATGAAATTTCGTGAACCACTATATGTATATATATATATAATTTTTATAAAAATCATATTGAAAATTGGTTACATATACATATAATTTTGAAAAATACATATAAAAATTTCAATGTGATTAATCCCTAGTCCCTTACCCTATTCACCGACTAATGTCTAGTGATCTTTACAACATTTGAGTAAACATTACTTCTATCCAAAAATTATTCACGAACAAAAACACATATCTAAAATATGTACATTTAGTGCAAGTGTTTAATTAGGATGATGATAATTCTACTCTTAATGCATCTAAGATTCCAACTTACTCGAAAAACTTGTGAGATTAATAATGATAGATTTATCAAGGGTAAAATGGAAAATTTAGCTAATTATAACTATTTGATACTGAAAGGGAACAAGCATTTAGGACTAAACCAAATTAGAAATGTGGACAATAATTTTTCCACGGTGGGACTACTAATAAAAATTAGATTTTGAAATAGTAGACTTCGTGCAATCATATCTGATACATTACTTAGTTTTCCCATTTTGCCATCTCTAAATGTGGTCATACAATTTATTATTTTTTTTCAGAATACAAATTGTATTTGTTAAATTGATCATAAATTAAAAAAATATATATATATTGTCTAACTTCACTGCTAACTTGTGCCAACAGTATCAATCATGAGTACAAAGAATGGGACGAAAAGAACCCTCAGTTAACTACATGCAACCAAAACTCAAAGAATATATTTCTAGGAAGGAGTGAACCACAGATGGTTGATAAAGATAACGAGGTTGTATTTACATATGATGTGACTTTCAAGGTACATTACTGTGAAACCCTAATCTTTCAGATTGTAGTTTCAACCAATGCAATTATTAATGAGTCAATTTGGTTGAGTTTATTTCAAACGGGTCAAATAAAAAGAAAAGCTACAAAAGTGTCTTTCAGATGGGTTGAAGCCCCCCTCCAAAAAAGTAATAATAAAATAAAAATTAAAAGTATATTTTTGTTGCATGACTTAATAAATTCTGTAGTTCCAGGATTAAGATTATAATTGTAATGCTATATTTTTGGTATACATTTTAAGCATATTAACTATATACTTAATTAGAAAAATATGGATGAAAAAGGTTTAGGGGGTGTAGTCGTGTAGAGGTAATATAATTTGAATTAATCATGCAGTTTGAATAAACACTGTTAACGATATCGTGGTCTTATTTTAAAATACCTCGGGAACTAATGAAACTATTTTAGTAAAATTGAACTGTCTCAATTCTCGGGCAGATTGTGTTGGTGATGTTAGTAGACGTGGTTGGTTTTTTATGAGCATGGTCCATAAGGGATGGAAATGATGAACATGATGGAAGAATATGGTTTAAACAGTAAACATTGTGCAGCAGGTGCTGTATTTTCGTGCGTCTAAAATACAAAAACAAAAGGTTCTCTGTTTCTTTTTTATGATTTTTAGAACTATAGTAGTAATAATCATGAATATTAATATATGGAATAAAAATTATACAAATAGCATGCTTATTTGGACTCACGACTTACGAGTCTACTTAATATTGATAAATGAAGCTCAGACTCAGACTCGTTTATTAATTTAGCTTCAGATAAAAGCGGAGAGCTCTTGCTTAATCTCGTTTAAGCTCAATTCAAGCTTTTAGTGAGCCGATTTTAGTAGCTCACGAGTTAGCTTGAGTTGTTTACACCTTACACTTTGTCTTTTTCTTGTTTTCAGGAAAGTGATATTAAATGGGCTTCACGTTGGGATGCCTACCTCCTTACGAATGATGATCCACTCCACTGGTTCTCAATCATGAACTCGTTAATTATTATCCTCTTTCTTTCGTGGATGTTAGCCATGATCATGATGAGAACACTTTACAAAGATATCTCAAATTATAACCAATTAGACCCACAAGACGAATCAGAAGAACTAACGAGCTGGAAAGTCATCCATGGAGACGTTTTTCGGCCCCCCGCTAATTCCGGGCTGCTTTGTGCTCATGTCGGGACCGGTGTCCAAATCTTTTGGATGACACTCACCACCATGATACTTGCTTTATTGGGCTTCTTATCGCCCTCCAACCCTGGCAGTGTTACAACTGTCATGGTCCTGTTATGGGTTTTCATGGGCTTTTTCGCGGGCTTGTCCTCAGCCCGCCTTTACAAAACATTAAAGCGTACCGAGTGGAAGAAGAACGCTTTAGAAACATTGATTATGTTTCCGGGTACATCATTTGCTGTTTTCTTTGTTCTCAATGCATTTATTTGGGCTGAAAACTCTTCTGGAGCCATGCCCTTTGGCACCATGTTTGCTCTTGTTTGCTCATGGGTCGTGTTTTCCGTACCATTGGTTTTCGTGGGCAGTTACTTGGGCTTCAAGAAACCCGTTTGTGAAGATCCGGTTAAAACAAATAAAATCCCAAGACAAGTTCCTAAACAACCTTGGTACATAAAGCCCGTTTTTTCAATTCTTATTGGCGGGACTCTTCCTTTCGGTGTGGCATTTATCGAGCTTTTCTTCATTTTAACATCCATTTGGCTCAACCAGTTCTACTACATAGTGGGGTTTTTATTCGTCGCGTTTGTGACATTAACAATAACGTGTGCGGAGGTAACAATCGTGTCGTGTTACTTCCAGTTATGCAATGAAGACTACAATTGGTGGTGGCGGGCTTATTTGACCGCGGGTTCATCGGCTTTATACCTCTTTTTATACTCAGTTTTCTACTTTGTCACAAAGTTGGAGATTACAAAGTTGGTTTCGGGTCTTTTGTATTTCGGGTACATGCTAATCGCTTCGTATGCTTTCTTTATGTTGACGGGTACGGTCGGGTTTTATGCTTGTTTATGGTTTGTGCGGAAAATATATTCATCTTTGAAGATAGATTGATGTAAAGAAGAAAGACCAACCGGATGAATACAAATGAAGGGATCGCTGTTGGTTCAGTGCGTGTGTGTGTGTATATATATATATAGGGAAAAGAGTTATTAATAACTCATTTTATCGTGTTAAAATGAGATAACCAATCAAGATCAATCTGAATCTTTAGTTTGTTTATTCAAACACTATTATTACACATGTATAACGTTTTCTTCTTTTATTATAGATATGTGTAAATTTGCCATCGCTTAAAAATGTTTAATTGAGAATAAATATTAGTTGTCAATCAAAGAATCATTATATTCGTAAGTTTTTGATTTTAAACTTAAAGTAGAAGGAAATTTATTTTATGTTTATTCAATCGTGTTATTATAGATGTTTTTTTTTTCTTAATTAATCATTTGTTTTCAATTGAATATATACACACACATATATAGTGTGTCATTTTTTAACTTTCTTATTTATGATTTATATAGGTGTATGTGTATCACAATATAACCTTTTTATTTGAACACATGAATATTTATGTAATGTAAACGTTTGGTTATAAGCGTAAATTAATTAAGGCTCAAATGAGTCTACGTTGAATTTGGTTATTTTAAGCTCGCGTTCTAACTACATATGAGCTCTATTTTTGAAGTTCGAATTTGGTTTGCTCGTAAATTTACATGTTTCATTTCAGCTTATTATTTAGTGGTAAATATTTAAGTGTTTATTTGGTTATGGTCAGTTAAAAATTAAAAAAAAAATTCATAGATGTGATAACTCTTATAAACCATGTATTTTTTTTTTATGTTTTATAAAGAAAAAGGAAATTGTATATATCCAGGTATCAACTTGTAAAATTACATTATTTCTAAAAATACAAGTATTTAATGCATAAAATTGCAATGTTATTTAAACAATTTCATCTAGGCTATGTGTTATGGGTGTGTGAGTGGGGCGTGAGAGGAGCCGGTCACGTCCTCTTGGCGCCCTCCCCCACTACATAGGGGCATGACCGGGGCGAGGTGAGGGGCTGCGTGATGGTGGTCACAAGGTGAGGGGTTGTGTGATGGCTTTTTTAATTTATTTTATAATTAAAAATAATAAAATAAAATAATAAAATATTAAATAAAGGTGGTGATGATGTGGAGTGATAAGGAAGTGATGTATGAGTGATGATAACATATGTAAAGATGATGTGGAGTGATAAGGAGGTAATGGTGTTGGTTGATTATGTGGCGCCTACGTGGAGTGATGAGGATTATGCATAAGGCTATGTGTTGTGGTATGACCACCATCACTCCACGTAGGCGCCACATAATCAACCAACACCATCACCCCCTTATCACTCTACATCATCTTTTCCTATGTTATCCATCACTTCCTCATCACTCCACGTCATCATCACCTTTTTCAATATTTTATTATTTGATTTTTATTTTTTCAATTATAAATTAAATTAAAAAAACACATAATATAATTAAAAATATTAATATTACAAATTAAAATAAAATAAAAATTACATGATAAAAAAATTAAATTACAAAATTAAATAAAAAAACATTAAAATAAATTTAAAAACTTAAAAAAAAACTAAAAATTTTATATTCTATTTTTCCAGACATGTTCAACTAAATCGCCTTCAAGCATGTTATGTATCTCCCTGCTTCGGATTATTTATCATATGCCATTTTTTTAAGTACACCGAAAGCTCGTTCGATATCCTTTCTCGCCTCCTCCCAACTCATTTTTTTTTATTGTAAATTGGGTTATTTTAGAGAGAATTGTGAGGATTTGAATGTTGGTTTAAGATGAGTGGTTTATTCATAGTGGTTTAATTTTTTATTTTTTTTAAAAAGCAACTGTTAAAAAGGTGTTTTTTTTTCAAATGGTCAAAATGAAAAACTTTGATTTTTTTTTCTTTTCCCTCAAACGGTCATCACCCCTTGAGTGGTTTATTTATAGTGGTTTAATTTTTTATTTTTTTTAAAAAAGCAACGATCAAAAAGTATTTTTTTTTCAAACGGTCAAAATGAAAAACTTTGATTTTTTTTCTTTTCCCTCAAACGGTCATCACCTCGTGAGTGCCCTTACCACCTTGCCCATCACGTCACCCTCACGCCCCTGTGTTATGGGGGTGGGGTGCGACCAGGGCGTGACCCAGGGGCATCACGCCTTGGTCACGTACCACAACACATAGCCTAACACATAGCCTTATCATCAAGCCTCATTCACTCCACGTTAGCGTCACATAATCAACCAACATCATCACCCATTTATCACTCCATATCATCATTACATGTGTTATTATCACTCTCTCGTCACTTCCCAATCTTCCTTATCACTTCACATCATCACCACCTTTATTCAATATATTATTATTTTATTTTATTTAATTAAAAATTAAATTAAAAAAGACATAATATTATTAAAAAAATATAAAATTACAAAATAAAACTAAAAAAATTACATAAAAAAAAATACATAAAAAAATCAATCCATATTATATCGCTTCATAATCCGCTCATTCGTCTTCTCGGTCATTTCACGAGCGCTACCGGTTAAGTGATCGGTTGGAGTCCAAACCAATTTCATATCATTGTTGTATTGTTTTTGCTCATGTAAGTCGACAAATTTTTGTAACGACTCGGAGATGGTCTCCAACGTGTCTTTGTAATCGGTTGAAGACAAGGCATGTGGTCGTTTTCCTTAATATTTCGACCGGACGGACGTTGAGGAGAGTGTGGGGGCATGTCCATCTCGACTTCCTCATCCGACTCGTTTAAGTTAACGAAACATCGACCGGTGGAGTCAGATTGAGTGGTCGTGTATTTTCTGGATGATGACGTCTTCGTCCGTTTCGAAGTTTGTAACTTCAAGACGAGATGTCATTTTGTTGATTTTCTCATAACTTGTCACGCCGTGATATGAGAAAATGACCCGTTTTCTCTAACATAGGTCATCAACGCCTCGTTCATGACCGTCTCGTCATTCTCACCACTTTTTCGGTTGTTGTGGTGTTGAATCCATACTCCGTTAAATTTCGCGACTTTACGTTGTAAGTCGCATCATTAGCCGGAAATCATGTCGTTCGTCTGGTAGGAGCTATTGCTGAAAAAAACTAGGCTCTAATGCGTTTCCAGAATTCCATGCTCGTTTGGTTGTTACCAACGAACGGATATACAAAAACATCAATGTAGGCACGAGCTAGTGCCACCAGCTCAACTTCTGACCATCGAGTAATGGTCGGTTTTGATGTTTTTTCGGGCATTTCCTTTCGTCTATGCATGCGTCGCGATGTAGCCGGTTGGGGGTCGGGTTGTGTTTCCGGAACCACCTCAACGTCAGGTTTCGGTTGGGTTTCAGAAACGTTGTCAAAAGCGGGTGAACTTTGATTGAAAAACGGTTGTTGTGGGTACCAATTTGAAAACATTAGAAATTGGTTCAGGTTGTTCCGGTTGTTTGTATCGCCTTGAGGACGATAACAATTCATATCCGGGTAAAAAGCGGGTTGTTTGGATCCATATTGTGTAGAATTTTTTGAAGATATAAGAGTTGAAATTTTGGAAGAGTTTTTAAGAGATTAAGAAAGTATTTAAGTGTTTTTGATTGTGTGTTGAATGAGTTTATATAGGAGGGTTTAATTATTATTTTTTTGAACTTCAAACGGCTATATTACTATTTTTTTATTTATTTTTTTCTTTGGCTTCCAACGGTCACTGGGTGAGTGGGCTCACGCCCCCACCCATCGCGCCCTTATCACGCCGGTGTGTAGTGGGGGGAGGGCGCCACCGGGGCGTGACCGGACCCTCACACGCCCCCATCACACACCATAACACATACCCTTGTATATTTAATCTACACATGTATTATATCTATGTGTAACTCGTGTGTATCTTATATTACCTACAACATTAATATGTTGTTAAATAAAGTCAAGCCAAAGTTAATATTAACTAAGTTTATTCGCCCTGCGCGCTGCGGCGGGTTATCACAATATACTTCCGAGAATATGTATTATATATCTACAAAAGTATAAATTACATAGTATAATCAAATCTATTATCACGAACCCTATACAATTTTTTCATAAAAACATAAAAATCACACATACCCTTGTCTTATTATGTTATAAAAATAAGACAAAAATTAGTTACAAAATCCGTCTCATAGGCAACCAATCATTTGGATTAAAAGAAAAACTCAAATCTTTAAGCAAATCTCTCAAATTTAATATAATTTAATATAATTATCTCTGTTTACTATTTTTCAAAGTTAAAAAAACTTTTAATGGTTTAAGTCTAAATTTTCAAAACGTCACTGCATGGAATAGAGACCTAAATAATATAACATATAATATATGATCTTGAATATTCATATAAATATATAATATAATACAAATGAGGCCCACTCACTATAAAATATTAATATTTTTACTATTCATTTTTAATCTCTTTTAATATATATAATAATATGTTAGTGAAATAAACTTAAAAGTAGTATAATGTGGTGTGAAATAAACTTAAAGTGGGCTAGTGACATAAAGACTTTCAACCCAAAGTCAACAACATTAATATGTTACGAAATATAACATGTATATATTAAAAATAAGTTTATAAAATAATACCATTAATTAAATATAACATTTTTATAAAGCCTTTTAACACACGTGTTTCTTGGAGTTGATGGTGGTTTTTGGTTGAATACTTGAATGTGAGTCGAGAGGAAGGCGGTGGGTCTTGGCCCAAGGTGATCGAGTAGGGACAGTGTGTCTGTGGTGTGGTTGAGAAGAGACCAAGAGGGCAGGGGTTTGACGTACAGTTTGGTTCTGAAAACATTGTTCTTGAGCGATGAGGTGCGGATGGAAGTGTGTGTGTGTGTGTGATAGTGATTCGAAGATTTTTCAATCGTTAAGTCCTCTCTTTATATATTGTTGATGAGTATAATATCTTTCGGGCGGCTCAATGAGCCAAACAATTTAAGTAAGATTTAGGGCCTCTAAAACTATATAGCCCTTAATTTTTAAATTTTTTTCATATATCACAAGATTTTTTTAGCCTATGGGCTTTTCTTTTAGCATGTGAGCTCTGAAAAATAGAAGATACAACAAAGGCTCATATAAAAGCTTTTTAATATTTAGTTGAAATTCTTTTTTTTAAATTGATTATGAACATTTTATTAAAGAATTTGCATTTAAAAAAACTAAAAAAAAATAAATTTAATCTATGTAAATATAAACAAAATTATTTTTAAATTCAACATATGTAAACTTCTAATTTATTATTGTCGGTCTTAAGCCCGGATAAAAGCGAATTATTTTCAACATAACCATTAGTGAAGGACCTGACCCAAAATGATTAAGCTGGCCGTGAACCTATTTAGTAAAAAGAAGATAAAAAGCATAGAGTAGGAAGATTTGATAAGATGATAAGGGTTTGAATGAGCAGATCAAACGGAAGGATGGAAGGTTGTTGGGGTTTGTTTGCTGTCAAAAGAAAAGGTAAGGGAGGGATGGGTTTGGCCAAAATATGGGAGGAAAGGGAGAGGGGATGTATGTCACACCCCGGGCTCTGGGCGGCCCGGGCGCTGCGACCTGAATTGGTTTCATGGATATGTCTCGGTCAGATTTTATTTTCCTTTTTTATATGTTTTAAGCGGAAGCATTATTTCAAGAATTCATAATTTTACGCAACGAAAATCGTTGGTTTTCAAATTTCATTATTAATTCACATGCATGGATGTGAAAACCATACTTTTCATGATTTCTAAATAGTTCATACTCGTGGGTATGAAAAACCATATTTCATCGTTTGTAAATAATTTTCAAAATAATTTTCAGGATTTTATAAAATTTCATACGCGTAGGTATGAACACCATCATTTCATATTATTGTAAACCGGATTTTCACAATTACACAATCTCAATTCATTTTATAATATCCGGTTTATACATGACTTGGAGGCATAGCTCCAATAGCTCCATGGTCTTACCACAAGATCTTATTCAAGGCATCATAGGCCAAGAATCTCTAATCTCGCTTCTCTTTTACATTTCATTATTACCTGAAAAGTTTTTGAAAATAAAACGTCAACATAATGTTGGTGAATACAAATAACAGACTCGATATGTAAGCATAGCAAGTTCGGTCCTTTAACCATAATTAATAATGGCAATACTACACATTTAACAGGTTATTTCACTGATCGACACAACTACTGCATACACTGGTTTATAACTGTCACTGGTTAGGAACTACAGCGCAACGCGTCTTACGTTTTGTTCCCTCCAGCCCACAGTTGGTCACTGGTTAGGTTGCATGCGGAGTACGTCTTACGTTTAACCTTCCAGCCCACCTGTACCAGCCCGTATGGGAATTTCACCCATAGCAGATACAATTTGCGAATCATACGTATACTAATAGCCTAAATGTTGGTCTAATAGTATCCCTTTATGCGTCAAAGTTTAAACATACTATGCTCATAAAAATCATTTATAAATTTAAAAAGAAATTAAATGTATTCACCTGAATTTTTGGTTGGCTGAGTAACAAGTTTAGAACTTCGTAATATAAATTTGGGCAACATTTCTGCTCAATCAATTTTTATAATTATTCTGCAACGAAGATTTATTTATTTATTTATTAATATCACTATTATTATTATTACGATAGATTATTATTATTATTATTACGATAGATTATTAATATTATTATTATTATTATTATTAATATTATTATTTTAGAATTTTTAATATATACATAGGGTCGGATTTTAACCCTAACCCTATAGGTTAATATTTTAATAAAACTTTAAATTTATGAGTTTAACTAAAAATTAGATAATATACCTAAACGGATCAATTCCTTAATCTTCACTTTTATACTGATTAGCACATCCTAGCATCCAGAGTTTCTAATTTCCTTCTTAAAGGTGTGTGTTTGTGTGTATATACGTTTTTATGTATGTATGTGATTTTAATTGCCGTGAACGTATTTATAGACGAATTGAAACTTAATGCCGAAGGAAGTTTGTAGAATATGATTGCTACGTGTTGTCATTTGAATGAAGCATCATAATATATTCTTGCATGTAATCTTTCACGTTGCACAATTCATTCAAATTGAATTTGAAATTCAACATTTGAATATTTTATTATATTATTATATTATTATATTATTATTTTATTATTATAATTAATTTAGCTCAAATTTTGTTTTTCTTTGATAACTTTTAAAATATAATGTTTTATAAAATTCTAAAAATACTGCTAGGACCGGCTCATTTTTATCTATGTTTTGACCTAAGTTTCGTTAAAAACGGAGAAAGTTTAATTATAATATATTTTATTAATTTTAGGTGGTCCCCTGTAATATCAACTGACCGAATAAGTGTGTCAAAAATTTTTAACACTTATTTTACTCGTTACTTACTAGTATGTAAGTGTCATATATGTATAAAATAACTATGTTTTTTTTAAATTATAATATCGAACGATATATTTTTATAAAATAAATATACATGTGTTACACCATAGTTATTCGTTTAAACGAACGCTTCAAATCTTAAACGATCATTTCTAATATTAATTTCTCGAATAATCATATTTTATAAATTAATTATAACTATCTTGAATATTTACACGAGACCTTATAATTCAATTGACCGTTTTATTATTGTATTTTTAAATAATAACATTTTAATTATAAATGAAAGTAGTTAATTCAAAACGGGATGTTACAATGTAAGCGCAGTGATGAAGTGATGTGGTGGAGTAGATATGTATGCTTATGATTAGTGAGCATTTCTAACCCAATTGCTACTTGTTCATGATTTTTCCTTGAATTAACTACTAAGTGTGAAGTTTAAACTTAAAACTATCATCATGGATTAATTGTTAATTGTTGTTGAAATATCTCTTATTTTTTATTTGAAACTAGATTTTAATTAGTTTAGTTAAAGATCTGATTAGTTTAGAACTTGTTTGAAAGTATTAATTTTATTAGTTTAATAGTTGACTACTAGATGCATGTGTGTTATTTTTTTGATCGGTACTAAGAACTTCATACTCGTATATTTTGGCCACACCTATCCCTCCTTTTTTTTTTCTTTTGGCCAATATGTCGATGGGCACTCGAGTATCGAACGGGTTTGGATTGTGTAACAATGCCATGGCACTCGAATCTCGACATATTGTGTAACACAGGGCGATGGGGATTGGCGGAATGAAGTCGTGTAACACATCTTACGGATTTGTGAACAACATAGTGAGGTCTGTAACATAGGGCACCCGATGGAAATTGACGACCGGGGGGTTAATGGCTACCATGAAATAAGACAATGGTGAAATCGAAGAGACGAAGTGAGATTCGTGAATGGTGATGGCGTGATACCCTAATTGCTCTTCTAATTCATGAACGACATCGAGCTAGCGTGAAGTATAATGGATTCCCCCACCCCTTTCTCTATTTCAAGTGCAGTAGAAAGCCAATCCAAATCCAACATACATAAGCCCAATTGATATTTTATAGGGCCATATAAAATTTGAGGGCCCTAGACAAAGGCCTAGAATTATAAGCCCATTGGGCCGGCTGTACGTTTAGTTTTTGAGACGCCCCGTTTCCCGGGAGTCCCTCGGTTGGTTAAACATCAAAAGCATAGCTCTTAAACTGCACCATTGTCGTATACTATGGCAGCGAAAATCATTACATAATCTTTAATCTTAACAGGAATGCCAGTTCTTGAATAGGTAGTTCTCATGCCATGCCACGAGCCATCATATCCTTGTCAAAACCTGCTTAACCTGACATGCATGCTAAAACAAGTCAGCTTTCGCTGGTGAGTTCTAAGTTAGCTTTTCATAAAAATCTTTACTCATTCAAAACTTTATATAACATGACATGATTCACATGTATAACGTACATGTCATCATAACATAAATTCATTTCATACTGTACATAAAACGTTAGCCTTCACTGCTGACCGAAGTCAACAGTCTCAATCATACTGAACATAAAACATTAGCCTTTCGCTGTCGACCGAAGTCAACAGTCTTTCACATACATATCATCATAATAACAATCATACGGTGCATAAACGTAGCCTGTCCTGTTGACCGAAGTCAACATGCTTGCACAAGACTTCTTAAACTATCAACCCGAAGTTGATAACTTATACATGCATAAGATTTCCTCAACTGGCGACACACAGTCGGCAGGCCTGTTCTTTCACAGGACTTCTTAAACCATCAACCGAAATTGACGGCTCATACCGGTACAAGACTTCTTAACATACATCATTCATTCATAACATGGTTCAAAACGTTAAACCATCGTAATCATAAACAGTCCTTCGCACCGCAGTGCTCAGGTTTTGCCCAACCGCAGCCGGGACTTCCTTATCACATTTCCTGCTCGACCTCGGTCGATACCTTTCAAAAGAAATCATTTCCTTCTCAACCTCGGTTGAGAATTCAAACATTCTTTATACTCTCAACCGCAGTTCAGACTTAAAACATTCTTTATACTCTCAACCGCAGTTGAGACATAAAACATTCTTTATACTCTCAACCGCAGTTGAGACATAAAACATTCTTTATACTCTCAACCGCAGTTGAGACTTAAAACATTACTCTTTTCCAGACATTCTTTACATAAAAACATTCTTTATCTGAAAACATACTTTGCATAAATACATTCCTTACCTGATCATAATCAGGTTAAAATCACTTTCATACAATAACTTTACAACTTGAAACATTCTTTACTTTAACATTTTCACTTATCTGACCGTAGCCAGATAAAACAATCATTTACGTAAAATAACTTTATAACATGCATATCAGCCCTAAAACGTTAAATTAGTAAAAGAGGGCTCATAGAACTCACCTGAGCTAAAACACAATTTGCTAGCTCCTCTCCCTTTCCTTACTTTCTCACTTCACAATGATATCCTATTAATATGAACATATCATCATGATTATAACCTTATCATGAAGGTTCTCAATTTACGATTACCGCTCAAAACTTCGGCATATCGTAACTTTCATTCGGAACTTTATTTTAAAATTCCGTTTACACTCATTTTGATCATTCTTATCTTTACAATCTTGTTATGCTTAAAGATTGCTTATTCGTTTGGCTTAAATAAGCGTATTCTCTTATTTACTTAATTCGTCTTAGGCTTTGCTAACTTACTGATTGAATCTTTCTGAACGTTCAATGTCAAAGACATTGCCTTAATTGTTATCAAATAGTTAATGTTGTTGATTATTCCACTAGACAGGTTCCTAGACAGATTAATGGCTTAGAAATGATAAATCCTCGTTATTGATTACCCAGACACCATGAAATATCACAAGGTCGTATTAAATAGGTTTAATAACCGTATTTAACATACTAATCTGCATGTTATCATAAACATCAAATACTCGTTCCAGTGAGTATGTTACTGATTGTGATTGGTTTAAAACACTTGGATTTAACCTTGCATATCAAGGATTAACCAAACTAATCACCTACGTTGTCATAATCAAATGGTTTAAACCATTATAACCATTGTTATGATTTCATGCAAACCGGGCATTACAACGGCTCAAAACAAGGATTTACCCGTTAACAGTTCAAGTTTGTCATTTATAATCAATCCTAGCCATCATCTAGGCAATAATCAACAACCCTAACTATATCATCACGTTCAGAAACAAGATTTATTCAATAATAATCAATCTAGAAGGTTAAGATGAACCGTTACCTATTCAGGCGGAGTTCTGCAGGTAAAAAGATGATCCAGACTTGCAGAAACGTTCCCCGGTGCGATCCACTTGATCAAAATGCTTTAAAATTGAAGGTTTGATGGATTGGAGGCTGATTTTTCGTGTATGGTGGCTGGAATCGTCGAATGGAAGGATAAGGATTGCATCTTCTAGACAAAACTGACTTTTTAAGCCATTTTTCCGACCTGGTGACGTCAGGCGCATCGCCTGACTCGGGACGCCGAGTTGGGGCGTACCGCGCGGGTCCATGGCGGCCAGATTTTTGTCTTATCTTCATTTCGCGATTCCGGGAGCATACGAACTCCGTTTTGCGCACGGTTTTCGCCTACGTTCACGATTTTTCGAGCTCTTTCCAATGGTTATAATCTCAAGACCTAAAGAGTTCAAAATATTTGACCTCTAATCTATTGTTATATTCGATTCAGTGTATCTTGAAATCGGAGCCTCGTTTCACGATTTCACTTACACTCATTCTCTTCATTTTCGAGTTATGATTCTAACCTGAGAATTTTTGAGTTGTCACACATATCATCATGGATTTCAAGCACGATCAAATGTGATTATTTATTTGGTAACGCAATTCCTCGAACATCAACAGTTACTGAAATCTCGCACGTTTATCGTTAAGCTGCTAAATTTTCGGGTGTTACAGTTTTGGTGCTCCCACTACTCATGTCGACTTATAGAATCTTTCTCATGTATTTCTCTAAGATAAAGTTAGAGAGCCATCATTCTTATTCTTGACGTTGCTAATGGAAAAAAATACGTGTGATTGGAACCAAATATTTAATTTCAAATTATTTAGACATCTGTTTTTCCAGCTGAGTAATCTCTAACATGCATGAACCAACAATGAGCATATCATTTACATAAAATAATCGAATGGTATATGAAATAAGAAATTTCTTGTATTACCAGCAGTAGTTCATCTTATATCTTTTGTATCTTTTTTTGCCTATAAAATCATCATACTTGACATATCACTGCTTGGACCCCTACTTCAATCCGTATAGATTATTCTAGCTTACACACTAAGTTTTCTTTACAAATTGTACAAACCTTATATTTCTGACTTGTAGTCTTGTAGATATCCTCCTCGAGGTCACTGTGAAAAAAAGTTTTTTTCACATCCGGGAACTCCATATGCAAGTTTTCTGCACCCATGATACTATGCACTAGTATAATTGGGACTCATTTTCACCCTATGAGAAAAATATTCTTCATGACCAACCCCATGATTTTGTTGGAATCTTTCACTACCAATCATGGTTTGTATTTCTTTACTCGATACTTTTATTATTGATAATAGAACAAATGACAATCATTTTAAGATGTTTAGATATTTCATCAAATCCTATAAGTTAAAGAATATTTTATAGAATTTATAAAAGTAGATGATACGACTGGAAAAGACCTTTTTGATGCTCTTGTTGAAGAAATTAGCAAACTAGGACTAGATATACATGATATTAGAGAGCTAGGTTATGATAATAGGTCAAATATGAAAGGCAAACATCAAGGTGTGCAAAAACAGTGGCGGACGTACTCATTTGGGACCGTAGTCCCCGGACAACAGTGATTTTTCAGCGTATATATACACTTATGAACAAGGTTTTCAAGTGACAACATTAGTTTTTGAACCATTGTCACAAACATGTTGGGAGAGTCGGGTTGAAAGTGTTAAAACAATTATAAATTCAGCCCCCCAAATTAGATTTGCATGGTTAGTTTTATATAATAATGCTTCTAAAGATGTTAAAGGTAAAAGCGAAACTAAAATTTAATTAAAGAACTTGAAAATTTTGAATTCTTACTAGGGATGGTTATTTGGTTTGATGTGTTGAGTGCTATTAATTTTGGTTAGTAAAAAATTACAAGCAAAAGATATTTGTATTGATGATGCTATAAAACAACTAAATGATGTTATTCTTTTTTTTTTTTTGAAAAATATAGAGAAGATGGATTTGAAAAGACTTTGCTTGTTGCTAAAGAATTAGCTAATAAGATGAATATAGAACCTAATTTTCAAGAGAAACGTGCACATCATAGAAATAGAAAATATGATGAAAATATTGGTAATGAAACTATAAAAACACCTATTGAATGTTTTAGAACGAATTATTTTTTGTATATAATAGAGCAAGCTAGTTCTCCACTTAGAAGTAGGCTTGAACAGTTTAAAGAGTTTGAAACTAATTTTGATTTTTTGTTTAGTATAGAAAAATTAAAATCATTGAATAAGGTTGTTTAAAAGAAAAATGTATCAATCTTCAAAATATATTGAAACATGATGATAGATTAGATATTGATGGTTTAGATTTATGTCAAGAATTAAGATTTTTAAAAGATATTATTCAAATAGAAAGTGACATGTTTATTAGTACACTTAATTATATTAGAAAGATTATTTTATTTTTTCCAAATGCATATATTGCTTATAGAATATTGTTAACTATTCCTATAACTGTTGCTTCCGTGGAACAAAGTTATTCAAAACTAAAATTGTTAAAAAATTACCTAAGATATACAATGTCACAAGAAAGATAGAATGACTTAGCTATTTTATCGATTGGAAAAAATTGCTAACCGGATCTGATTACGATACATTATTAAACAGAGGGTTTTTGGATGTTAAATTATAAACAATACTTTATAATTGCCGGTCTAAAGCCCGGAGGACAAAAGAGGAAGGTTTTTGGATGTTAATTTTTTTTTTGGTTAAAATACAAGTTGCAGGATTGCAGGTGCTGGACAGCAGGGGATGAACTGATCACTGCTGTTAAAATGGCTGTTGTTTAATTATTTTTTTTTGGTCAAAAGGGCCTCATAATTTTTTTTTCTTTGGGCCTCAACAATGCTTGAGAGTTAAGCCGGCCATATATATATATATATATATATATATATATATATATATATATATATATATATATATATATATATATATAGGGATGTATTTCATTAAGAACCAATTTTATGTTAGGAACTTGAGAACTGCATAATACACTTGTACATTATGCTTTAAGTTTTGTACATAGAGTGGTTATTTAAAAGGGTAAAATAGTAACTTCTCATACTTTAAAGTTAAATTACTTTTATACCCCTAATAATATATGGTTAAAAATTAGTTCCTTTGGTTCTTTCATATTTAGTGGTTCTCAATGGAATAAGTCCCTATATATATAGATATATATATATATGGTGTGGTTTCTTTGTTAACTCATGTTTATTGTGTTAACTGAATAACTACATCTTATTACTTTAGGGTCATCATTAAAGTAAATCTAAAGGTGTATGTTTTTTCTTTTTTTATTAATGTAAGTAAACCCAAAATAATAAGATATAGTTATTCGTTTAACACAATAAAAAATGGTTAATTTTTTATCATCTTTCTATAAATAAAAAACTTACTTTTAGGTTGGAAGCTTTGTAAGAACCCATGTCTTTCATGTGCATCACATTCATGACCATAAACTAACAACAAATTGCCCTTTTACTTCTATTTAGATTTTACAATCTCTTTTACCAAAAACGCACACAAACACTTTTTTCTCTCTATTTTTTTTTTTTCAAGAAATGACCCTTTTCCTCATCATTATCATCATTGAAATTCATAAACATAAGTACAAGGTCATTAAACTTACATTCGATATTGGCAAGTTGCGGTAAAAATTGTAGTTTTATATTTCTTTTATTCAATCAAGCATTCATATACTAGATGCAAATCATGAAAAGTTGATAAAAACCCTCTTTTTGGAATTTTGATTGTGAAAAATCTATAACTTGGATTTAAACAAATAACAAAATATGATCTTGTCATAAAAAACATCAAATATCACTAGATAAGTAATCTTGCTCATAAACATATGATTTCGTAACAAAACATAATGATTTTTAAACTCCAAAATTCGATTAGTTAACTTGACATAAAGTTTTGCTCCAATTTAAATGACCATAACTTGGTCATAACTTAACCAAATTGGATGATTCTTGAGTCTAAAAGTAAGAGATCGTCTTCAAAAAAGTAGTGATCTTGCAATTTTCTTATAAGTTTTAAGTATTCAAATGATCATCACAAGTTGAGAACTTAAGTGCTTGAAAGGCTAGAGTTTCATGTTAAAGTCATTATGTTAGTAATCACCTTTAAACATACAGTAGGTTTTACACATGTTTTATAACCCATAAGTAGTGTAATGATTATGACAAGTTATTTATTTATAAAAAAATTAATTACATAAATAGTTTATTTATCTTTTGATCAAGTTACATATTTGGTCCACATGATTGAAAACTTCTAAATTCAATTTAAATATTTACAAAAATGTTAAATATATGATACTTGTGTTTTGATCAAAATGTATGTTTAAGTTTTAACATTGAAAAATGTAAACTTAACCTAAATATTTATATGAAAATTACATAAATATGCTTTATAATTTGTTAAATTAAACATTTAGTTTACAAATCAAATTACCATTTTTTTTTTGAAAAGTTTACATAAAAGTTATGTGAAATTATTTATTAATTTATTGTTTTTAATATTATTTAAATATCTAACATTATCTTTGTTACAATAACCCTAAATGGTATTACCCGCTCGCACCATATATACACACAAACACCACTAACATTTAACAATTCAGCAGCCGAAAAGGCAACAAAACCAGGAAACCGGCGACCAAAACTTTCGCCGGAGATACAACGCTTCAAGAACTTATCCCAAATCTGATAATCTGATATAATCAATCTCAATTGTCTCCTCCTCACAAACACGAAATGAGTCGTTACGACAGCCGTTCCGCCGATCCCGGCTCATATCGCGACCGGAAAAGGTGAACATTATTCCAATTTTTCTTTCGGTGCGTTTGAAGTATGCGTTCTTTGTGTGTGGTCTGTTCATATCAGGTTTTAGTAAGTATGATCTTTGTTCCTGTTTTACATATTTGATTTGGGTAGGTTAATTTCTGTTGTTAGGGTTTGAGCTCCTAATCTAGGGTTTCATATTGGGGGAAAGTTAAGCGGTACCTTATTGAACCTTGTATTTGTACAAAATGAATATTGGTAGTGTCATTGTGCCTTATTCTTGTAAAATGAAATATTTCTCTCTCATTATCTTTGTAGTTTAACATATAAGTTCTATGCTCTCATGGACATTGAATTATGTGGTTTTTACTGTTGCGCGTTAATTATATATTCATATAATTGATTTACTTAGAACGTTGTTTAAGATTGTTTTCAATCTTATTGAGATGTTATGAATCAAAGGGAAGCTGACTATAAACAACAATTGATGCAATAAATTATATATTCAGAGAGAACTAATCTACTAGAATGTTGTTTTTTTTAAAAAGATTGGTTTCCATAAATATAGATTTGATTTACTTGAATACTGCAAAGATTGGTTTCTGTCTTTCTGAATCTTAATGAGATGTTTAAAGCTATAGTCCATAGGGAACCAACTATGTACAACATTTGAGTGGATCATAAGTTGGTTTGTATCACCTATCCTGAACGGCTGGGATCCTGATTATGTTTTGTTTGTTCAGTGATTCGGGACTTGGTGGTTATAGTTCTTCATCTAGCAAGAGGGATTATGAAAGTACTGAGCCTCAGAAGAAGGTGGATTTGGATGGATTGACTCCTTTTGAGAAGAACTTCTATGTGGAATCTCCAAACATCTCAAAAATGTCCGAGGGTGAGGTGGAAGAATACAGGGCAAAAAGAGAAATTACCGTTGAAGGCCGTGATGTGCCAAAACCTATAAAGACTTTCGATGATGCCAGATTTCCAGGTAAATAGCATGCAAATTTTTATTATATCGACTTAGTAGGATTGCCACACATGGTTTTCTCTTTCATTTTTTACGCCGAGACCTATGAAATCGGTGGACTGGTGGTTGATTGTAGTCTTCTGTATGGCTTCCATTAATTTGTTTTCAGAGGTTTATAATAGCTAATCAGGATCATAAATGAACCAAAAATATTAGTCTTAAGCCAATGTATAAATCGTACATGAAGCACATTTGAGTCTCGAAGCAATTCTTTTTAGCAATCTATGTGGTTTATGATATTGTTTCATTTGCTTACTGACACGGATGCAGCATGTTTAAGTGTTTTTTAACCTACATCACCAGCTTGCTACTCACCTCATCTTTAATTAATCAATTCAGATGTTATAAAAGGTTTTGGAGTTCTTTCTATTTTATATATCGGTTACTTTAGGATATGTCATGTTTTTTAAGGTTTAGTACTTTAGTCAGTTAGTCAGTCTAGGAGCACTCATATACTGTCTTCCTTGTACACCCTGAACGAATTTTTTACTTTTTTGTTTCGTTTTCTTCCTTTTCTTAGAAAACTTTGATAATTCTTTATCTTTTATGGAATAAAGTTTACAGTTGTAAAAAGGACCTGAATCACTTAATAGTAACAATTTAAAGCTGTTGATTTATAGACATGATCTTCTTTGAAAATGGAATGGTTGTCACTTGCTACTAAATTGTTCCTCTTTCAGAACAGACCGGGGCCTGTTATGCCTGTTTGGGCCGTTTTTATTTGAACAGGACTGTTGCCAGCTGAATCAGATTTCAATTTTTTTTAGAATTTCATTTTCTAATCGGTTTAGTATTCTAGAATCCATATATTAGCAAAACATATAGTAATTTTAATTTTTGTTTTGAAAAAGTCAATAAATAAGTAATTGTAATTTATCAATGACTTGTAACATTATGCATTTCTTAAATCTGGGTCGACCTGTCCATAGTGGATCGGTAAGGTGATCGTCGTCTGGTATGGTTTTGAAAACATTGGTCCTTGGCACCTGTGATTCTCAACTGTGCTTATTAGAGTTTAATATTTATTTTAGTGGAATTTTGTGTATTACAGATTATGTCATGCAAGAAGTCATGAAAGCAGGCTTCACAGAGCCTACTGCTATTCAAGCTCAAGGATGGCCAATGGCTTTAAAAGGTCGAGATCTTATTGGAATTGCTGAAACAGGATCTGGAAAGACTCTTGCTTACTTACTGCCTGCCATCGTGCACGTTAATGCTCAACCAATCTTGTGTATGTAGTTTTCTTCTTTTTGATCTAATTGTTAGGTATTACGTGTACGCAACTGACCTAAGGATATAGTTAAGGTTACTGTATCGAAACATTCCTACGGCTAGGGCCTTAATAATTTGATGGGTGATCAATTTAAGTACTACAACGAAAGAAATATGAGAAATAATCGCAAAGAGTAAGAAATTGATCTAATCAGCCCAACAAAACACCAAATCTGTAAAACCTACCTGATTGTAGACAAAGTAGCTGCTGGTGATGTCCTGGTGGTCTGCGGGGGCTGAGTAAAGGCAGCGGTTGCTGCTGTCTTCTTGTTTCTGTCTTGTGGTAATCAACAGCAAAAATCAATAAATACGATTGCTGTTTGGTTTCTGGTCTGCAAACAACAACAGCAGGTTCAACATGCTGTTCGGTTTCCTTGGGGTGGTGGCACACACACACACTAATATATATCTATATATATATAGTTGAGGGTTCCAATGAAAATCTTCATTTTGGAGAAAACTTTGAAAACTAATTACAATTATTATCAATCAATTTCATTTTTCGTTTTACATTTTGTGTTATTATAATGTTAGATTTGTTAACAAAAAAAAAATATGTAACTCATGTTATTACATATACGTAACTTCGTGATCTACATATTTTTATTAAATTTTTTTTGTTTATAACATTTCTAAGCTAATAATAAATAATCATGAATTTCTTTAAAAAAAATTGATTGGTTAGTAGGAGTTTTCTAGTTTTCTACTTTTCTTAGCTTTCTCCAAAGTGAGGAGTTTTCTTTTGAACCCTCCCATATATATATATATTGAAAGCTGTAAAATAAACACAAGCCATATAAGGTGGTTTGGTTGTGGTGACCTACATCCACAGGTGCTATCCATAGTTTCTTTTATTTTATTGTATTTTATTACTCTGTGACAAAAGATTACAAGTACAATGAGAGAATACATAAAAATTACAGATTAGGGTTAACCCTTTGCTTAGTCAACAAGAAAAAAACAAACTGGGATTGGAATAGGTTAAGGGTTGGCCGGTCCCTAAACCCCTTCAATCTCCTAATCTGCAAACCAAGATGCCCTAACTTGACCTAATGTGGGCCAAAGCCTATGGCATATAACACTAATATTATGTTTTTTAATGTTACAGTGTTTTTCTTTATTCTTTAAAATTAATTTTAGGCATGATTGCTATATTGTTTTTTTAGCCCCTGGAGATGGACCAATTGTGTTAGTTTTAGCTCCTACTCGTGAACTTGCTGTTCAAATACAACAAGAAGCAACTAAATTTGGTGCATCTTCAAAGATTAAGAATACTTGCATCTATGGCGGGGTTCCAAAAGGGCCTCAAGTTCGTGATTTACAGAAAGGTAGGTGGTGATAAGCAAAAGATGACTTTACTACTGTATCTTCATGGATCGGGTATATCCTAATGCTTATGTTCACATAGAACTTTCTAGCATAGTTTTCATTGTTACATAAGAACACATTTAACCATCATTTTATCACAATTTTTTTGTTAGGTGTTGAAATTGTTATTGCTACACCTGGAAGGTTGATTGATATGTTGGAGTCTCATCATACAAACTTGCGGAGGGTCACTTACCTTGTACTGGATGAGGCAGACAGAATGCTAGACATGGGTTTTGAACCTCAAATGAAGAAAATTGTTTCTCAGGTCTGTGATATATGAAATATTACATAGTTTATTAGAAAACATAATTTTCAATGCCAAACATGTGTCAGTGATGCATTTTGCATGTCTATATTAAAATCCAAAATCTATGTCATATTGTATTTGAAAACTTAAAAGTTTAGTTATCAACAGTTCATTAATAATATGTATAGAACTTGTTTTACTCAATTTTATTTTGTTTATAAAGTGTCATTGTCCAAAAGTGAATCATTTGGTATCAGAAGTCAAGACTCAAGACATCTAATTTGAAATGAAGATGGTAGGTTTTCAGTTATGTTTGTGTGAAATGCACTGCCTAGAATTGAGATAAATATTTATGTTGATCATTTATGACTACGTAGAAGTTATGTAAATTTAGTGCCCAAGAAGTTATTTAACACTAGATCATATCCAACCTTTTGAGTCTAATCTCTGTGACATGTGTTCAGATTCGACCAGACCGTCAAACTTTGTACTGGAGTGCCACGTGGCCAAAGGAAGTTGAGCAACTTGCAAGGCAGTTGCTTTATAATCCTTATAAAGTAAGATTTTCTTTGTGAATGTTATTACTAAAGGTAGCAATTTAAACCCATTTGTACATAAACAGGTCAATTCAGTGTGTATTTCATTAGTTAAGGGAGTACACAGACATTGAAAATTAGCTAAAAGTGAAACAAGTCAAACAAGAATTGATCAAATGGTCAGATATCAACTACAGCCTGCATATTCTAATACCTACAGAGCCCTAAATTGTCTGAGTTGAAAAAAAAATTATCTTATTCTCTAGACAATATAGTTTTCGTAAACATAATGAATACAGGTATTTACGAAGTAGAAATAGCGGACAAAAGTTCCGTGGGTCGCCCACTCGCCCCGCATTGCAAAGTTGACCTCGCTAATCATTTATTTTTATGGTGTTAATGGTATTTAAAATATATATAGGTGGTAATTGGTTCCTCGGACTTGAAAGCCAACCATTCAATTCACCAACATGTGGATATTGTAACTGAAAATCAGAAGTATAACAAGTAAGTACATTAGTTTTGTTGGTATTGACCAAGAATCTTTACTATGCTCAAATAAAAAATAACTTTGAAATTCGTGTTTTCAAATAAATAATGGTTAATTGAGTGTAGGCTAACTGTTTTTTTTTGGTTTATGTTGAAGTTAATGAAAATGTCAAACTGACATTACCGGTTAACCGATTAAAGATTAACCATCTGTGAAGACCTTTATTAATAGATGTTTGTAAGTAATTATTTTGGTTGGTTTTCAGATTGGTCAAGCTATTGGATGATATCATGGATGGTAGTCGTATTTTGATATTTATGGACACTAAAAAGGGGTGTGACCAAATCACTCGCCAGCTCAGGATGGATGGATGGCCTGCGTTGTCAATTCATGGAGATAAAAGTCAAGCTGAGAGAGATTGGGTTTTATCTGAGTTTAAAGCTGGTAAAAGTCCAATAATGACAGCTACAGATGTTGCAGCTCGTGGTTTAGGTACGTATTGCTAAGCAGCTTAAATATATTGAATGACAATTCACAAGTGTCTTTAGATGCACACTTTGATTATTATATTGTAAAAAACATAAATATAATAACCAGGTAGAATTGAAAACTTGCTTACTAAACAGGGACAAAAAACTCTAAATTACAAGAGTAACTGTTTAAAGAACTTATAAATACCAAAAAACGGATCAAAAAAAGTTATAATTACCAAAATGGATCACCATTAAAAGCATGTATATAAAGTAGGCTGTTCAAAGGACTTGTATCCACTATCCGCTTTGATGCTAGGCAACTGAAGTCTATTCTCATTTACATTTTTTACTAGAAGTTTTTTTTAACGTTTTTATGTTTTTAATTATATTTGATAAATTATTACTTTATAACTTTTCTATTAGTTTATGTAGTAATTAATTATTACGGTAATTTTCTTTAACAAGACATTATACAAAGACAAGGATCTAGAAGTTACAGACATTTTTATCAAATTCTGTGACCTTGATATGTTCTCTTAAGTAGTTCAAAGCATGTATTATTGGCCTGTTTGAGGAACAACATACTTTTGTTGCCATATGTGACTGATTACTGGTTCAGGACATGGGTCTGTTTTTATCCTTGACTAATTTATACATGCAATCACGGTCTTATCACATCTTTAATTTCAAGAGTTCATTTATAACTATCAACTAGAGTATATTGCTTTATTCTAGAGATATAACATAGAAGTATTATTTTCCAATGAATAACCTTATTCAATCTCAAAGATTTATACATATATGATACAAGAACCCTAACTAACAATCCTATAATTAAGGAATGTCTATCAACTAAATAATTACTATATATTTGCTAAATACAATAATACAAACATATACGCATATTTGTTAGTAATAAGGCAAATTTTTTTGCAACTTCAAAAAGATCATAACTAGAAATGCATGCCAATGTCAAGTTGTCATAATGTTTCCAGGGAAACTTTCTTTTCCATTTCTGGTACAACACAAAATCAATCACATAAATGGACTATCTTTATCAAGTAGTGGGCTTCTCTTTAGAAGCAACCTCTTTATTCCATTAGGATAAATGACCTCTTTATTTCTTTAAGGTAAAGGTAAGGTTTGCCTTCGTCTCACCTGACAAAATCAATTGCACAAGTGGATTGTCTTTATTTATTAGTATCTTTTGCTCTTTAGAAGGAGCCTCTTTATTCCATTGAGAATTTGGGATAAGGGTAAAGTTTACCTTTCTTCCACCCCTAGACCCCTATTGATTATTAGGAATTTACTAGGTATGTAATGTTTGTTTATTATATGCATATGGTTGATATTTTTACAAATTAATTTCAGATGTGAAGGATGTGAAATATGTGATCAATTATGATTTCCCGGGTTCACTAGAGGATTATGTTCATAGGATTGGCCGAACAGGAAGAGCTGGAGCTAAGGGGACAGCTTACACCTTTTTTACGGCAGCGAATGCCAGGTTTGCTAAAGAACTTATAGCCATTCTTCAGGAGGCTGGTCAAAAAGTTAATCCTGATCTGGCGGCAATGGGTCGTGGTGCTCCTCCACCACCATCAGGTTGGTTATATTTTATTATTTTATATTTATTTTGTATTGGTTGAGTGTTTTTTTATTGATTTCTTTTATATTTTATTATACTTTTTTATTTTTGATGGCCGTGGTTAAGTGGATTTGGTAACAGTTGAAAATAGGCAAGTTCTTTTATGACCGATATGATCTAGGTCGTGTTGGGCCAACTTTTAAGCTATTTGTCAATTTCTTTTAAAAAATTTACTAGCTCGGGCTCAGATTGTTAGAAAATTTTCTAGCTCGGCTCGTTTAGTATTTAGTTAATTAAGTAATTTTTTTTATTAATTTTAAATATTGTTAAAGCTATATTTTTTATGTATTACATAATATATGCAATTTTTATTATATTTTTCATAATTTTATATCTAAAAACAACTGTTATATAAATAAACACATTTAGTTACAAAAAAAAATTATATATAAAAAGCTTGTTTAAGCTAAGTTCGATAGCTAAACGAGCCATATTTTCGAGATCCGGCTTGGGCTTGTTTAGGCTTAGCTCGTTCGAGCTTTTAACCGATCCGATCTCAAGTATCACGAGTCGACTTGATTTGTTTACACCTCTAGCTGTTTTCAAAGAGAGATCCGGTTCAAATTTTATAAAGCTGCTTCATGAAATGAATTAAGTGTAGAATGGTAATAAAAATCACTTGCTACAAGTATTACTTAAGTTTTTAGTTGTGCTATGCACTGGATGATTACATAACTGAAGGATTGAAATTTTTATTACCTTTTTCATGTTCGTGAGGCACATTAAATAACGTGACTAAATACAGTGCCAATAACGTTCCTTAAAATACGTTGTTAGTTTGTTATGGTTTCAAAAAGGTTGGTCATTTCACAAGTATGGATATTTTTTGACCTTCAAAACAGTTGGTAACTTTGGTCCTTTTAGTTGATCACCTTGGTAAATTTCTTTTAAAATACAATTTGGGAGAACTTTGAGACATTTCATTTCTAATAAATTTCATTTATGCCATTCTGTGAGTTGTTATAGGTAAAAATATAACCTGAATCAACCCGTTTACAAGTGCTTTGAAACCTTTTATTTTGTGTCTGGGGATGTAATTTTTACACCCTTTGTAGTTATAGACTGCTATTTTAGCCACGAAAACTCAGTTTAATCTTTTACTTGTGTGTTGGGTAGGTCATGGTGGTTTTCGTGATCGTGGTCGGGGTTACAGCGGTGGTCGATCTTGGAACTGAGGAACAAAACAGGCATATCATCTGCTGCTGACGGGGGTATTTTTCGTCTTTTTTTTTCTTTCTTTTTTTTTTTATTGTAACCGAAACCTAGTTCATAGTGCAGTCGGACCGTTCTGTTTGTGGAAACCTTTTAATCATCTTTTCAGACTTGAAATTAATGTTGTTGAATGTAATGTTGTTGAATCACTTAGAATCCCTTCATCTTTATTACATATATATATGAATGCTACCTGACTCGTGAATATAACCTCACAAGATAAAGGTCAATTTACTTGATATTAATATACAACTTTATCATATATATATTTTGACTTCCATCTTGCATGCCTTCTAAGAGAATATCATAAATATGTCTATTTATGAAACAGTTCTAATTGCTAAACTAATAATGCTCTTGATTTTTTTTTTAAAATCGGCTTTTGATTTGTGAATTTTAAGCCGCTCGATGGTCGTTTGATACTTGCTTGGAAAATGCACGTTTGAATAGTTGCTCATTTGGCTCATGCATTTTGGCTCGTTTAGTATAATTATAATGCACACACACACATATAGGGAGATGCTCAAATGTTAACACATGTTTATTGCGTTAACCGAATAACTACATCTTATTACTTTAGGGCCCCCACTAAAGTATATCTAAAGGTTATGGTTTTTTCTTTTTTAATTAATGTAGGATCCACTTATATTAATAAAAAAAATAAGAAAAAACCTATACCTTTAAATTTACATTAATGTGGACCCCAAAGTAATAACATTTAGTTATTCGGTTATTGCAATAAGGAAGAGTTAACATTTGAACCATCATATATATATATACACATATCACCCATGTTCTAAGAGAAAACTCCGATGACGGTGGCGGAGCTGTTCGAGATGTTGGTGGTGGTTCGAGATGGTGGAGACAACGGTGGATTCTAATAGCACCGTTTTAATATTATAATACCACTTTTTATTTATGATACCACTTTCGTGTTCACTTTTTACAAAAATAGCACTTTGTACATTAACCTCACCCTATATATTATATAACAACCTTACTCAGTATATTCTCACTTTTTAGTAGAGTATGAGGGGAAATATATATATATATATGGGAAGGATATTTTGGAAACCTGGTTAAGATAAAGAAACTTTGAAAACTTGATTTGAACCATAGATCTTTGCATTGGATGGTGTAGATTAAAAGTGAAAAAGTAGATTGGATATTTTTTAGATAAAAAAAATTGAAGGTGGTACAAAACAGTACAAAAAGGGTAGAATTGAAAAAAGGTTTTTTGTACTTGTTATTAAAAAAAGGGGCACCGTACACTAGTTCCCCCTCTTTCCAAATCCTCTTTCTTTTCCCCATTTTTTCTACCAAAGCAACTGTCGACCAACAAAAGGTTTTTCTCCCTAAACCGCCGTCGACGACCGGAAATTAGGCGCACTTTCAACATTCTTAGTCGCAATTTCAACAATCTTCGTCGCGATTTCAGGTAAATGCTATAATCCGACTTTAATTTCATCGGTCAATAGTTTCCTTTGTCACTGAAGCAAATTTTTTTTTCAAAGCATGAGAACCAAAAAAGATGCTCGACGACTGCCGGCCGGATTCGTCGACGATCCGTCCGAAATAAATGATCGAGATCAGACTTTTTTCTTTTCTACAAGAAAACCCGACGAGGACGACGAACAGGTCGAGGACGAGGAAGCCGGAAGCAAGTCAAAGGGTACCGAAATACCAGAGAGAACACCGGATACAAAACATGAAATGTAAGTTGATTAAGGTTAAGTTCGGGTTGATTAAGTGTCAGTTTTAACAGAAAAATCTTAACTTTTGACAAAAAAATGATATACCACGGCTTGAATTTGGTGTAGGAATGTGGGGATGAATTCGGAAGACAGTCCTACAAAACATGACTTAACTGTTACGCCTAATGAGTCAGACAGTGATTTTGTAAGGTATGTAGAATCCTTCTATGTAACATTGAATTGATTTATTAAAGTTAGTAAACTTTTGCTTTTGCTTCCATAAGGATCCCAAAAAAAACGAAAGTTGTTAGTTGTAGAGGAAATTGGTAACAAGAAACCAAAAAGTGAGGTTGAGAAAGATGATACACAAAGGTATGACCAGATCAATTTTAAGTTAATGTATATTTAACGTTACATGATAGAATAATGCAATTTGGTTGTAACATATTTGTTACATTATTATTTTGTTATTTGTTGATTTGAAATTTTGTACCATGATAAGATAAGTATTGTATTTAGTCAATAAATTCTTAAATTTTGAATACACATGTGTGTGAGGTAGTTTTTATGCCTAAATCTAGTTTGTGTAACATGGCAGGTTGGATGGTGTATATTGGTTTGATAGATTTTACTGCTTGATTACCCCCATTTTTACGAAATTGTGTTTTTGATTTATGATGTGCAAAATAATGGTCAGTCTTATTTGGCCTTAATGTATACTTAATGTTACTTGGTATAACAGGGCAATTTATTGTGATACATATCTGTTACGTTATTATTTTGGGAATCGGTTACTTATCAATTGCACCATGCATAGGTAACAATTGTATAACATGGCAACTTAGATGTGTGTTTATTGGTTTGAAATATTCTTAATCTTCTTTAGCTCAATTTTAAGTTATGATGTTTTAAATGTTACATATTGAGATAATGAGTGTAATGATTAACTTAAAAATTAATTCATTTTATATAGGAATATGTAAATTTACATTTATGTTACATTTAGTGTGACTTGAACTAATTAAAAATCTGACTAAAAAGTAACTCATCTATTCTAATTTGTTTGATTGTAGTGAGGGTGTAAACAAAGTGTCAACAACAAGGGGGAGAAAGAATCCTGATAAAAGTAAACAAAGGTTTAAGAGTGTATCAAGCAGGTATTTAAAAAAATTATGAATGTTTGAAATGATACATTTTTTCTTATGTTTAAAATACTAAAATAAGTTTATATTCTCTTTAACAGGAAAAATTACATCAACATCTCATCTACATCAGGTTATACTTTGTTAGGTTTTACATCAACATATCATATACATCAGCTTTTTCCGTTCTTGTGTATGTCATTGAATAATATTGTAATGTGTGCAGTTAGACAAAGTGGTCGAATAGCAAGTCATGTTTTGACGAAATTCAGCAACTCAATCGACAAACCAATAGTACTGGATAGTGGAAAGAGTCTAGATAAGGCTGAAAACAAAGTAAAGGATGCAGGACTTGTCAAGAAACTAGGGAAAGGTAAATTGTAACATTAAACTATGTGACATAAGTGTAAACACATGTCCATATAACATACTTAGAAAAAAAAAATTTTGACAGTAGAAAAACCAGTCAAGAAACCCTTGAAACTCAAAAACATGGTGCTTCCAGTTGAAGAGGGAGAGAAAGATGATTTGGAAAGTCTCTTGAATGAGATTGGGGATAACCAGAAGTACTTCAGAATATGTACAAAGTCATCACCTGCGCAGTTGTATAGGTGTGTAAATTTGTTGAAAGAGATTGGGGATAACCAGAAGTACTTCAGAATATGTACAAGGTCATCGCCTGCGCAGTTGTATAGGTGTGTAAATTTGTTGAAAGAAAATCAGAAGAAATCGGTGGTTAATATGGGTTTTGGAAGTTTATTAAACTTCATGGTTGATGGAATTCCGGGGAGATTAGCACACTATGTGATCGAGAAATTTGATGACAAAAAAAATGGTAATTAGGGTAGGTGGTAACAAAATTAAAGTCAACAAAGAGTCTGTTAGGAATTTATTGGGTTTGAGCTACGAGGGGAGGAGGTTTGAACAGATAACCCCATTAGATATGCTTGATAAGAGCGTGAAGCAATGGAGGGATCAGTATGAAGAGCGTTTTGTAGGTGCTTCCCATTTGGTTGACAATATCCAGCAATATGAAGATAAAGATGATTTCAACTTCAGACTCAATTTTGTGATGATGTTTATTATTGTGCTTGTCGAATGTACAAAAAACAGAAGGATGAAAGAAGACATCCTCATATACTTCTACCGTGGGACATATTTCAAGCACTTTGATTGATGTGATTTCATCATTGAAAAAACAAAAGGATGTAAATCAGGGTGGATGCCATACAACAAAAAGTCACTTTTCACCGGCCCCTTGACAATACTCAAGGTATGTTCTTTTTATATATCAGTGGGTTTTCTGATTTTATAAAGGTTGATGTAACATAATTTAAAAAGTATTGGTAACAGTTACATTTTTTCAAGTTACAGCTCCTTTATGTAGAAAGTTTCGAGTGTAAAGGGATAAAGCTTGATCCTAGGAAACAAGCTATAAGTTTTTGGACAAAAGTTGTTTTAAAGAGAAGGGAAAGGCTGGAGATTAGGGATGGGGGTTCGGGAAAGGAAGATTGAAGGAGTTGGTTGGTTGTGAAGAAAAAAATACAGCTGAAGGTGACAAGGTAAAATTTCATGTATTAATGCTTTCTATAAAACTAATTGAAACATAAAATAATGAATAACTCGTATTAAACAATTTGTTAAATATAACGAGCTTTTGAAGATTGAGACTATGCTAGAGAGTACGGAACTACTGAGAGATCAAATAGTTCGTTCTTTTAAAAAGATGTATAAAACGAAAAAGAACAATGAACATGTAGATGTGCTCAAAGCTAGATATTGTTCTATTGTTGAGGTTGCGTCATATTGGTTAGACGATAGAAAGATTATATACCTTCATTAAACTTTTTCATGTGTATAGAGCTAACACCTTCTTCAGCTTCATGCAACTGATCCAAGACCTCTTTGATTTGATTTGTTGGTTCATCAGCTATAATCTTTCTATCGTCTAACCAATATGACGCAACCTCAACAATAGAACAATATCTAGCTTTGAGCACATCTACATGTTCATTGTTCTTTTTCGTTTTATACATCTTTTTAAAAGAACGAACTATTTGATCTCTCAGTAGTTCCGTACTCTCTAGCATAGTCTCAATCTTCAAAAGCTCGTTATATTTAACAAATTGTTTAATACGAGTTATTCATTATTTTATGTTTCAATTAGTTTTATAGAAAGCATTAATACATGAAATTTTACCTTGTCACCTTCAGCTGTATTTTTTTCTTCACAACCAACCAACTCCTTCAATCTTCCTTTCCCGAACCCCCATCCCTAATCTCCAGCCTTTCCCTTCTCTTTAAAACAACTTTTGTCCAAAAACTTATAGCTTGTTTCCTAGGATCAAGCTTTATCCCTTTACACTCGAAACTTTCTACATAAAGGAGCTGTAACTTGAAAAAATGTAACTGTTACCAATACTTTTTAAATTATGTTACATCAACCTTTATAAAATCAGAAAACCCACTGATATATAAAAAGAACATACCTTGAGTATTGTCAAGGGGCCGGTGAAAAGTGACCTTTTGTTGTATGGCATCCACCCTGATTTACATCCTTTTGTTTTTTCAATGATGAAATCACATCAATCAAAGTGCTTGAAATTTGTCCCACGGTAGAAGTATATGAGGATGTCTTCTTTCATCCTTCTGTTTTTTGTACATTCGACAAGCACAATAATAAACATCATCACAAAATTGAGTCTGAAGTTGAAATCATCTTTATCTTCATATTGCTGGATATTGTCAACCAAATGGGAAGCACCTACAAAACGCTCTTCATACTGATCCCTCCATTGCTTCACGCTCTTATCAAGCATATCTAATGGGGTTATCTGTTCAAACCTCCTCCCCTCGTAGCTCAAACCCAATAAATTCCTAACAGACTCTTTGTTGACTTTAATTTTGTTACCACCTACCCTAATTACCATTTTTTTTGTCATCAAATTTCTCGATCACATAGTGTGCTAATCTCCCCGGAATTCCATCAACCATGAAGTTTAATAAACTTCCAAAACCCATATTAACCACCGATTTCTTCTGATTTTCTTTCAACAAATTTACACACCTATACAACTGCGCAGGCGATGACCTTGTACATATTCTGAAGTACTTCTGGTTATCCCCAATCTCTTTCAACAAATTTACACACCTATACAACTGCGCAGGCGATGACCTTGTACATATTCTGAAGTACTTCTGGTTATCCCCAATCTCATTCAAAAGACTTTCCAAATCATCTTTCTCTCCCTCTTCAACTGGAAGCACCATGTTTTTGAGTTTCAAGGGTTTCTTGACTGGTTTTTCTACTGTCAAAATTTTTTTTTTCTAAGTATGTTATATGGACATGTGTTTACACTTATGTCACATAGTTTAATGTTACAATTTACCTTTCCCTAGTTTCTTGACAAGTCCTGCATCCTTTACTTTGTTTTCAGCCTTATCTAGACTCTTTCCACTATCCAGTACTATTGGTTTGTCGATTGAGTTGCTGAATTTCGTCAAAACATGACTTGCTATTCGACCCCTTTGTCTAACTGCACACATTACAATATTATTCAATGACATACACAAGAACGGAAAAAGCTGATGTATATGATATGTTGATGTAAAACCTAACAAAGTATAACCTGATGTAGATGAGATGTTGATGTAATTTTTCCTGTTAAAGAGAATATAAACTTATTTTAGTATTTTAAACATAAGAAAAAATGTATCATTTCAAGCATTCATAATTTTTTTAAATACCTGCTTGATACACTCTTAAACCTTTGTTTACTTTTATCAGGATTCTTTCTCCCCCTTGTTGTTGACACTTTGTTTACACCCTCACTACAATCAAACAAATTAGAATAGATGAGTTACTTTTTAGTCATATTTTTAATTAGTTCAAGTCACACTAAATGTAAATTTACATATTCCTATATAAAATGAATTAATTTTTAAGTTAATCATTACACTCATTATCTCAATATGTAACATTTAAAACATCATAACTTAAAATTGAGCTAAAGAAGATTAAGAATATTTCAAACCAATAAACACACATCTAAGTTGCCATGTTATACAATTGTTACCTATGCATGGTGCAATTGATAAGTAACCGATTCCCAAAATAATAACGTAACAGATATGTATAACAATAAATTGCCCTGTTATACTAAGTAACATTAAGTATACATTAAGGCCAAATAAGACTGACCATTATTTTGCACATCATAAATCAAAAACACAATTTCGTAAAAATGGGGGTAATCAAGCAGTAAAATCTATGAAACCAATATACACCATCCAACCTGCCATGTTACACAAACTAGATTTAGGCATAAAAACTACCTCACACACATGTGTATTCAAAATTTAAGAATTTATTGATTAAATACAATACTTATCTTATCATGGTACAAAATTTCAAATCAACAAACAACAAAATAATAATGTAACATATATGTTACAACCAAATTGCATTATTATATCATGTAACGTTAAATATACATTAACTTAAAATTGATCTGGTTATACCTTTGCGTATCATCTTTCTCAACCTCACTTTTTGGTTTCTTGTTACCAATTTCCTCTTCAACTAATAACTTTCGTTTTTTTTTTGGGATCCTTATAGAAGCAAAAGCAAAAGTTTACTAACTTTAATAAATCAATTCAATGTTAAATAGAAGGATTCTATATATCTTACAAAATCACTGTCTGACTCATTAGGCGTAACAGTTAAGTCATGTTTTGTAGGATTGTCTTCCGAATTCATCCCCACATTCCTACACCAAATTCGAGCCATGGTATATCATTTTTTTGTCAAAAGTTAAGATTTTTCTGTTAAAACTGACACTTAATCAACCCGAACTTAACCTTAATCAACTTACATTTCATGTTTTGTATCCGGTGTTCTCTCTGGTATTTCGGTACCCTTTGACTTGCTTCCGGCTTCGTCGTCCTCGACCTGTTCGTCGTTCTCGCCGGGTTTTCTTGTTGAAAAGAAAAAAATCGGATCTTTATCATTTATTTTGGACGGATCGTCGACGAATCCGGACGGCAGCCGTCGAGCATCTTTTTTGGTTCTCATGCTTTGAAAATTTTTTTTTGCTTTAGTGACAAAGGAAACCATTGACGATGAAATTAAAGTCGGATTATAGCATTTACCTGAAATCGCGACGAAGATTGTTGAAATTGCGACTAAGAATGTTGAAAGTACGCCTAATTTCCGGTCGTCGACCGCTGTTTAGGGAGAAAAACCTTTCGGTGGTCGGCGGTTGCTTTGGTAGAAAAAAGGGGGAAAAGAAAGAGGGTTTGAAAAAGGGGGGAACTATTGTACGGTTTCCCTTTTTTTTTTTTAATAACAAGTACAAAAAACATTTTTCCAATTCTATCTTTTTTGTACTGTTTTGTACCACCTCCAATTTTTTTAATCTAAAAATATCCAATCTACTTTTTCACTTTTAATATACACCATCCAATGTAAAGATCTATGGTTCAAATCAAGTTTTCAAAGTTTCTTTATCTCAACCAGGTTTCCAAAATATCCTTCCCCTATATATACATATATATATATATATATAAGAACAACCTTACCTGATAGGCAAGAGTCCGAGTCGCAGGGATCAGATCTAGTAGGTCCGATTGATCCAATTGCTCCCGAACTCGATCCTCGCTATTTGGGTTGTTTGTGGATCAGCTGCTTGCAAATGTCAACCTAGGGACGACTGATGTCATTTACCCACGTTATTTCTTTCTTTCTTTTATTTATTTATGTTTATGTTAGTTTTAGCTGGTTTCTAGAAAGTAGTAGTGTTGAACGTGGGTAGTTCTTCTTTATGTGCTTGGGTTATGTAATGGCCGATTATCAATGAAGAAGGCAGTTTTTGATTAAGAGTGTATTCCTTGCTATTCTAATTTGTGGCTGAATTAGAAGGTGATCTTGGAGGTCCAATTTGAAGTTTCGTGGTGTAACTGTATCGAGCATCATATTGGAAAATTGCCCATCAATTCTTTGAGTGGTGTTCCTGTATCTCATTAGGGTTGGCGTGAATTTAAATTTCGTGATTAATTGGGTAATATTTGATCATGTTTCTAAGCTTCTGATTATCATTACCCAGTATATTCCCACTTTTTAGTTGGGTATGGGGGGAAGGATAGATGCAAACCTTGCCCATACCCCAATTGAAATAGAGGCTGCTCCGAAAGAGTTCCCGGCTCAAAGTTATCGTTTAAAGTTGATCATCCTAATGATTTTAATGCTATTTCATAAAATAATTAAAATAACGTTAAAATTAGTCAACTTTTACTTTTGCCCCTTAAGGGCCCACACATATATATACATTATATGTGTACACCACAAATGAGGTGTGTGTGTATAATATATATATATAAACAGATATTATTATTTTTTATTGACACTAACATGTCATAAGTTTATAAAAATGAATGATCATGGTGTATTCTAACTATTCATACATTTTAAACATTTTTTATGTTTTCATACTATGACAATTTCTCATTTTTGAACTTCACTTTTGTTTCGGATTTGTATGTGTTTGAACTTACTGTTTTTTAATAATTAAGTTTCAAAGCGATATAAATCTTTTGAATTTGTATTAATTTGATATTAAAAACGAGCCGAACCAAACCAAGCCGAACCACTCGGTTTTAAAACAAGGCGCGCAACGAGCACAACATTTGGCTCGATTTTTCAATTTTGAACAAAGCTGAGCTGCTTGATTTTAAACAAGCCGAGCACGAGAATACCCTCGCTCGGTTCGAGTTGTTTACGAGTCGAACCCATTTAAGGTTTTTAAAAATATATATTTAATTGTTTTTCTTTTGTCAATTTATCAAATTTTAATTTATTGATTAACAAAACTTAAATTTTTTATTCGCAAAAATAACTTTAATTTTTTTTAATGAAGTTATTAATTATGCAAATGAATTTTATTTTATGATATTAATTTTAGTGCCCATATGGTTAGTTATAATAATATTTTGATTTTTTTTGTTAAAACATCATATCAACTACATGTCGTTTATACATATTTATTAGACACTATTATTAACGTGTTTTACAATCAGCTTACAACCCTTAACTTTGCTCAATTAATTTTGATAAACATGTTAAATGTGTCATGTTCAAGTTAGCTTAAAATTAAAGCTATTAGAATTAGGGTTGAAAACTTTGATATGAATAAAAATATAAGGAGGGTTCATGTTACAAGACTCAATCCACCAACCCACGATCCAACCCATTATCCCCCCCAATTTGTCAACTTGACAGTTGACACCCCTAATACATGACCATGTTAAAATAAAAAAAGTCATTTTTGTGTGCAAAATGTAAGAAATATGATGATTTTATCACACAAGTGCTAATTTTTTATACTGTATAAAATCATGCATAATATATCTATGTGAAAATTGCATTTGTAAGTATCAACTCCGTGTGTGATAAAATCACATAAACTCTGTATACTATACACACAAAAATGACTTTATATTTTAAAATTTTGATATGTATTTATTTGCATGTACATCTAAAAGAGTATTGTATATTATACATTAAAAATTTATACATTAAATAAATATATAATTTCGCAAATTTAGAAGGAAAATATGCAATTCTCTCTTGTAAAAGAAGTTGAGTGATTTTTGGTCACAAAAAAACTGGTTCAAACATGTTTCGATTAAATTCATTCTAACGTGTTGGAAATGCTTGTCAAATCATAAACCATAAACCCAAAATTCACAATGACGAGTATGAAGACACAATAAGTAGAAAAAAATAAGTTTTAAAACTTAAAAGTTAGAAGCAAAAAACTAAACCATAGATCTAAACAAGTGTAAAGCTAAATAGTAAAACTAAACTCTAAAGTATAGCAACAAGTAGAAAAACAAAACATAATGTCAAACAAAAAGATATAAAGAACCAGAAAACATAAATTTTAAAACTAAAAGTTGTACCTTAGGATCTACACCCAAGAAGATAAAACATCAAACTAAAACTTAACACATAATAGCAATCAAGATATACACATTGTTGACAAGCAGGAAAGAAATAACAAATTAGAAATCATGAGCACAAGAACACGATGAGCTAAAAACATAAATTTTATAACCTAAAATCTAAACCATAAAATCTAAGCCTAAAGCTAAACTTTAAAAGATAAGATTATAGAGTTCGCTGATTTGGTCTCAATACCGCTGAAATGAGTGTAATTATAATTTGTTTATGTAGGTTCATAAGTAACTAAAAATTATTATCATCATTTTTACTGTGTATATAATGGTTGGATGCCTGAAAGTTATTTATTTTTTTGCTTAAAAATTATAAAGAGATAGTAGTCATCTAATTTTTAAATTTATAGTTAGGATTAAAGTATTTAGAAAAAAAATATTAAATGGTAAAATATAATATACCAAAAAATACCAAATGGTAAAGAGCTAAGCTCTAACTTTTAAAAGTGCTTTAACCTATGGTCAGATTCAGCTCACAACCCCTTCAAACGAACCAAGCTCTTCATACCAAATGTAGATATATAAGCTCTTTTATAGCAATCTAAATACATAAAACTCACACCAAAATGATTGTAGAGGGAAAAACAATAAAAGTAAAATGTGATGGAAAAAGAAAAACAAAAGACACTACTTCTTTATTTAATAAACAAATGTGTCTTTAAATAGCCTTACAGTACATAACGTGAGAACTTGAAACAAGGAATAAAATTTTACTTCTTCCTAAAGAACTGTACAACTATTGATTGCATTGTATACTACCAAGTTATTTGGTCAATTTGACAGATTCTTCACTCCCTTGTTCATACGTGCAAAAATATTAATCCAAATGAATCAATAAACCCATTTGACCCGACATGTGAAATAATTGATTACCCAACAATCACCTCCTAATTGTTTATTGTCTTGTTCACAGTAGGGTCGGTTCCTCATCTTCAATCAAATTCGCCTCTTGATTTTTCATCTTTGGACACTCATTGTTGCAGTGACCAAATTCACTACACTTATAACTTTTCACATGGCTTTTATCCCAAAACCGCTCAATAACATCTCGACCCTTCACAGAACCACGGGCTCTTCCCCGACCACATCCAAAGTCATCTCGGTTTGAACTTCCAACACCACAATGTTTAAACCCATGCGGTTTTTCTTGACTAGCTAACAACAAGCTTCCTTTGAATGTCCTCTACTTTCTTAGTTCATTTAAACCGATGCTCGTATGCTTTTAATCTACCAACAGCTCATCGCATAACATTGACTCCAAATCAAAACATTGTTCAATTGAAGCCACAATTCGAAGAAACGACTTGTGCATTGAATCTAGCGGACCTTTTCACCAACTCAACTTTTTCAAGCTTATATCCAAAACTCCATACTTTTGATGCTAAACCTATCAATTTTTTCATAATATCATCAACTATTTTGCCATCCTTCATTCGCAAACTTTCAAGCTCCCTTTTTGATGTTACAAGTCGAGCCGCTCTCACCGATCTACACCCACATACCGTGTTTTCACGCCCGTCCCACAATGTTTTAGGTCGGTGTAACCTGACATTTGCAAAACCATCTCCTCGGATATAACTTGAAACAAGAAGGCAAGTGTTTTTTTTGGCTTTCTTAAGGTTGATTTTTTCACCCAAAACCGTTGCTTTGACGATCTCTCATATCCCATTTCCATTCATAATCGACTTCACTTTGACCACCCATACCAGATAATTTATAGAGGTCAAAAACAGAACTTGGAAGGACATTGAAATGCCTTCTTTAACCGGTATCATTGCCCTCAGCATCACCTCTTCTTCCGATCAACCTGTTACAAGAGTGTTATACCACCGATCAAGAATACAGGCAACTGTTTGTAACTTTTTCTTTAACCTGTCAAACAAACAAAACCCAAAGCCAGCTGCTTTGACAGATTCTTCACGTCCGTTTTTCACGCACCTCCGTATGTTACACTCTTTTTCACACGAACAAGCTGATCAAGAGTAGAAGCTGCTTTAGTGACTCTTTAACCTCTGATTAGATTTAATTCACAACCCCATCAAACGAACCAAGCTCTTGATACCAAATGTGGATATATAAGCTATTTTATAGCAAATTAAATACACAAAACTTGCACCAAAATGATTCATGCATGGAACTTGCAGAGTGAAAAACAATAAAAGTAAAATGTGATCGCAAAAGGAAAAACAAACGTTGCTACTTATTTATTCAATAAACAAAGATGGCTTTAAATAGCCTCGCAGTACATAACGTGAGAACTTGAAACAAGGAATAAAAAGCTACTCTCTTAAAGAACCGTACTCTTATTGACTGCAATGTATGCTACCAAGCTACTCGGTCAATTTGACGGATTCTTTAACTCCCTCATTCAAACGTGTAAAAATATTAACCCAAATGAACCAATAAACACATTTAACCTGACCTGTGAAATAAACGATTACCCAACATCTTCACCTCAACCTCAACATTTTACCATGGCTATTAGTCATATAAAATTTAAACGTAATTGGAGAAGATAAGGTGGAATTTGGATTAACCAGTCGCATTTACCCAATTTTTTCATTGCTACGTCCTCTTTAATTAGTAGTCATGGAAAGAAATGTTTTTGATTATAACGTTCTCTTGGATACGGTGATTGTTGAGGAAATTTTATTTGTCCTCTTCTTTTTAATTGTTGTTGCACACTGTATAATACTATCAAAACATCGTTAAAGAAAATACGATTATTTACAAATTTGGAAAAAAATTACATGAATTTGTGATAAAAATTTTATTTTGGTAAACATATAATAGAACAATCCAAGTCTTGATAGAACAACCCATTTTGACATTTAAAACTGGTATAAACAGGCTCGTAAAGCCAAATAAAAGATCATTCACCAATGAAATATCAAATATCTGTCGGTGAAAATCCGAAAGAAAATCACGCATGGGTGAAGGCTTAGTGACAGATATTACCAACACAAATTTGCAACATATCGTTTACAGTTACTTCGAAGAATATTTCTAACATATCTAGTAAACTTTTACTTTTAAGTAGGATCTGGGATAAGAGAAGAAGACAAACATTACCCATATCTAAAATTATGCCTGACAAAATGGGTGGGTTGGGTTAAAGGTTCAGAGAAGATTAAGATTGAGAGAGAAAACCAGAAACTTTTTTATTATAATGTTGCTCTCAAATACAAACTCAATCATGCCTTATATAGCATGGAGACTAACTAACTACTAACTACTAACAGACACAACAAACAACTCAATCAATTACACAACAGACTCAACAAACTCTTTAGTTTGAAGTAGTTTCATCACCCTCCCTTACTTCAAACTCCTGCATCCCAACTTGTTGTCTAAAATAAACAAACTTTTCCTTAGAAATGGCCTTAGTCAACATATCAGCTAGCTGTTCATTGGTCCCACAAAACTCCAACTGAATCAACTCTTGCTTCACCAAATCATGAATAAAGTGATGTTTTAACTCAATATGCTTTGATCGACTGTGCATAATAGGATTTCTCGAAAGATTAATAGCCGACTTATTGTCACACAAAATCACAGTAGGACCAGTTTGATCAATACCCAGATCACTCAGAATTCTCCTGAGCCATATACCTTGACAAGCAGCAGCAGTAGCTGAAACATATTCAGCCTCAGAGCTCGATAGAGCAACAGAAGACTCTTCCTAGAACTCCATGAGACCGCACAATTACCCAGCATAAAAACATTATAAAAACATTAGCTGAAACACTTTTTCGATCATCCACACATCCAGCCCAGTCACTATCTGTGTAACCAACCAATTTTAACTCATTCTCCCTTCCATACCATAATCCATACTTAGGAGTACCGGCAATATACCTCATAATCCTCCTGACTGCTCCTTGATGAACTTTGGACGGTTTCTGCATAAATCTTGAAATAACACTTACTGAATAGGCCAAGTCAGGTCTGGTGTGAGTAAGGTAGATAAGACCACCAACAGCACTTCGATAATTCCACTCATCTGCTCTTCCAGACTTATCGTCTTGTTGTAGCTTTTCACTAACATTCATAGGAGTACTTTCTACATTGGCACTTCCCATTCCAAACTTGATCAACAGGTTCCTTGCATACTGTGATTGACACACAAATACTCCATCTTTGGCTTGAGTTACTTCTAGACCCAGAAAGAACCTTAGTAGGCCCATATCAGACATCTCAAATTCTGATTTCACACTTACCTTGAACATATTTATCAACTCCTGATTAGAACTTGTACATACTATGTCGTCTACATAGAGACATACATACATAATTCCTTGACTTGCAACTTCCTTGACATACGGTGTAGGCTCACTGTAGCTTCTGACAAAGCCATGCTTGATAAAGTACCCATCAATCTTGGAGTACCAGGCACGAGGTGCTTGTTTTAGGCCATAGAGAGCCTTTCTCAACTTGTACACTTTCCCTTCGCTGCCCTTAGTAACGAACCCTTCAGGTTGCTGTACATAGATCTCTTCATTCAGCTCACCATTCAGGAATGCCGTCTTAACGTCTAGCTGATGAAGTTTCCACCCATGGTGTGCTGCAATGGCTATGATAACTCTAATGGTTTCAAACCTTGCAATTGGTGCAAAAGTTTCAGTGTAGTCTATGCCTTCTATTTGTGAGTACCCCTTGGCTACTAGTCTAGCCTTGTGCCTGGAAACCCTTCCATCTGGTCCAACTTTAGTTTTGAAGGTCCACTTCACACCGACCGCGTTCTTACCTTCTGGTAGGTCAGTGAGTTCCCAAGTGTTATTCTTCTTAAGTGCAACAATTTCCTCACCCATGGCTTGCTGCCATTCGACTTTATCGGCTGCTTCGGAGTAGGAAATTGGATCAGTTATGCTTAGTGCGAAAAGCTGGGTTTCTTCATCCACCATGTCTCTGCCCGTGTGATAATCTTTTAACCAAGATGGGGGTTTGCTGGTTCTTTTGAGTGGGGTTTGAGTGGGTGCTGATGAGGGTTGCGTGCTCGATTGGGTCATTGGTTGTTGTTGTGAGTCTGAGGGTTGATTAGGTGAAGTAGGAGGATGGGTGGTTGAGGAGTTGGTTTGATTAGATGCGACAGGTGGGTTGGTACTAGTTGAGGCCTGAGTGTGGTCACTGTCTAAGTCTGAGTGTGTGGTAGGAAAAGGATCTGAGAAGTGGGTCTGATCGAGGAGTATTTCTTTTGTACCTTCATTGTTCCATGCCCACACGCCATCCTCATTAAAGATGACATGCTTTTGTACAGTAAACCTTTTTGTGGTAGGGCAGTACAGCCTATATCCATAACTTTGTTGGGAGTAGCCCACAAATATACATTTTTCTGATCTGTGGTCAAGTTTTTGTCGATTGTGAGGAGGTATAAAGCTGTATGCAGTGCATCCGAATATCCTAAGATGATATACAGTGGGCTTCGTTCCTTCCCACTCCTCTATGGGGGTCTTGTTTGGTCTAGCCTTGGTGGGTGATCGGTTGAGTAAGTACACTGCCGTGGATACTCCTTCTGCCCAAAAGCAATTGGGTAATTGCTTTTGTTTAATCATGCTCCTGGTTAGGCCCATTATGGTTCGGTTCTTCCTTTCGGCCACCCCGTTGTGTTCGGGAGTGTAGGGAATGGTGAGTTCCCGCCGTATTCCGTGCTTTTCGCAGAATTGGTGGAATTCTTGAGAGCAGAACTCTCCCCCTCGGTCAGTCCTTAGCACCTTGATAGGTTTCTCACACTCCTTCTCAACCAGGGCCTTGAAATGTTTGAATTGGTTGAAGGCGTCTGACTTGAACTTCAAGAAGTATACCCAGTTCATTCGAGTATAGTCATCGATCAGTAGGAAGTAGTACAGACTGCCTCCTAGGCTTGGAACTTGCATCGGTCCGCACAGGTCAGCGTGGACTAGTCCCAGTTTTTGGGTGGCCCTCCATGAGGTTGAGTCGAAGGGTGATTTATGGTGTTTGCCTGTGATACACGCGTCGCACTGTTTGGATGGATCTATGGAAAAGGGAAGGCCCCGGACCATGCCTTTGTCTGAAAGCAGTTTTAACCCGTGAAGGTTTAAGTGGCCATACCTGAGGTGCCAAAGTCTGGTGGCACTGGTTGATGCACTTTCATGGTTTCCACCAGCATCTTGTGAGGCATCTAGCAGAAACATGTTGTTGTTGGATACTGGTATGGACATTAAGTTGGTTCCGGTTGCCTTGTTCCGAATGGTGCACTTGCCATCCTCGAAAGTTAGGGAGTAGCCCTTCTTCATCAATTGGCCCACACTTAGTAAGTTGTATTCGAGCCTGGGTGCATAGTATACATCATCAAGAAGCTTGTATAGGTCTCCATACATGGGGATCTTTATTGTGCCTCGTCCTTCGACCCCAAGCTTCTTCTTGTCTCCGAGGTTTACTTCTAGCTTAAAGGATTCGTCCAGCGTGGTGAAGCTTCCCTTGGACCCGGTCATGTGGTTGGAGCACCCGGAGTCCAAGAACCACAAGTGGGAGTTGTTTCTAATCTCTCCTGTGCTGGCGACTAGAACGAAGTCGTTTCTTTCTTCTACAGCCAGTGGGGAGGTCTGGGCAAAGAACAGGTGGGGTTCTTCCTGCATAGTAGGTGGTTGAGAGTTATCTTCGGTTGCGACTTGGGCCTGGTTCTCTTCATTGAACCAGCAGTCTTTCTTTACGTGTCCATGTCTGTTGCAAATGTGACACTGGGGTCCCCGATTTCGTTCGGGGAGGCGTCCTCGGCCTCTGACCCGGGCCGGATTCCGGCCTCTGCCCCTAAATTGATTTCCTGAGTAGCCTCGATCTTGAAACACTTGAAGGGCTTGTTCTTCTGTTCTTTCTACTTGGGTGTTGGATCTACTGTTTATGCGAGCTTCATGGGACTGAAGTGACCCCATCAGCTTGACTGGGGTGAGTCTGGATAGATCATTGCTGACCTCAATTGATGGTACTATGTAATCGAACCTCGGGGTAAGGCTTCGGAGGATCTTCTCAACCACTGTCTGATCGGTGACCGGTTCTCCATAGGAGCGTCGCTGGCTTACGATAGTCATCACTCTGGAGAAGTAGTCTCCTACTGCTTCGTCTTCTTTCATGGTCAGGTTCTCGAAATCTCTCCTTAGGCCTTGTAGTTTGATGGCTTTAATCTGGTCATCTCCTTGGTACTCCATCTTCAATATCTCCCATGTCTCTTTTGCGGAGTTGGCGGCTGCGATGCGGGAGAATAATTGGTCATGAACGGCTTGCTGGATGATGGCCATGGCGTGCGCGTCCTTCTTCTGATCCGCCTTGAGTCTGGTTAGGTCGGTGTCTGTAGTGTTTATCCCGGACTCCACGAGATCCCACAGGTCTCTTGAGCGTAGAATGGTCTTCATTCGTATGGACCAGAAGTCGTAGCCCTCGCCTTTGAAGATGGGTATGGGTGTTGGCTGAGTGGGCAAGGCGCTTGTGGGTTCCGCCATTGGAGTAGTTGCGAGAAGCTTGTTTTGGTCTGAGGCGAGGGTTGAGAGAGACGGTGGCTCTGATACCACTAAAGGTTCAGAGAAGATTAAGATTGAGAGAGAAAACCAGAAACTTTTTTATTATAATGTTGCTCTCAAATACAAACTCAATCATGCCTTATATAGCATGGAGACTAACTAACTACTAACAGACACAACAAACAACTCAATCAATTACACAACAGACTCAACAAACTCTTTAGTTTGAAGTAGTTTCATCATGGGTAACGGGTTCAGAATAGGTTTGGGTTAGGATGAGGCGGGTCAGGACGGATTTTAAGCAAAATTAGTTCGGGTCTAAATAGATTATTCTTAAAAATACATCAATTAAGTTTAACTTAAGATGTGTAATAAGTAGAAAAATAGTCTATTTGGATAATTTTTAGTGATTTTGTCATCAAATATGTTATTAATCATTCTCAAATGTTTGAATCCATTGCATTTACATACTTTTTTGGTTACCCGTCTTGACCCGCATTTTGTTTAAGTTCTACCCATCTTAACCCATTCAATATTATAATGTTACCCATTTCAACCCATCATACTACAATTGTTTACCCAAACCAACTCATTTCCTTTAACATGGGTAAAAATTGACACCTCTATCTAAAATAGGATAGAGGTTGATTCAGAGATCCATAATTGCGAAAAATATTACCAACGCATATTTCGCGACATATGACCTACACATTGATATTTTTATTTTCCAATCGATTTTCTGAGGGGTGCGCTTAAAACTAATATATTCAATTTGTCACCTCCTAAATGCATAAAGGTTAAAGATACATGTTTAGGAACAAAAATGACTTCCAACATCATTGCTTGGCAAGTAAAGATTCCGGTCATTAGCTTAAAATATAATAACCCATAAGAAAGTGAAGTACCAAAACCATTAGGCTACTTACTATATCCTAGATGGAGTTCTTTACTTTTAATCTTTGTTTTGAGTTTTGGCTTCATCTTTCCTTACCTACAAGATGGTCTACCATAGTCCATCAAAAGCTTGCCATTAAATCTTTCCATTGACTTGGTCAAAGACGAGCTGCTGTATTGTTGATTGGTCCACCTCATATCGCTTCGTTTAGCCACTTCACACATTGGAGATGACATGTGGCTTGATGACATCGCTACGTCGCCTTCCAGTATTCGTAACACCTGAATGACATTAAGGTTTATTAAGACTCAAACTAATGAGAGTTTGTTTGGATTGAGTATTAAATCATTGGCGGAACTTGAAAATAAACCCTGAGAGGAGGCTGGACTCAATACGTATAAAATTTTCCAACAAAATAATAGTAAATCATTAATCAACCCTTCTGAGCGAAAAAAAGGGCAGGGGCGGGGCACCCCCAGGCCCCTCAAAAGCTTCGCCCCTGTATTAAATCTATTTATCGCTTTTCAAAACAAATTGTTTGGAATATGCATCCATAGATATGCAATCCAATTATCCAAACACCCAGACGTGAGTGATCTTGGCAATTTGGCATGAATACAGGCTAGTTTGGGTTCTTCCCCACCACCCTTTAACTCTACTTTAAACAAATAAAATTTAATTATTACAATAATAATTTACAATATTTTAGAAGATTGTATGCATAAAGAAACACTTTGGCCAACTTTCACCCACTTCAAAGTTCGAACCTTTGACAATTGACCAATTTTCTTTTTTTAATTTATTTTTGCAGTTTTATACGTCAGGGAATAGACACATTATGAATCGGCCAATTCATAAATAGATGGTTTTAATTTGCTACCACTTGACTGAGACTAAATATAATTCTAGTTTTGTGATTACCATTTGGAAGCACCTGTATTTCTTATTTTCAAACCTCAAATGCAAAAAATGAATCATGAATATGAATGAAAAATTACCTGTGACATTTTAGGTCGTAAATGAGGATCCCGTTTAATGCATAGGGAAGCTGCTTGCAACATGTAATGCACATCATCTTCTGAATAAAAATTCTCTAACCGAGGGTCAACCAATTCGTTAATGGCATTTTCTTCCAACAATGGACGGGCCTATAAAGATCAAATCAAATCAAATCATGATTATAATACTTTGATGTCAAACTCTTGAACAGATCGATTTGGCTATAATAGAATGTGTGGAAAGTCACAGAAAGTATGTTTTTATGCATACATGAGCAACCCGTAAAAGACATTATTTAGAAGATAGAGATTATCATTTTATATAGTTTTCATGATAAAATCTGACAAACTATTTATTTTAGAAAAATTGGAAGAATTGACCCAAAGGATTTGCATTTTACAGGCCAATGCGACCTTACCCATTCCAATCTTTACTGAAATATGGCATGTCTTGACCTGTAATCCAATCCACTTATTTTGCCATCTCTATGAGAAATGTGCTCATTCTGTTTTTATTTGGACTTGAAAGTTGAACCCATGATACTCAGGGTTTCCTCTTTCGGGCCATGTTACTATCACGTTGAGAACTAAAGTTAGCGGCAAGTAACCCATCAAAACTAGTAAACTTTTAGAGTTCAGTTAAAGAGGAGGTTCAGGGTTCAATTCCTAGCAAATGTTGTATTTGATGTAGTTTAAGATTAGACAAATGTAGAATCTATTTGACGTTCAAAAAAATAATTAATATAAAGAGAGAAAAACCAACTTATTTATCTGACTTTTAGAATTTACGGACAGCGGCGGAGCTTGGTCGACTTGAGAGGGGGCGGAAATTTTTGAAACCCAGAATACATTTTAATTTTTTGAAGCAAAGGGGGTCGAAACCCCTATTTTTAACTAAAAATAGCATTTCGGCCGAAAAATTAACAACACGGACGGAAAAGTTAAACCTTAAAAGATAAAACATCATAAAAATCAAACCTTTACGGGAAAATGGGTCAAAAGCAACCGTAACTTCAGAAACTCACCCATTCTGCAAGGCATTGCTGGCCCTTGGGCCGATTAAGATCAAATGCTTTTCTTCCAGAAACAAGTTCCAGCAATACAACCCCGAAGGAATATACATCAGCCTTCTCAGTGATCTGGCCACTTTCTGCATATTCTGGGGCAAGATATCTGAACCAATTTAAAGATTATTCTTTTGTTTAAAAGATAACGGAGGTGTTTCAAAGGGACAAAAGAGTATATGCATTAAAGAATTACCCAAATGTTCCAATTACTCGGGTTGATTCCCCTGTATCTCCATCTGGCTGCCACCTTGCCAGGCCAAAGTCCCCAACCTTGCAAAAAAAAAAAGAAAGAAAAAATGTAACAACGCTGCTTTTTATGTAAAGAAACATAAAAAGGTATAATGCATAACCTTATGATAATGATTTATAAGGTTTTAATGCAGTTGGATGACGTTAACTAGTTTTACAAGTAAATTGTTGATGTAACATGGCACTTGTTGACGTCATTTCAGCCACACCACATCAGTTGCCACAGACGCAATACACGAGTATGTGTGAAAAATTCTAAAAAAAGTAAAAAATAGCAATAAGGTTGAAACTTTTCTTTTTTCTAATTAGCATTTACATATAATTAAATTTTATATCAAGACCACATAGCATTTGCATATTTACCAAGTTGACAAATAAGATGTCGCATCAACAATTTTAAAAAATAACAAACCTACATGATACATGCTATTTTTAGCTAAAATAGGGACAAAGTGTAAAGTTTACTTCACATGCACTTTGCCTCTACAAATAATCACCATACATATTTCTAGTTTATACAAACAAGAAGGCAGCACACTTAGGTTTTTTACAGGAATAGATTTTTATAGTTCATACAGTTTTAAGGTAAATACCATAGGTTCAAAATCATGGGTGACTAGGATGTTGTTGGGCCGAACATCACGATGCACAATGCAGCCCACTCTGCATTCTTCATGAAGATATCTCAGTCCTCGTGCAGCTCCCACTGCAATTTTTTGGCGGGAAGACCACTCTAATGGAACCTGATGATGTCCTGGTACACCACATAAGCCTATTTAATTAGCCCTTATAATTACTAAAACAACGATAACAACATGCATTATGTTTTATTTGCTTGTTAACAAAGTACAATCTTAATGTTATAGTTAAAGACTAAAATTTGAAACTCTCTCGGATTCACGATGGAGAAAGCATCCACAATCTATTATGAATTCAGATCCCAATAAGCATTACATACAGATGGTAGTTTTTAAAACCATTTACCTACGAATGGATTGATTTGGGTTGCTTTTTTTTTCCGGATAAATTAATCCAAAAAAACTGTCAAATAGACAAACAAGTGTTCCATCTTGCCGCCTCTAGTGTATCATATTATTTGGAGACAGCAGTTTAGGGCTTACCATAAAGATGAAAATCCAACGATCTGTTGCAAATATATTCATAAACTAACAGCCTCTTTCCATCTTCAACACAAAATCCAATCAACATAACAACATTTCGATGTTGAGCACAGCTCAGCACCTCAACTTCTGAGCAGAACTCTTTATCACCCTGACAACTAGCCAATTTATGCTGTTTGACAGCAACCGTCTGCCCATCTGGCAGGACACCTCTGTGAACTGACCCAAACCCGCCTTCAGCCAAGAAATTTGCTTTAGAAAACCCGCCAGTAGCAAGCTCCAGCTCAGCATAGCTGAACCAACGTGGTGGTTTTCCAACAATAGGTGCCTTGTGTAAACATATTGAACATAAAGGAGGTGGTACCGAGGGCGTGTTTCTTGACAATGATACTGCTTCTCTAACACTCCCAGTAAATTGTGTTTCATTTCTATCTGTTTTAATTTTACCTTGTGAAGATCGGTAACTTGAAGTTAAGATGTCAGCAATCCATGGCTGAAACCTGAGGCTAGAGGAAGATGATGATGCATTATCATTTTCAGAATCTGAACTTGATTCAGTGAGACTACGGTTTCCTTTCTTGGTCAGTAACTCGTCTTTAAAAGACATATTAGTTGCAGGGATTGAAAATGGTGAAGTGCCAGGATCAGAGCTTGAAAGTGATGAATTTCCTGGTTCTGTTGTAGTATATATTTCAGGACTGCTTGTTGGAGTACCAACAGATTTTGATTTGTCTGTTTTGTTTATTTCTTGATTTTCAGATGATTTTTCTGCTTTGGAAGCACAATTTAGTTTGATTTCCTTTTCTGGAGATCCAGTTAGATTTAGGCGAAGAACTTTTGGCTGTGATTTCTTCATAGTGACAATATTGCATTGCAATTCTTCCATACATGACTTTTGTTCATGCTTAAGATTCCTGATAGTAATATATACACAAAAGGTATTTTAAAACCAAAAATAGAAGCACTGGAAAAAAAAAATAGTAGAGGTGAAAGGTTTGACTCAGGTTATTTTTCTTTTTTAATGAGGTCAAACGGACAAAAAAGCAGCTTAAAGATAACAGGTCAAGCGTATTGATTTGTAAATCACAAGTATACACAGTAAAATCTCAATTATAATAGGGTTATTGTTAGGGTAGAGGAAGGTCAGATGTGGACAACATTTACTGGTACATCTGATTGTTTTGTTTAAACATACTAATTTTTTTGCTTGGCTCGTTTAACTTCGGGAGCTCGAACTCAAGTTTGGTTCATTTCGAGGTCTATTTCTAAATTCTAAAGCTCAAGTTCGACCCTTGAATAGTTTTCCAAGCTCAGACTTGGCTTAGGATTAGCTTGTTTTTTTATATTAATTAATAATATATTTAATTAGATTTATAACTATTATATATAAAGTACAATTTTTATATATAACACAGTATTATTTAGTTTCTTTACTATGATGATATATGCATAATATTACTTAGCATGTAAATGTATATTTAATGTAAAAAATATCAATTGGATAAATAATTGGTTCATTTAGGCTCTTAAGCCTTGTGCTTGTTTATTAAACAAGCTTTTTTTTAGGCTCAAGTTTGCACTCGACTTGTTTTGAGCTTTTAGCAAACCAATATCTAATAGTTTATTAGCAACCTGGCTTGTTTACACCCTCATCTATTACTCATTCCAAGTTATTTTATTTATTTATAATTTTCACATGTCCGTTCAACTTTTAACATTTGAAGGTACTTTAATATGTAAAATGGTTGAGAGACTTTTGTGAGAAAATAAAAGTAGGATGGTTTTTATGTGTGAAAAACTATGGAAAAACTTTTGTAAACAAAAACAAAGTATAATGATTTCTTCTGATATATCATATATGCCCCTACATTAATGGTAGAATACTAAAATCTTAAAAGATATTTTGAAATGTTACTTGTCCAAAACAACCCAACTAGCTTGGAACTTTTTGGCTTCCGCAGCAACTACTCCACATTGTGCTCCAGAAACAACTTTAATCTTCACATTTACCTATGAAAAATAAGCAAATAGGATCGGAAATCACGAAGCTAATGGAACTCATAAGCCATTAATAATTCAGGAACAGTGAGTCATATACCTTAGTTGGATCATATACATTATGAAGCTGAAAAATCATTTGGGAGCAAGAATCAGTAATATCAACTTTCTGATCTGTTTTCGTTTCAGAAATCGACTTCCAGTGAACACTTGCACAATCTCCTGAAAATCTTGGAAAAGCCCACAACTTTCTGCCTATGAAGAGGGAAACAAGTAATTAGGGGTAGGATTATTATCTGGCTTCATTTATTTGTCATGTGTCGGTTGACCTTACCAACTTGTTTTCAACCTATCAACCCAATTATTTATCATTAACTTTTTTTTTGTTTTTTAAAACAAGTTCACGTATGAATCCATTTAAACCATTTAGGTAAATTCGGCTACATAGGTCATGCTTGGATTAGTCGTCTTGCAGTGTCCACATCGGGTAGTGTTCACTGTTCAGTTGTATTATATGAACTGCTAGACCGTACTTAACAACATGAAGCAGCATATTACCAGGGCTTTGTGAATGGCAGACCACAAGCAATGTAATGCAGTGCCCAGGCTGAGCGACATGAGTTAGTGCCCAAACCAAAGCAGTTTTGGGGATTTGCCTAGAGGCCCTAACCGCAACAATAACCTTCTCTACCTTCCCCATGTTCCCTTCTCTACTCAGTGATCCCTACAATAGAAACAATAATTCTTTTGCATATGATATTTCTTTCAATATATAGTAAATCAAGTTTGATAACTGCTTTAAAGGGAAACTCTGCGTAGCAAGCATCCAACACTTCATACGAAGAATTAACAAAACAACAATTTGCATTATTGTGTTGGTGACACTCTACCCCCCACCACATGTTTAGATTCCTTATCAACTTACAAGCAAACAAGTTTTAGGTGTGATGTAACAATAGATTTGTTGAATACCTCCAAAATTCAGGAAAATCTTCTTTTTTGAAAGAATGTAATTTTCCCATAATCAATCCTTTGATTCATGTGTTAATATATAGAGATTACAAAGAGAATCCTCTCCTCATCTATTTTCGGTATACAATATTTATCCTAAAATAATACAATCATTAACAATATTAACATATTATCTATTACACCCCCGCAGTCAAAGCAAGAGGTGGTCGAATGCTGAGACTGGAACGAAAGTCTTCAAAGAGAATGCGAGGAAGACCCTTGGTGAAGATGTCAGCAATCTGGTAACGAGTTGGAACATGTACAATGCGCACTGTACCACGTTTAACTTGTTCACGAACAAAGTGAATATCAATCTCTATGTGTTTTGTTCTTTGATGTTGAACTGGGTTCCCGGACAGATAAACTGCACTAATATTGTCACAATAGACAATAGAAGCAGTAGGAATCGGATGGTGAAGGTCCAGCAGTAGGTTCCGAATCCAACATAGTTCAGCAACCACGTTGGCAACGCCTCTATATTCTGCCTCGGCACTGGATCGTGAGACTGTGCTTTGACGTTTGGAGGACCAGGAAAGAAGAGTGTCACCAAGGTAAACACAGTAGCCCGATGTAGAACGGCGCGTATCCGGGCATCCTGCCCAGTCAGCATCGGTATACGCGCGAAGAGTGGGTTTAGAGGTACCACCAATGAGGAGACCGAGGGAGAGAGTACCTTGGAGGTACCGAATAATGCGTTTGAGTGCATGCCAGTGATCGGTGGAAGGAGAATGCATATGAATGCACGCTTGTTGGACTGCATACGAAATGTCCGGTCTAGTGAAGGTGAGATATTGAAGTGCCCCTGCAAGGCTCCGATAGAGAGTTGGATTGTCAAATGGCGAACCTGAGGTGCTGCTGAGTTTTTGTTGAGTATCAACAGGGGTGGCCACGGGTTTACATGAGGACATGCCTGCACGATCAATTATATCCTTGGCATAAGTGTGTTGGGATAGGAACATATGGGATCCTTGTCTGGTGACATTAATACCCAAAAAGTAACTTAACTGTCCAAGGTCTTTCATGGCGAATTCATTGGCAAGTGTTGACATTAGTCGAATACGTAACTTGTCAGAAGAAGTCGTCAGAATAATATCATCAACATAAATGAGCAGAAAAGCAGTCTCATTCTGGTGCTTGTACACAAATAAGGAGTTGTCACATGTGCTTTGAGAGAAGCCAATGGAAAGAACAAAATCTGTAAATCGTTGGTACCAAGCACGAGGCGCCTGTTTAAGACCATAAAGGGACCGTTTTAAAAGGCAAACATGATCCGGGTATTGCTGATTTCGAAAACCCATTGGTTGGTACATGTAAACGGTCTCATTCAGATGTCCGTGTAGAAAAGCATTGGTGACATCGAGTTGGTGAATGGGCCAAGATTGTGAGAGAGCCAATGCAAGGACAGTTCGTATGGTGGCTGGCTTTACAACCGGACTGAAGGTTTCGTCACAATCGACACCGATCTGTTGATTTCTCCCATCACATACCAATCGTGCTTTGTATCGTTCCAATGACCCATCTGATTTGAATTTGTGACGAAAGAGCCACATGCTGCGAATGACGTGCATATGCGGTTGGCGTGGAACCAAGGTCCAAGTATCATTTTTAATGAGGGCATTGAACTCATCGGTCATGGCTTTGTACCACTCTGTACTGGTCAAGGCTATCTGTGGGGATTTTGGTATGGGGATGATGGGTGCTGCATGAAGGTTTAGTATGGTTTTTGGTTTTACAATGCCGCTCATGGAACGGGTCTTGATGGTGTAGGTTGGTGGTGGGGGAGGGGTCGGAATAGGGGAGGATGGACAGACTGGGGTTGGAGGTGGTGCATTTTTGTTTCGGCGAGTGTATGTTTGTTGGTAAGTAGGTGCTGATGTTGTTGGGTTGTTAGCGCTAGAGGTTTGTTGGGTATTTTGATGGGTCTGTGGGATTTGGGCAGAAGTAGAGGGATGGGAGGGGTTGTGTATGTCTTGGGACATGGTAGTGGTTGGGGTAGGGTTTGAATTGGAGTTATGATGTTCTACTGTAGGTGGCCAAATTAATGGATGAATATCGGATGTGAAGAAGTCATAGTTGTGATGTGATATGGGGGTGGAGGTGGGACGACTTGCAAAAGGAAACACATTTTCATCGAATTTGACATGGCGACAATGGATGATTCTATTTGTGGAGAGATCAAGGCAAGTGTAGCCTCGATGTGTTGTCGGGTAACCAAGAAAGACGCAAGGTATTGAACGAGGTTGTAGTTTGTGAATGGTGGGGGATGGGAGTAAAGGGTAGCATAAACACCCGAAGGTGCGAAGATGGTCATAAGTTGGTATGCATTGATAAAGAAGTTGTGTGGGAGAACAAAAAAATTGTGTTTTGCGTGGAAGAATGTTAAGGAGGTATGTAGCGGTTTCCAAGGCATGATGCCAATAAGTGGGTGACATGTTTGATTGAGCAAGCAAGGTGCGAATGAGATTGTTAATGGATCGGATGGTCCGTTCCGCTTTCCCGTTTTGGGAGGATGTATATGGACAAGAGAGACGAAATTGCATACCATTTTTGTGGCAAAACAGTTTGAAGGACTGGTTGTTGTATTCAGTACCGTTATCGCATTGTAAGTTTTTAATTTTGCAGCTAAAGTGAGTGTGAATAAGTTTGTGGAAACCAGAAAAAATGTCAAGGACTTGAGATTTGCGCATGAGGGGATATGTCCATAAGAAGTCAGTTTTATCATCAATGAATAAAATATAATACCGGTGTCCCCCGGTACTTAGTATAGGGGACGTCCAAAGATCACTATGGATAATATCAAAAGGCATATGAGCAACATTTACTGAATCAACAAAAGGTAATCGAGTACTTTTTCCAAAAATGCAAGGTTCACATACTTTTGACCTAACACTATTACATTTAATATGAGAAAATTTATTCAAAGCTTGTAAAATAGTTGGGCCAGGATGGCCGAGCCGTTTGTGCCATAGGTCCTGAGAGATAGCTGCAAATGATGAATGAGAGTTAATGGTGTTGAGGAGATCAGATGTGAGAGGGTAGAGATCCCCTTCACTGTTGCATCTGAGGATGGGAGTCCGAGTCTTGAGATCCTTCACAAGAAAACCATATGGGTCAAATTCGATAGAAATGTGATTATCTTTTGCAAGTCGTCGCACAGATATAAGATTTTTAATTAAGTTGGGTGAGTAAAGGACTTGGTTGAGGTGTAAGGGTGGGAATGGTTTGGGCAGGGTTTGATAGCCATGACCATGTACAGGAATGGTTTTTCCATTCCCAACAAGAATAGTCTGAAACATGCCCTTATTAAAAAATGATTTAAATGTACCTTGATTGTTTGTCATGTGAGTTGTGGCCCCGGAGTCCATGTACCATGTGTTGTCTGGGGGATTAAGAGACATGGTATGTAGAGCTTGTTCAATATCTGTTGGAGTATATGAGCTGGAAGCATAAGAAGCCGATGGGCGTGGTCCTAGAATGCCCTGTGAAGAAGTAGGTGGCCGAGATGGGTATGGACAGGGTGGTGGCTGAGTCCATGGTGGTTGTGACTGGTGCCATGGTGGGAATTGTTGTTGTGAAGGTGATGGATAAGGGACCCATTGGTAGTAGCCCCCTTGGGAATTTGTGGCAGATGGGGATGAGTATGTGGAAGGCCCACGGCCTCGTGAAGAGAAGTGGCCTCTTCCCCTGCCCCGTCCACGAGTACGGCCACGCCCACGCCCGCGTTCAGAGGTGGTGGAGTCAGGTCGCGGCAAGTTGGAGGAATCAGTTTTGGAGGCTGCGGTGTGAAGGGCTGTACCAGCTTGTTGTGCAGCGACGCGGGACTGTTCCTGTTTACGTGTTTCCTCCATGCATAGACGAGATCGAGTCTCGTAGAAATCAGGTAGGGGGGAAGTTTGTTGTAACAGCATGGCAATCCCTTCGTATTGATCAGTTAAACCTGAAATCATCTGAAGAACAAGGGTAGAATTATCAAGTGGTTTACCAACGTTGGCCAATTGATCAGATATCATCTTGATTGCCTGACAATAAGCAGACATGGAGGAGAAGTTTTCAAGGCGTGTTGTGGTAAATTTTTGAGTCAAATAGATGGCACGGGATGATTTGTTATCCTGGAAGAGATTTTCAAGAGCCAGCCACGCATCATAGAGATTACAAAGAGAATCCTCTCCTCATCTATTTTCGGTATACAATATTTATCCTAAAATAATACAATCATTAACAATATTAACATATTATCTATTATTTTTACCAGCAATAAGTTTTCCTACTCACTGAAAGCTCTTCAGCGAAAGATTTTTTCTAAAATGCAAAACAAAAAAAAAAAAGGGAAAAGTGTGCATGGGTTGGGAACTAAAACGAAACAAACCGTAACTGCATTGTTTCTTGGATGTTGAAACCATTTGGTTATCGGTCTTAAATTTTTCCAGGTTCAACTTCGGTTATCAAGTTTTTACTGTTTTTTTGAGCTTGTGACATCATTTTAGAAGCTTAAACTACTGAAACTAGTATGAAAACAATATAGATTACTCATAAATGAAGCCACAAACAACCTTTATAACTAATAGCATGAACACAATATTAACATACTCACACAAAACAATTTGTCGAGTATGTTAATGTTAAATTTTGGTCCGGTTAATGGATTTTTCATTTTTCACGTGAAAAAGATAACTCGAACCAAAATTTTAGGACAGTCTCGTAAAGCTAGACCCTACAGTTTTCTTTTATCTTTTTCCTTATTTTTTTCCTTTTTAAATCCAATTGGATTGACGGCATTGTGGGGCTATTATATGGCCAATTATAGCTTGAATATTCCAAAACTACAAAACTTTAAGCAAGTGAATCCAAAAGTACCATAAACGATTAGCTCAGGCATAATCGTATACTGTTCAAAGCATGTGTTCACCACAAACAAACAACATTCAAGATTGGTTTTTCGAAGCGATCAAAATCATGAAACCCATCTCAAAATCAGTTTTTTGGGCCCCAAATGCACGAGTCTTCTAAAAGATCATCGTCTATGACTCAGAATCTAAACTCTTCTATTCACACGCAGTTATGAAATAGGTCCTAATATTCATAATACACTGTTTTCATCATCTATACATCATACTTAGTCAACTCAATCACATCATACTTACACAATTTTTTTTACTCATGCTTATTTTTTTAATATTAAAATATACAAAGTATTGTTATTTGTATGTGTATCAATTTCTCAACCCTTTGAAATAATTGCAGATGGGCAGTTTGCTATTATTGCACAAACCAATAAATTCAACAAATAAAATAAGATTTTGCAATCGAATATTCGAATGAATAGATCAATTGATATGACAACAGAGGTGAACGGACTGACGGACTGTGATTATTTTAGAAAGTATGGATGTTTAAAATACATGAAACCGAATTAACTGCCAAGACCGAGCAAAATAGCTCTGGTTATATTAATTCGGTTCGTCTTACTATATGATAACTAGATTCCACGGTGCAGTTTACGGTTTGAAACAACTAAGATATAAGTAAAAAAATATTAATCTTTTACATACAAGTTAATTTAATTATAAAATAAAAAAATTATTTTCCTTGTATATTTTAAAATTATAATGCATATATAAGTATTTTATTAAATAAAGATATGCTATATCATTAATCTAACCGATTTCTTCCTCTTCACCTGTTTGCCTAAACCTTACATTAAAGGCTAAACGATTGGCCACATTAATAAAAAAATTCAAATATCATCAATTTTATTCATAAACCACAAAACATTTTTATCATTTAAAAATTATATCAAAATTATGATTTTGAAAAAACCGAATAACTTTTCCACCAAAAACCGATCAACAGATAATATAATTGATTTTTTTGATGTGCAATGAATAATTTTTCCTAGTAAACCTAAGGCTAAGCGCAGCGGTAAGGCCGCTGGCCCTGCGGGATGGCGGGCACCGGCGGGAACACCGCCCCCCTCCCCCGGCGGGAACGAATTTGTGGCTTCAGCGGGTACCGCTCCCCGCTACTACCCCTCTCTCACACAACCGGCGGGAATGGTCTCATCTCTCACAAATGGGGAAGTTTTCCGGTGGGGTGACCATTGTGGGGTTTTAAGATTTTAGTGGGGTGATGACGTGGCAGGAAATTTCGGTGGGGAGGGATTTTCAGTGGGTTGACCACTGTGGATAGTCTAATGGCGAAAGATCGCCTGCGAGCGTGAAATGCAAGAAAACACTTGTGATATGTCTCGCCCACTGTTTCAAAGGAAGCAAACCATCTGAAGCAAACCACGACATTGATGTTGAAAAGTCATGAGTTGCCTCCAGGAGGTCTCAAAGCAAATACGGAAGATGCGGCCGCACATGACCCATTTTTTTACGAGGGCCCTAATTTTTTTTAAAAAATTTGTGTATATATATATAGTATAAGGTTTGGCTAGAAAGTCTAGAAACCATGAGAAGTGTGAGAAGGGATCTCAACCATTAGATCAATTTGTTTTGTGGTTGAGATTAATCTGGTGGTATTTACGTAATTAATTATTAGTTAAAACCATCAGTAGAGGTAGAATGAGAAGATCTAGCAAAAAATCTGCACATGCAAGTCACATGCATTTTCCTCCATCTTTTTTAAACGTTTATAACTTTTTTATACGTTATTATTTTTTTAAAAAAGTTACACCATAAAATCGAGCATTTCTTTATCTTTATAACGAGTATAATATTAATTGTTTAAAAAAATTAACAAAACTAGATATTCATAAAACTTGCATTTTTATGACGTTTTTGAAACACTACGAGCAGAACATAAAACACCACAGGACATTTTATGGCGTTTTTTATTTGTTTTAAGAAACTGGTTTTTTATGGTGTTTTTTCGTAGGTTAATGAAACTTAACGTTTATGGTGTTTTTTTGAATGCTCATAAAACACTTTGATGTTTTTCACTAAATAAACAAAAATGTTAACAAATGTTTTATGGTGTTTATTTTACGCCACTTCTAAATTTTTCTCGGATAACAATATTTTATAGTGTTTTTATCTTGGAAATACACATGGTGTTTTCATTCAGCAAATGTACATGTTGTTGAATACATACATTCGTTTTATTTTGTAAATCAACTTGGTGTTTTGCGAATTTTGGTGTTTTATCGTAGGTGCATGAAAACTAAACATTTTATGGTTTTTTTGATGTTTATAAAATTACTTGTTTTATAATGTTTTTTAATGAATAAACAAAAAGAAAAATGATGCTTTATGGTGTTTTTCTATATTTTTTTCTTAAGTTCACAATTTTCTTCGAATAACAATGTTTTATGGTGTTTTATCTTTAAAATACATGTTGTGTTTTTATTCAACAAATACACATTGAAAACACCATAAAATGCCCCTATGTAAAATTATGAAGTTTAAAAACACCAAGTGCAAAATTAAGCGTTATTATTTTGTTTAGTGCTCAAAAACACCATAAAACATTTAGTTTCATCCGGCAAAAACACTATAAAGCAAAAACAGCATAAAATCAAGCATAAATGTGTTTTATGGTGTTTTTCAATATATTTTATTCGATAATAGCATAAAGCGAAACTTAAAAAACACCAGGTTTAAACTTAAGTGTTTATGGTGTTTTTTGCATTCAAAAACACCATAAAATGCCCTGTGGTGTTTTATGTTCTGCTAGTAGTGTTCGAAAACACCATAAAAACGCAAGTTTCATGAACATCTAGTTTTGTTAATTTTTTTAATATAGCAATATTATACTCGTTAAAAAGGTAAAAAAACTCTTGATTTTATGGTGTAATTTTTTTTAAAAAAATGTTAACGTGTAAAATAGTTACGAACGTTTAAAAAAAATGGATAAAGTTGCATGTGACTTGCATGTACAACCTCTTTTTTTATTTTGACATTTATACCCTTTAACCTAATGACACATGTCACTTTCTTGTTGCTTCTCATACTTCTCATGGTTTTTAGCCTTCTTAAAATATCCCTCCCCTATATATATATATTAATATTAATTTATTTTACAACAAACACATATAATTTACAATTCAATTTTTTAAATATGTTTAACCTAGTTACGTATTATATAAAGTTAAAAAAAATGTTTCTTAAACATTTGACTCAATAACTTTTTATAATTTAAATTTAGGTAAAAAAAACAAATTAACTTAATTCAAATTTAGTTACAAATGAATTACCACTCAGATAGTTACAAACGAATTTTCGTATACAAAGGCTTATTTTTAACATTTGTGCGCCTAATCTCTCAAAACGGTCCTAGTTACATCCTCTCAACCCAATTGATCTTAGTCGAGATAATATAATTGATTTTACCAACGAAATCAATTGATAAGACAACATATGTAAGAAGATTTGTGATTATACCTTTCGATTTTGAGATTGAAATGACATGACATTATCACCCACAGTCACCTACTCACCTCCAAAACCTACATACATATTTATACACATCTACTATACATCAAAATTACACTCAATATAACACATATACGTTCGAAAATCAAAATTCACACGCAAAACGAACAGTCTTTCTAAAAAATAAGTCAAAATTGATACAGATTAACAATATAGTACGAATGTGCGAGGATCCTGTGTGAATCGTAGTAGCAACATCAAATGCTCTGATTACTAAAATTTTCCAAAAAGTAACGAGTTTCGAGCTCTGCAAATCAATCAAATGGTAGCATAAACTACCAAATTAAGATATGATTACCGTTTAGGCGTTGAAAATGAAGATTGATGAATGATGATGATCTGAACAGATTATTATCTTCTTCTTCGTAGAAAACACGCACAAACACCGGCTTGTAGGTGTGAGTAATGAGGTGATTTTTGCAGAGGCTCTTTTTTACCGCTCGAGTAAAGGGTGGTGTATTAATGGAGTCTATTCGTCTTACGAAATTACCCCTGGTTTTGGATTTATATTCACATCTGACATTACGGTTTACAATAGAAAATTTAAAGTATCGAACTTGAAAGAACTGTCAATTAATCCTAGTAAAAAGTATTTCCTCCTATATTAATTAGGTTTTTATTTAAAAAATATTTATTTACATCTTTAAATTAGGTTTTTTTTTAATGGTAAACTAAAGTCAAACGACATTTTTTCCTAGTTTAGTTGAAGTATAGTTTATTGGAATAAAGATAACGTAATAATTATTAAAACCGTTAAATATGAAAAATATTGATTATATAATGTTTACGTCCATCTCGTAATATATGGTGTAACTAGAAGTGTGAGAGATGTTGTGACATCAGTCACGGCTCAATCCTCCCTCCTAGGCTATGTGTTGTCGCCTGTAGAGATGCACAAAAAAACCGGTTAACCAAACCGGTACCGGTTCGTAACCGGTTAGAAACCGGTTTTTAAACCGGTTATTGCAATCGGTTATAGGTTTTTGAAAAAACCGGCGGTTTGGAACCGGTTTGAGGTTTCAAGAGACCAAACCGGTTAATAACCGGTTAACCAAACCGGTTATCCGGTCCCACTCACTAAAAAATCGGTTATTTATAGGTTAACCGGTTCGGTTAACCGGTTTCAGTTATTATACGGTTTCAGTTTTTGAGCTTGAAAAACCGGTTATTAACCGAACCGGTTATTGGAAAAAACCGGTTTCTAGCCTTTGACCGGTTAACCGGTTCGGTTATTCCAAAACCGGTTTTCGACCGGTTAACCGGTTTGTGCACCTCTAGTCGCCTGTGAAGGTGGCGTGAGGGGCACCGGTCACGTCCCAGTGACGCCCTCCCTAATTACACAGGTGCTTGAGGGGCTCACTCGTGACAGCTCTTACGGCATGTAAGAGGAAGAAAAGAGAAAAAAGGGTGATGGTGGCGTGATGAGAGGATGATAACACATGTAGTGATGACGTTGAGTGATGATGAGGTGATGATGGGTTGATGATATTGGTTGATTATGTGACGCATACGTGGAGTGATAAATGGTTATGCATAACACATAGCCTATGATCAGACGTGTGAGTGGGTTTGATGTAAAGTGTGATCACGTTTGATGAGATAAACAATTTTCTTTTATTTTTCGTTAAATTAAAATAAACCACGTTAACCTTCTTTCTTTATTTATTTTTACTAACTACTAGGCCATTTTTATTTCTCGCACTTGTCGTCATCTTACATGACGTTCACATAACATATTTTTCTGTCAACCGAGCATTACATCTAATCTTAGAGTCATAATAAGAATTAATCATATATATATCATGAAAATTATATATTATACCATACATAGCGCTATTTAATAAATTGGGTTAACAAATTACATAATTAATTAATTAATCACTTTCAAATCAAAAGATAAGTGTTTAATTTTTTTAAAAAAACATATCTAAATTGTCTATGTAATTTAAAGATCTAAAAGTCAGTTGTCTACGGGTCACCCACATCACACGAGCTACACGACATAAGCATTATAACTATCTTATCATTATCTAGAAAACAAGGGGTTGTAGAGGTAAAATAGGAACAAAACCTTTAAAGTCTAGTCGTCAAGAACAAGTAAATAGGGATTTTTTTTAACACTCTGAGGCATACACATGAGCTCATCATATGATGAACCTTATAACTGAATAAACCTCTTGATCTTTACTTAACAAATATGAGCCGAAAACCTTCCACAGAGAAGTCTAGGTGATTAAATCACCTAACTATAAATTCTTTAGTTACAACATTTTAAAGGATTTAACAATGTAAAAGTCTTTCAATTGTTTAGCATTGATCCTAACAAGCTCTCACAACTCAACTTGTGTAGAATTCAGGCGGAGCATCGGATAAATAGAGTCTCCTTCCTATGACCAAACCCTTTCCAGTTATAATTCTCGTTTAGGTCAAGTTATGACGGGAAACCTTAGCATCGAAGTCATAACCATCGGCTGCCAACAGTGAAGAAGAGTCTCCGATGGAGATCGAAAGAAAGTCCGGTGAGTAGATTTTGATTGTTGCTGAATAATAATTTCAGAATGTATTAAGTAGAAGAAGAGGAGTCTCCGATGGAGCATCGGACAAATAGAGTCTCCTTCAGAATGTATTAGGTCAAAACTCAAACATCTACTCGTTTTATTAAAAAAAAATTGTTATTTTATAGTATTTCGTTATATTTAAAAAAAATTTGATATAAATGAAACAGATACACACATGACTCTCATGCAAAGATTTTTATAAGATATGAACACTCAATTGAATAGCTTATGAATGGTGTTTAAACACGTTCTTTTTATATAATTTTACGTGTGTTGATGAATAAACTTCAAAAAATATTAACATACAATTTACATGTAACATCACCCGTGTCAAAATCAGTATATCTTTTAAATTCTTATTTTTCTTTTTCTGGGGAATTAAAGGGAGACACTATCAATAAATGTAAAGAAGCATGATAAAAAAAATGAGAGAATTCAAATTTGAAATGAAACGCAGCAACGGTGACCGGTATGACAATTAATGCAAGTCTTGTGTTTATAAATATTGTTTCTCACGGTGCAATTTCATTTCGCAATTTAACTTTAATTACGTATGTGGACCTATTCTAAAAGATAAATGTTTACAAGGATATATGTAGGAGTGTCACTGTAAACGGATCAACCAAGCTTACACTACTACAAAAATCACCCTAATGCAACCTTTATATTCAAAAAAGGTTGCATTAGATTTAATGCAGATTTTTTGTTACATAATGCAACTTTCTTTTTCCTAATACAACTTTTTTTAAATGCAACTTTTTAAAAAGAGTTGTATTATGTAATAAAAAGGTTGTATTAAGCTAATGCAATATCTTTGTAACCTTTTGTTACAAAAAAGGTTGCATCATGCTTATTTTGTAGTAGTGTTAAGCTCGCTAAGGCTCGAGTTCGGCTCATTATAGCCAGGAACGAACGTATTGTATATGTATGGAGGTCGACCGACACCTATGAACTTTCTATTTTTAGCGTTATATATATGATCCGATCTCGTCAGACCTCCAAGAAATTTTGTCCCCGACCTCATGAAACCCAATTTAAAATTATTTTAAATTCAAAAATAATAATATAATGTCCAAGTAACACAATATGTATTACATGTGATGAAACACGATTAGTAATTAATAATTATACCTAATCACTCATAACAAGTTAAAAAAAATATGACAAAATTTGTATATTGAGTGATTGAATTTGATAATCACAATTCATGTTCGGTTCCGTTCTAAAAAATAGACAGGGGAAATAACTTACTAATATATATCGTTGTTTAGCACATTACATCAACCACAATTTATAAATTGAGTAATTATTGTATAATTTCAAAAGTTGAAATTATTAACATGATGAAAATTTTAGGTTATTTGTATATAATTTGTATATTTAGGTAAATAGGAGACGATTTTACAAAAGAAAACTATAATTTTCATCTTCTTTTAATCTTAGATTTGTTGATTTAAGTATTATTTTTACAAATCATGCCGAAATAAAACCAATTTTATCATATCATTTTAATCGGTGAGATGATAGTTTGGCATAATTTTATTACGTATCTGTGATTTAATTTAGTTTAATCATTCTTTTGGGTGACCCGACCGACCATATTTGGATAGATAAAAAATTAAAATATTTAATGACATGTAATTATTTAGAAAAATTTCCAACCCCCATAAAAAAAATTCTAGATTGCCACTGTTTAAGACCTAAGAGAAACCTTATTTATACTCTTAGACATGATCTAAGAGTATTTTACGAGCCGACATGATCTATTTATACTCTTAGACATATGTCATCTTTTTACAACACCTCCAAAATGGTTTCTCGTTTTTCAATTCTATTAGATATTTATATGACATTTTTTAAAATTTTAATTTTTATCCTCTTTTTGCTATGAAATATTAATGATTTTATTCAATTTATAAATAATGTAATTACATTATAAATATATGTTTTATATTTTTATAAAACATCTTTAAAAAATATATGATATTTTATTTAAAATAAATAATTTTAAAATGTATTTATTTAATCTATGTAACACATAGGATCTATGTGTTGTATATATTGATGTAAGTCTTCGTAATAAGTGATAAGATCGATTTCTATCGTTAGATCATCTTGAAATAAGATATATGTTGTTTAAAATATGTGGTTTCTGACTGTTATGTAGGTTACATATTGTTACTATATTTTGTGCCGGTTACATGGCGGTTTCCAATTGTTACAACGGATCTCAATGGTTACATTGGTTTTGATGGTTTCTGATGATTACACGTTAGTTTCCAACTATATTATAACGGATTTTTTTACATTTCCAAAAACTATAAAAAAGACGAAGTAACATTTGTTAAAGTTAACTAGTTTTTATTGGTGACAAACTATACCTATACTTTCAAATGAAATAGTGTACAATAATGAGTTCTTGAATCTATATATATGGACGGAGAGTTTTTAAAGTGGTTAACAAAATAAACAACTTATTCGTCTATAGTAATAATAGTATTGTTATCCACTAATCGTTTGTTTTTTATAAGTGATTTATTCGGTTAAATAAACTTTATTTAATATCTTTAATTTGAGATTCAATTTTTATAACAGATATACAATTTTTGAATTCGATTTTATTCGACTAACCGATTTAGTGATAAGAAAATAACTTGAATATAATTTGTTTGTTCTTTTTTACAACTTTTATTAATTAGATTCAATTAAAAAAATATATTAATAAGACCAGCTTGATTAAAAAGATAAGCGTAAGAAAAACTAAATTCGGGTATAAGTTTGAAGGATTATGTTTAAGTAAAAATGGTGAGATTGGTGAAAAGGGTGACAAGGATTATGAAATTGACAAGTGACATTTCTCTATATTTATAAAAAGGGTATTTTGGTCAATGTTTTTAATGTTTCAAGTCATTGTGTTTAATGCTCTAGGTCATTGTGTTTAATGTTTTTATTATTGTGTTTTATTTTTTATATCTTGTGTTATTTTGTTAATGTTTTTTATTCATTGAATAAATTGTTCGTATTTATTTTTTATGTTTTATTTATTAAAAGTACATAATTGTGTTATTTCACCATTATGTTTTTTAAAACTCATAATTTTAAAAAACATAAATTGTTTTAATTTTTTGAAAAATACATTTTTTTTCATTATATTTTATGTTTAAATCATTGTTTAATATATTCATCATTGTGTTTTATATTCAGAACATTGTGTAATATATTCATCATTGTGTCTTACGTTCTAAGGTCATTGTGTAATATATTAATCATTATATTTTATCTTCAGAACATTGTGTAATATATGCATCATTGTGTCTTACGTTCAGATCATTGTGTAATAGTCATTGTTATGTTTCACGTTAAGGTCATTGTGTAATATACATATCATTGTGTTTTACGTTCAGGTCATTGTGTAATATACACATAGTTATGTTTTACGTTCAGGTCATTGTGTAATATACTCATATTTGTGTATTACGTTTAAGTGGTTGCGTAATATATTCATTATTGTGTTTTACGTTTACGTCATTGTGTTTTACGTTCAAGTCATTGTTTCGCCAATATTATCTTTAAAGCTCATCATTTTATTAAAAAAATAGTTAGACACAACATCAAACAAAAAGAAACAATAACAAAAAAAAGACACAATAATAAACAAAAAGACGACGCATTACAAATATAAAAAGTGGAGGAAAACGTATTTTTTATTTTTTATATAACAATACTATACTCGTTTTCAAGATAAAAAAAATGCTTGTTTTTTTGGTATAGTTTTTTTTTAAAAAATAATATCGTATATAAAACTTATGGCCGTTTAAAAAAATTGGGGGAACATGATAAAAAGTCAACAAAAGTGTCTATAACTAAAATACTCTTCCACTAACGTTTTTAATACAACTTTGATCTCAACCATTAAATTATGTATCTAATGGCCCACAATCATTTTATTACACTTCTCACCAATCTAACCCTTTTTATTATAACCCTACTCTAAGTTTGAATACTCGTAATTAAAAAACTAAATTCGGGTATAAGTTTCGAGCATCATTGGAGGCCCTGGGGAGGGGCAAACCGGACCTCCGTCCAATGCCCAATTTTTTTAGGGGCACAAAAATTTTAAAAATTTTTATATACTATATATATTTATTTATATTTGAGAATATAAAAACTAAAAAAACAGAAATTTACAATTCAGAAGAGGCCTTTTTATACCAGCTCGCTCGGGGCACTAAAAATCTATGCTTTATATGTTTATTTGGACATATATACCAACCATTCGACGAAGACGACACATGACATGGACACATACCAAACCTTCAAACAAACAAACAAACGACTTTAAACACGGATTCCACCACGTTTTTGCTTCTGATGTGGACATCAGGGGCAGCTTTGTAGGAGGTGTGTTGTATGTGGTCCTCCAGGTCCGGGTTCAAAGCACCATTTGTCATTATCACATAAGTGGAACCATTTATTCTTTTCTTGATAATTATTTTGTGAATAATTATAAACTGTCTTGTACTTATTGTCTTTTGCGTAGGCCTCTAGTATATATACGTCATCTGCTGCATCAGCTTCTAGATTCCGGGCTTGGGTTTTAAACATTTGTTGGGTTTTGTATTTGGACTCGGCCCAACTTTTTGCATATGGTCTCAAGTTCAGTGAGCAGTCTTCTAGCCTGTTGATTTTGCTCACGGATTTCTGGCCAATGGTCTCCCTAGTAGTTATCTTTGCTGGACTTTGAAGAACAGACTTGGGCTTTGAAGTCTAGAACTGCTTGGAGACTTCGCATAGCTTTAACGACTTATCTCGCGGTTTGTCGTTCAACATGTCTTGCAACGTCACTGTATATCCTAGATTCATCAATGGAGATTGGAGTTTTGTTGGCCTTGATCTGATAGTGTCGATACAGTGATCCTGGCTCGGTAAATTCAAATGCTCCATCAAATATTCTAGGCACTGGCGTGAAATCTGGGTTATTTGCTCTGAGCCATCCTTCTCGTTCTTTAATAGGGCATCTTCTTCCAATATCTCTTCTATTATAGTCAAACTCTTTGCTAATATTTCCTTGTTCTGCTCTGTACATTCTGCAAAACATAAATTGATTGGTCTAGATAATGAGTCTGCGAGGACATTCTATTTTCCATTGATGTGCTCTATGTTTATCTTGACCCCTGTTCCTGTTATGATGTCTGCAAACTTTGTTCCTGTTATGATGTCTGCAAACTTCAGCCATCTAACCGTGGATGCCTTATTACTATTAGTTTTGTTGTAAAAACTAACAATAGCTTGACAGTCAGTCCTCAGGGTTATTTCCTTTTTATCAAGATAATATATCTTCAATTTCTCCAGTGAATTGATGCATGCATTGATTTCGTCATCAATTGTTGATTGTGTTACTTTGAATTTTCCACTGGCGTATGCACATACTTTTTCTAGTTCCTTTGAATCTTCTTTCTTTTTCTTCCATTTACAGACTCCTCCCCATCCTTCCATACAACCATCGGTTTCTATGACAATATATGCATCTTCTGGGGGTATTTGCAGATCTGGCAGTGACTGAACTTCTTTTTTTATTCTCTTGACCAGTTCATAATCAGATGGTTTTAGCCGTTTATCACCATGTGGATTTGTTTCTAGTGAATTGATGCGCACTAACACAACCCGTGTAAATCTGACAAATAAACAAAATAAACTAAAACGAAATTGAAAGTAATTTGCGCACGATTCCCCAGCAACGGCGCCAAAATTTGATCGGTGTCGAAGTACCAACCAAAAATAAGAGTTTACACTCCAATCCTACTACCCAAATTAGATAGGAAAGTCGGGTATCGATCCACGAGAAGTCTGGTGGAAATTACTTTCAACACAACTAATTAACTACTTACAATTGAAAAGTAAACTTGAAAAGGTTGATTTTAGGGTTTAGAACAAAAGCAGTGAAGTTTAACTAAAACAAACAATGAAAATAAGGATTGTAAACAATTAATGGAAAAGGTGATCACTCCGGGGTTCAAATTAGTAAGATAATTAGGTTTTTATTAATTTGTCAATTGGGAATCACATAGACATGATTCATGCTTCAATTGCTAAACATATATGGTTTTGAAAACAAAGCAATGATCTTGTTGACAACCGATAACTAGACCGATGTTGACTTGATTGATTACGAGTTCTACAAAAACAAAGATTTCTAAATCACTTTAAACCCTAATTCCATTAATTACTAATTCAATCATACACTGAATGAAACTAAAGTAATGAACTTGAATTAGAAATTGCAAAAGAAACAAGAAATCATAATCATTTAACAATCAAAACACTATTGAATCCATAAATCTACAAAAAACGAATTCAATACCAATATTCAACAAATCAAAGAACAAAACCAATTATCAAACCTAATTCTTCCCCGGAGATGATCACAATCGAACTAGCCGGACATCCTCAAACTTGAATCTTCACAATCGTTGATTATAAGCATGAATTGATCTTTGCTTCTACAAATCCGGATGATCTTGGATTGATTTGGATGAGTTGGAATGCCCAAAAACGTGCCTTTTTCGCCCAGAAATCGTCCCAAAAAGTGTTAGAAACGAAACCCTAAGATTAGGCCTTAAATATGGGAAAGATTAGGTAAAAATCTGATTTTTCTGTCCGTCGCCGTATGATACGCTGGGCTCGGGCGTATCATACGCCCAGTATGGTACCCTACGCCCAGAAGTTTCTGCCAACGCTGAAATTTGGGCGTATCATACGCTGGCCGTATGATACGCTGGCCGTATGATACGCTGCCTTGGCCGTACCACACACCCAGGATGAGGTCACCATTGACTTCGTCTCGTCGAGAAACTCAGTTTTCATATATTATGGGCCCCGTAACTCCTCTCCTAGCCTGAGTTATGCATCCGCAAAGTTTTGGCCTTCTAAACTTCATGTTTTCACCATTCTTCTCGCTCGGCTTCTCTTCCAATCCTCCAATAAGCTCCCGAACACGTCTTTAAACACTTGACACCTGAAATTAATCAACATACTCAAAGTAAACATGTTTCATGCCAAACATTGATAATATCACGTATTTACGCATCAAATAATACAACTATGCACACCTTCATCACATCCTCACACTTGTTATTTGCTTGCCCTCAAGCAAAGCTCATCAAAACCATCCAACCATCATAATCAAATACATTTCCCAATTACCCCGCCAATTCTTACATAAGGTTCTAGATCATAACTAAATCACAAGACTTACAACATTACATAGTTTTACATCGTGACAAGTACAAGCAGTTTTTCAAGCAAAACATGGAATAACCTCTAACTAGACCTAACATGCTTCAAGTATTTCACATGAATGTATTGCACCACTCACAATGTTCTCTCCACTCGGTTTATTTCTTGACTAGTCATAATGCACTAGTATATATGTGAACTCTCAACCAAAAGTGAATGCCCGTCATCATAAGCTTGTATTGCAATCATACTTCCACCGAATTGCTAAAACCATACAAAAATCAACAGGACTTAACGGGTTGTAATGAAAGGCTAAGGTTAAGGTAGGTATAAAGGATTTATGGTGACAACAAAATAATGGGAATTCACAAATATTGAACCACTAACAAACTCGACTTACCATTATACTACAATGACTCTTTTTTGTTGCTTCATATTGAGCTCATTTGACCTAATATTCTGCTTTTTTTTTAACAGCACTTCATTTGAAAACCAACTACACAACTTGTGGATTAAGACTTTAAGGTTCAACAAACAATTAGGCTAAGGCTCAACATGGCTTCTAATGGTTGGGATGAATTGAGAAACTATCACAAACAAACGGCTAATGAAACACAGGTGAATCCTAATGCCTCTATCATTTTTGTGCAAGTTCTAGCATATGATCTCAACACGCATTGCAACACAAGTTCTAATTTGGTATACCCTTTGGTATCACTCAAAAACAACCAACACTAAACAAAGATATTACAATGAAGGCTCAACTCTCACAAAAACGATGGGTAAAAGGTTAACGACACAAAAACATTCATGTTACTTATAGTTTAGCATGTCACCCCTAATTAGTCGTTATTTCATTTACAGTTTCTACAAAACACTTGCCACAACCACTATCATGCAACTTAAAGACTCAATTATGACCAAGAACCTAATCCAAACATTAACGGGTCAATTGTTGATGATTTACTTTGAAAACTCTGATTTTCCAGCCATTTGAGTTTACTCGGAGCAAGCCAAAAATTTCAAAAATTTAGTTCATTTTCACCCCCCAACGTCCCCACACTTAAGGTAACATTGACCCCAATGTTCACTATCCAGTCTATTCTCCCTTAACAGCAGCTATTACTCATAAATGAGTGCATCCATTACATCAAAATTACCCATTTTGAGTTTACATCAAGTCTAAGTTCCAACACTTAACCACATAGTCTAAGAACAACCAAGAAGACAGAAAATATAAGTTCAACAGTTCAACACATTAGATATATGGATAGAGCACATGGACCTGATCATAAGTAGGATCAGAGAGTGCGGTAATCATCTGGGTCATATGGTGGCCTTGGGATAGGGTCCCCAAACCACTGCTGGTACAATGCCTCCGCCTCTGTCTACAATGACCCAAGGTTGAACGGGTCAGATGATCCACTCTGCTCCTGTGGGGTGGGCAATGGTGCCCATGATGAGGAATGTGTTTGTGGATATGGATATTGAGCCACTGATCTGTCGACTTCCCTTGCTGTGCTCCAATCCACTGGCCTTGGATGCTCCCTGTAAGGCCTACCTGCATAATAGTCCTCATAATGGCGGATTTGTTCATTATCCGCAAATCGAGCATTGATCTCCTGCAGGGCAAAGTATGCGTTGCTCCGTGCAACGAGCTCCTGTCTTTCTCTGTGTTTCCTGTTCAGTTCATATTCCCTTGAATTTCTATCCCAGTTTAGCTGTGCAATGGGTGGCCATTGATGAAACTCTTTAGGCCTCATAGAATACACAACTGTAGTTAGCATATCATCCTCAAATTGGCTCGCATGGCCCCCTGTTCCTGTACCACTTCCCCCAATGTTTTCAGTCTCATCTTCTTCTTCCTCAGATTCATCGTCCTCCTCTTCACTAGACTCTGCCATCATTCCTGATTTCATCCCTTTCAAGGATTGCCCTATTAGCCTATCTTTCATATTGTAATACCTTTCATTGGAGATGTATTCCCAGTCACGACTGTCAAGCTTGCTCAAGGAGAACACCTTGTGTTGTTTCCTTATATAGAATGTGTCCTCATGAAGGGCGCCTTACTGCCTCATGAGTGCCGTTATCAATCTACAGTGTGGTACCATCTTCCTTTCCCTACTCTCTCGGCTTGCCCATACGTTAAGCATCACTATGTGTCGTAATGACAACATTTGTTGACCGGTGGCCAGTACATGGAGAATCTTTAACTCATAGTGACTTACCATCATTTTGTCTCCCATCCTTGGAATGACACTAAACCCGGCAATGATTGCTAGCAATTTAGGCAACATGTTCAAGTCCTTACGCTTCAAGTGTCCATGAGTATTGCCTATGAAAAGCTGTTGCAGAATAGCAATATTTTCTTGTTGAGGAGCTTTGTCAAACAATTGCTGATCTGGGGGATACACATACATCCCTGCTGGTTTAGAATAAAAAGAAACCACCCTGCGAATTGTTTCAAATGACATTACCACTTCCTTACGACCTACTGTTCCTGTGAGTGTCATAGTGACTGGAGGGTTTGGTCCTAGATCCTTCGTCAGTGTAGCCATCCAATCAATAATAGCTTTCATGGGAATCCTGTCCCTTCCCTCTTCATCTCGGAATCGCAAAGTAGCTTCCCAGCCCAACCGTTCAAAACATTCCACAATACTCAAAGCCATACATTCAGGCATCAAAACTGCTCGCTCAGTAACCATTGCCTCTTCCTTACGTTTCAACGTAGTCATTTTCTCCCGATACAGGTCTTCTTGCCACACCTCTGGTAATGTGGACAGTTTATCATCTCGCTGCCATGTGGGTTTAGGAATATGTTCCATATCTGCTTCCATTTGTCTTCTCTCTCTCGCTCCCATCTTTCGTGGTTGTTCGTCATCACTGTCAGATTCGTCAACCAGTAGAGTTCTCCTTTTCTTGGCAATAGATTTTTGACGGGATCTGGATCCTTGTTCGGTGGTTTGTTTGTCTTTCCCCTTTCTTAGTCGATTCCACATAATTCCTGCAAAGCAAAGTCATCGTTAGACTTGTGTATGAATCACTACTTAATCTCAAACAAACACCCAACATCCCCACACTTATATTTGGCTACTTCCCAATTCCATTTCACCAAATACCCCATTAACAAACCAACACACCAATTATATTATTTGGCTTGCTTGCTTACCCTTACAATTTCATCCCCTCAAACTTCCCATTTATCTAAGTTCTCATACATTCATGATTTTTCTTAGTTTCATATCAAAACAAGTGTTTCCAACCATTAACAACCATTATCAACTCTAAACCATGAAATCTAAGTTTTTGCATCTTTGCCATTTTTGGTCATTCAAGCCTACCTTCATCAAATCACTCTAGAAATAGCATAAAGTAACAAGAAATCATACCTTTGTGTTGAATGATTGCAGAAAATTAAGAGAAATTGAAGCTTTGACTAGTAAACAAGGAAACCCAAAATTTTCGGAATTTGGACCTCCGAAATCTTCAAACCTGGTAGAAATCTTACAAAACCGAGAGCATGGTTGTGTTCCCCATCAAAAATCACTCAAGTTAGACTCAAGAATCGTTCGATTTGGTTAAGAAATGGTGTAGTTAGAGGTGGTTGAAGATCTAGGGTTTTTGGAGGAGAAGCTTGGGGAAGATGATGAAAATGGTGATTGAAAATGAGAATGGGTAGTAAAAATCCCGAAATGGTGGTAGGTGGGTCAGATTTGGGGTCAAAAAGGGTGAAAATGGGTGAAATTCGGTTTTTTTGGTGACAATTGGCCGACCATTTGCGAACCAGCCCTGGGCGTATGATACGCCGGGGCTCACCGTATCATACGCGGGGCGTATGAGTTTGGGCGTTGGGTTTGGCGTTTGCAGAAAGTGGCCGCCGTAGTGTAAAGTCTCCACCGTACCATACGGCCAGGCTGGGCGTATGGTACGGCGACCCCAGAATTTATTATTTTTTTTAAGTAGTGAAAAACCTACACTAAGAAAAACCTAACACTCTTACTAAAAATTAACACGCCTTTAACTAAATTAAAATTAAAAACGTTTACTAACAACAAAAATTAAATAAGTTAAATCTATGACTAACACCCCCACCCCCATCAAAAATTCTTGTTGACCTCAACAAGATCAGAATTAACCGCTCGTCACAAGGGCTTGTGATTAGGCAATGTGAAACCAATTGACATCAAACCAACGGGAAAACACAATTAAACTGAAAATTAAAGAAAAACAAAACAACGTTGTACAAACTTTACAACTCGGGATTTCTCTCGAGATTACCTGAACCTTAGACGTCCATGTAACCGGTTGAGCTTGTAACAAAGCTCACCGATTCCGTTGGTGCTCCTTTAAAATCAGTTGATTCCAAATATGGCTTTAGTCGGTGACTGTTCACCACTTGTCGTATGTGGTCCTCAAAATCCTCTATCTCAATGTCACCATAATTGCCAATCCGGACAATGGAATATGGCCCCATCCACTTACTTTTTAACTTACCTGGGAACAACTTCAACCTTGAATTGTATAGCCACACTTTCTGGCCAACTTCAAAATTTTGTAACCTCAGCTTTGCATCGTGCACCGTCTTGAACTTGTCCTTATAAGCAGAAGCACATTCATACGCTTCATCTCTCAACTCTTCCAGCTCGCACAGATCCAACTTCCTTTGCTTTCCTGCATTATCGTAATCAAGGTTAACTCTTTAACAGCCCATAAAGCTCGATGAGCTAACTCTACCGGCAAATGACATGCCTTCCCATACACCAATTGATAAGGGGTCGTGCCAATAGGCGTTTTAAAGGCGGTTCGGTATGCCCACAAGGCATCATTGAGTTTGTTAGACCAATCCTTGCGGTCAGGTCGAACCGTCTTTTGCAAGATTTCCTTTATTTGCCTATTGGACACTTCCACTTGTCCACTAGTTTGTGGATGGTAGGGTGTCACAATTCGGTGGTTAACTCCATACCGTTGAAGCAATTTTGCAAAGTGTGTGTTTTTGAAAAGAAGTACCCCCATCACTAATGATCACACGGGGAACTCCAAATCGTGTAAAAATATTTGTTTGCACAAACTTGCATACAACGGAATGGTCATTTGTCTTGGTGGCGATTGCTTCAATCCATTTAGACACATAATCGACCGCCACCAAGATGTAATAGTTACCACATGAGTTTGGAAAAGGACCCATGAAATCGATGCCCCATACATCAAATATATTAACAATCAAAATGGGTTGTAAGGGCATCTCATTCCTCTTTGAGATGCTGCCCAATTGTTGGCATCGAGTGCAACGTTTAGCAAATTCGGCAGCATCTTTAAAAATGGTTGGCTAAAAGAAACCACTAGTCAAAATCTTGTGCCCTGTTTTGTGTCCACTAAAGTGGCCACCACATGCAAAGGAATGCACGTGTTCTAACAAACTTGGAATCTCCTCATCGGGCACACATCTCCGGATCACTTGATCCGCTCCCACTTTAAACAAGTCCGGCTCATCCCAAATGTATTGCTTCACTTTTGAAAAGAATTGCAATCGCTTCTTCTTCACCCAATGCTCCGGCACTTGACCTGTCACCTTATAATTCACAATGTTAGCATACCAAGGTAAAGTAGAAACATACATAATGTGCTCATCTGGGAACTTGTCATTGATGGCAAGTGAGGTGTCATTCTCCACAGGTGGCAACCGATATAAGTGGTCCACCACCACGTTCTCACATCCCTTCTTGTCTCTGATCTCCAAGTTGAGTTCTTGTAGCAAAAGGATCCATCGAATCAATCTTGGCTTTGCATCTTTCTTCTCCATCAAGTACCTGACAGCACTATGGTCAGAATATATAATAACTTTGCTACCACAAATATAGGATCTAAATTTATCCAATGCAAAGACTACTGCAAACAACTCTTTTTCTGCGGTTGTGTAATTCAATTGCGCATCAGAAAGAGTCTTGCTTGCGTAGTAGATCACCACGGGTTTCTTGTCAACCCGTTGTCCCAACACAGCCCCAACTGGATAATCACTAGCATCACACATAATCTCAAAAGGAAGAGACCAATCCGGTGATTGCAAGATTGGGGCTGCCACAAGTTGTTCCTTAAGCAAATTGAATGACTTTAAACACTCATCATCAAATTCAAAGGGGACATATTTTAAAAGCAAATTACACAAAGGTTTTGTTATGACACTAAAGCCTTTTATAAACCTTCTATAAAACCCGGCATGTCCTAGAAAAGAACGAATGCCCTTAACATTTGAGGGAGGTGGCAATGTTGAAATCACATTTATTTTAGCCCTATCCACCTCCATCCCTCTTTCAGAAATCACATGACCTAAGACCACTCCTTCACGAACCATGAAGTGGCTTTTCTCCCAACTTAAAACCAAATTTGTTTCAACACATCTTTTCAATACTTTGGTTAATTGATTAAGACATTTGTCAAAGGATGAACCAAATATTGAAAAATCATCCATGAAGATTTCTAAAGACTCCCCCACCATATCTGAAAAGATATTCATCATACACCTTTGAAAGGTGGCAGGGGCATTGCACAAACCAAATGGCATTCGCCTAAATGCGAAAGTACCATATGGGCAGGTGAATGTGGTCTTATGTTGATCATCCGGATGAATAGATATTTGATTGTAACCCGAGTAACCATCAAGAAAACAAAAGAATTTCTGACCTGATAAGCGCTCAATAATTTGGTCAATGAACGGTAAAGGAAAGTGATCCTTAGATGTGGCAGCATTCAATTTCCTATAATCAATGCACACACGCCACCCGGTTCCCTGCCGGGTCACGATTTGCTCGCCATCATCCCCTCGTACTACCTGAATACCTGATTTCTTTGGAACCGTCTGAGTGGGACTCACCCAAGTGCTATCAGAAATAGGGAAGATAATACCTGCATCTAGCCACTTAAGTACTTATTTCTTTACTACTTCTCTCATGTTGGGGTTGAGCCTCCTCTGAGTATCTCGAAATGGCTTGGCTTCCGGCTCAGTGATGATCTTGTGCATGACAATTGATGGGCTTATACCTTTCAAATCCGCTATCGTCCATCCAATTGCTGATTTGTAAGTGGACAAAACCTCAATGAGTGCTCTTTCATGTTCCTCAGTCAAATCAGAAGCAATGATGACTCGCAATGTCTTGTTGCCTCCCAGAAACACATACTTGAGATGTGTTGGCAACTTTTTCAACTCTAGCTCCGGTGGTTCTTCCAATGAGGGTTTAAGCTCCTTATTCCAAGAATCTGGAATCTTCTCTTGATGACAAGACCATGGTGGTCTACCCTCTTGTGTAGCTTTCACTGCTACCTCCTTCTCAGCATCCATCAACTCTTGAATGTGTTCCTTTTCCAACCTGTCAAACACAGAAAATACCTCTATTGTGTTGTCCTTGCTCAATACAGGATCATAGCAAGGAACACAGCTGTCAATAATATCTGCCATAAAACATGTGTCATGAGTAGCAAAGTTAGTAACAGGAGAAAACATATTCATACGCAACTTTCGATTCCCGAATGTCATGTCAACCGTGCCATCAACACAATTGATTTGGGCATGAGCAGTGGCCAAAAATGGCCTTCCCAATATGACATCCGGTTGCCTACCCTGTATACCTGACTCATAATCCAATACCAAGAAATCTACCGGGTAGTAGAAATCTTCCACCTTGACAATCACATCCGTTAACACCCCCTAGGAAGTTTAGGAGTCAAATCAGCTAACACCACTGTGGTGTCAGCTTTTTGAAGTGGACCAAAGTCAAATTGGTCATAGAGACTTCCTGGGAGGATGCTAATACTAGCACCAAGATCCAACAACGCCCTTTCACTTGTAAAATCACCAATTTGAATAGAAATCAAAGGCGTTCCTGGATCTTCCAACTTAGGTGGAAGAGCACCCGACAAAATAGCACTCACTTGCACATTTACATCAAGCTTTTTGGGCAACTTAGGTTGCCTTTTCTGTGTGCAAAGTTCCTTCAAGTACTTAGCATAGGCAGGCACCTGTTTGATTGCATCTAACAAATGGAGGTTGATTTTAACTTGTTTGAAAACTTCCCACATTTCATCTTGTTGTGGGCCCCTTTTTATTTTATTAGAAAAATCCGGTTTTACTAAGGCAGCTGGAAAAGGAGCTTCCTGGTTGTTTGATTAGGAACAAATTCAGGTTTAGAAACCGGTTTAGATGCAATAGGTGTCTCCTCACTATCACTCTCCTCATCCTCATCAACATCCTCCACCACACCGTCTACAAAGGTTGGTGGAGCATCAACTTTGTTATCATAAACCTTACCACTTCTAAGTGTAGTTACCTGTTTTACCTGAGCATGCTTAGAAGAAGAACCTTGATGAGCAGGGTTTACCTTAGTGTCGCTTGGCAATGTTCTAGGATTCCTCTTTGCCAAGTCTTCAGCCATTTGCCCCACTTGCTTGTTCAATGCATTGAAAGCCTTGTCTCTCATCTCATTTTCCTTCTTCATTTCCTTCAACATCTCGAATATCTCATCAATCTTTGAAGCTTCAGGATTAGATGTTGATCCACCTTGTTGATTTGCTTGTTGAGGAGGTGGTTGCCTATAATTGCCTTGAAAACCTTGGTTTTGATTCCCTTGGTATTGTCTTTGGTAGCCCCCTTGATTGTACCCTTGCTGCCGGTTGAACTGCTGTTGATTTCCTTGATTGTTTGGTGCTTGAAAATTGGGGTTCATTTGATTGGAAGTGTTTCCATACCTGAAGTTCGGATGGTTACGCAACCCCAGATGATAGGTGTTGGAGTTCATGTCTCCATACACTTGGTTCACCTCTTCTGTTGGACCAAACTGAAATAAACATTGGTTTGCCTTGTGTCCAATCTCTCCACATCCACCACATACATTAAAAACATTTTCAGATTTGGTGTTCTCCTTTCCCAATCCCGCAAGTTTGGCCATCTTTTGTTCTACGACCTCCAATTGCTCCTCGTTTAATTGTGTGGCTGCACCATTAATCGTTTCATGCTTCGACCGCTTGTTAGATTGCTCTAATCTCTTTGAAGTGGTGCTCATGCGCTCAAGCATATCCCAATCCACTTGTACATGGTTGTACAAGAAAGTCCCATTGCTTTGGGAATTGATGTCCCTTATATCTTCTGATGACATCCCATCATAGAAAGCAACTAGTAACTACCACATGTTGATCCCATGATGTGGGCATTTCCTCAACATGTCTTTGAATCGGGTGAAAGCCTCATGAAACAATTCTCCTCCTTTCTGTTTGAAGTTTCTAATGGCAGCCCGAGCCTCTGTTGTCTTCTTCATTGTGTAAAATTCACTTAAGAACTGTTGCTGCATTTCTTCCCAAGTAAAAATACTTGCTGCTGGTAATGTAGAAAACCATTCCTTAGCTTTATCTTTCAAAGTAAATGGGAAGAGGATTAACTTCACTTCATCCGCTGAAAATCCTTGGCCACCTGTGACTTGAAAGAATTGCTCGAATTCTTGCAAATGTTGATATGGTTCCTCAGTGGCTCTTCCATGGAATGTGGGCAAAGATGACAACACAGCTGGTCTCGCTTCAAAAGATCTCCCTTGCCTAACAGGTGTCACTACCGGTGAGGAATTGGTAGTCAATGCAGGTCTAAAGTGAGTTGTTGCACCTTGTGCATGGGCCATGCCTTGATTGTAATTCATGGGCACTCCCATGTTTGGAGGAGGCATAGGAATGCCAAGCCCATAATTCTGATTATGAGGTCTTGGTGGCCTGTTGAAACCTTGTTGTGGCGGATAACCATATTGTGGTTGTTGATGATGAAAGCCATAAGCCCCTTGATTCAATGGTTGCGGGTTTTGTGGATAAGGGTTTTGCATTTGTGGTTGTGGTGGTGGATACCCGTAAGGATCATCATAAGCAGCATTTACGTTTTGCAAGTGGTTGTCACCACCGTTCAAGCCATCATCCCAATTCTGGATGTTGTTCTCATCACTCCCTATTGTTCCATGATGACTTCCTCCTCCAAAAGTATGTCTTGCTTCAGTGGTGTTGGTATGGTGGTCATCATTAGGGGATGGTTAGGCGGAGGGATATGTTGAAATTGGGGTTGAGCAGGTGGTGGTGGTGGAGGATTTTGGGTTACCTTGCGGATTCTCAAAATCCTCAAACCTTGGTGGTTCAGGTGGAAACTCCATTGCCCGTTGTTGTTGAATTTTTGGAGATGCAATCTCTGTCCGGTGGAGTACTCGATTTCTACGAGCGGTGCGTTCAATTTCTGGATCAAAATTCAAAGGTGAAGATCTTCCAGAATATCTAGTATGCATGCAAACCTGAATTTACCTGCGCACTAACACAACCCGTGTAAATCTGACAAATAAACAAAATAAACTAAAACGAAATTGAAAGTAATTTGCGTACAACTCCCCGGCAACGGCGCCAAAATTTGATCGGTGTCGAAGTACCAACCAAAAATAAGAGTTTACACTCCAATCCTACTACCCAAATTAGATAGGAAAGTCGGGTATCGATCCACGAGAAGTCTGGTGGAAATTACTGTAATCCCCAGGGTTTTTCGTTACGAATTTGAACATTTTAATGGTGCTCGATTTATAATAAAACCAAACCTTTGATATTCTTTAAAACGATCGTATTCATAAACAATTTTACAACATTTATTATAAGTCAAAATTTATATATATATATATATATATATTGTCTATAATCCAAATAAATAATAATTAAAATATTAATAATAATAAAACTAATAATAATAATAAATAGTAAGTGATAATTTAATCAAGGATAAAATTATTATTATTATTATTATTATTATTATTATTATTATTATTACTACATTTTGTAAAGGTTTTTATAAACGTACATAAAACTATTAACATTAATTAATAAAGAATATAAACTAGAGGGACCAAGAGTGTTAAACTCAAAACTCATTACAAGTGCATCAAAGCTTGACACAACAATGGATAAAAGATCAAAAATGAAGGACCAAAATCGTCAAAAGGAACAAAAATCTATTCCTTTGTTCCATGGAATCCCGATCACAGGTTCTCACCACCGGTTTTATTCCAAATCGACCATTATTTCAAAATTTGAATTCACGCACCTTCCTAAACCAATACCGAATTAATCTACATGATTTATTCCAAATATAAACCAACCTACGTGTGAATCACAATCAATTTATAGCTGTGAGCCTTTAACATTCTAAAATCAACTAAAAACAATAACATAATACAAATTGAAAGCGTATAACCATTCACGTTTCTCCTCTGGTTCATACAATCCAAAAATCAACTTCTGAAACCCCTTATTTCGAAGACTCGAGTTTCAAGTAGTTCGTGACCACTGTGGGACTCGAATCTCATCAAATTGAAAGCAAAACCAGGTAAATTACATACCATTCGAATCGTTTTTAATAGAGGAGTGAAAGCCCTCTGATTCTAAAGCATTTACAAACATCGCAGGGCATGAATTGGATTGAATTGTTATCTAGGGTTCTTAATACTAAAACTGAATTGGGGATAGAACCCAAAATAGACTTTATGTAATATTTAAACGAAAAGTAAGTCCATTAAAATTCTAGATCAACCGGTAACTCTGCTCCGGATAAAACTTAAACCGCAGATTGACCCGGGTTCGATCCATGGTTTTGGGCCTATTTGGTTATTTCCATTTTATTTTCACCTAATAGCCTATTTCAAGCCCCGACATCTTTATAATTTTTTTTTATTTCTTTTATTTCTAAAAATCTTAGAAATCATTTTTATTAATCTTTTAAAGTTTATTAATTCCATAAATTCTTTTATCATTTTTATAAACTATAAAACATTGAAAATTTAAATTCTTAATTCTTTTATTTATGTAAATAAATAAATAAGATAATAATAATTATATAATTAACATCTTGGATCTTTATAATAAATAATTATATCAATTTTACGATTTTTATTGTAATGTTTGAAAATATTTTTCTATATACTATTTTTAAATCAATGAAAATTTTATAATCTATAAGCTTTATTTTATAATATTCTATGAATGATAAATTTATAACTAATTCTAATACAATAAAAGCTTTAAAATTTTATAGCTGATCGCATTCAATAAAACCAACCAACTTTAAGATATTCTAAATACTATTATAAATCAAATTTTCATATAAATTATGGAATAAATTCGTTTGTTATTCAAAATATTTATCCTTATTCTTTAAACAGTTTATCTTAATTAAATAAAATGTTACTATCAACTTACATATAAATCTATTATCATTCTTATTAGAAAACAATAACACGATATATTTTAATACAAAAGAATTTAAATTATATTACATTAATATCCTACCATCGTTATAGAAAATATTCAAATATTACTCTAAGGAATCCAACTAGAAAATAATTAATAAATAGAATATTAAATATTCTATCTTATTTATTTAAAACATTATTCTAGTTTATTCAACAATAATATTGATAAAATAAATAAAAAAGAATATTATATATTCTAAGATATTTATTATTCAATATTATGAGATTAGTTATTCCGAGCTATTCATTCGAACATAGATTCATTCAAACTAAGACTTTCATTAGGATGCTAAAACTTAAACTCTGAGTATATAGACTAAGAAATTCTAATTGCCTTTAGGTTAAGGTGTGCAATCATAACTTCGTAATTCCTAAGCAACAGTCTATTGGACACGCTAGGACATCAAGTGAGTAATTCTATACTCCCTCTTTTACATTTTGTACTTTTGGGATGTTACATATGCCAGTATTCAAAATTCAAGTATTCTAGAGTCAAGATCTATAGATGCAATGCATTTTAGTCTATGTGGTTTGAATCTTTGCTATGTGTTACTACTTGCTTTGTGATACCATGTTATTCTATGTTATTCAATGTTATTCGATACCGAGTAGCCTAAGGTGTGTTATATACCACCTTCGCTTTGACTTAGGTCAAATGTGCTAAAAGGGCGAAAAGTACAATCATGGCAGACTTGTGAAAATACTTAGCTTTGTGCTTTGTATTGGAACGAGTTTGGAGACGATATAAACTATTGCATACTTGTAGATAAACTAAGCTTTTTAGCTAAGTATTGATACGAGTTTGGAGACGAGATATTCTATAAACTTAATTGCAAACTAGTAGGATATGCATGCTAGAGTTTAAACTTTGTAGTCTAATTGAATTGCATCAGTTTTCTATGTATACTATATAAACTGTATGGGTTACTCACCAACTATGCAAATAGTTGACAAAAACTTTATTTTGCATATGTAACAGGTTAATGGATGCAATGACGAAGACATAGGATAGGTTTATGCTAGTAGACCTAGTTTTAAATTTAAACAATGTAGACTTATTCAATTATTGTATTTTGGTTTTGTAAACAATGTAATGAATGTTTGATTTAATATGAGTTAATGTTTGTTAAATCTTTAATATTGTTGCATTAATTATTGAAACCTATAAAATAGCACCATGAGCTAATGAACAGTCAAAATCGCGCCCCGACGCATTCTGCCGTCGGTCGGGGTGTGACAATTACTTTCAACACAACTAATTAACTACTTACAATTGAAAAGTAAACTTGAAAAGGTTGATTTTAGGGTTTAGAACAAAAGCAGTGAAGTTTAACTAAAACAAACAATGAAAATAAGGATTGTAAACAATTAATGGAAAAGGTGATCACTCCGGGGTTCAAATTAGTAAGATAATTAGGTTTTTTTTAATTTGTCAATTGGAAATCACAAAGACATGAGTCATGCTTCAATTGCTAAACATATATGGTTCTGAAAACAAAGCAATGATCTTGTTGACAACCGATAACTAGACCGATGTTGTTGACTTGATTGATTACGAGTTCTACAAAAACAAAGATTTCTAAATCACTTTAAACCCTAATTCCATTAATTACTAATTCAATCATACACTGAATGAAAGTAAAGTAATGAACTTGAATTAGAAATTGCAAAAAAAACAAAAAATCATAATCGTTTAACAATCAAAACACTATTGAATCCATAAATCTACGAAAAACGAATTCAATACCAATATTCAACAAATCAAAGAACAAAACCAATTATCAAACCTAATTCTTCCCCGGAGATGATCACAATCGAACTAGCCGGACATCCTCAAACTTGAATCTTCACAATCGTTGATCATAAGCATGAATTGATCTTTGCTTCTACAAATCCGGATGATCTTGGATTGATTTGGATGAGTTGGAATGCCCAAAAACGTACCTTTTCCGCCCAGAAATCGTCCCAAAAAGTGTTAGAAACGAAACCCTAAGATTAGGCCTTAAATATGGGAAAGATTAGGTAAAAATCTGATTTTTCCGTCCGTCGCCGTATGATACGCCGGGCTTGGGCGTATCATACGCCCAGTATGGTACCCAATGCCCAGAAGTTTCTGCCAACGCTGAAATTTGGGCGTATCATACGCTGGCCGTGGGCGTATCATACGCTGGCCGTATGATACGCTGCCTTGGCCGTACCACACACCCAGGATGAGGTCACCATTGGCTTCGTCTCGTCGAGAAACTCAGTTTTCATATATTATGGGCCCCGTAACTCCTCTCCTAGCCTGAGTTATGCATCCGCAAAGTTTTGGCCTTCTAAACTTCATGTTTTCACCATTCTTCTCGCTCGGCTTCTCTTCCAATCCTCCAATAAGCTCCCGAACACGTCTTTAAACACTTGACACCTGAAATTAATCAACATACTCAAAGTAAACATGTTTCGTGCCAAACATTGATAATATCACGTATTTACGCATCAAATAATACAACTATGCACACCTTCATTAGCAATAAACTCTTATGTACCTCTGAAGCATTTGTCCATCTTTCTTTGAAATACTGTTGGTGCATTCTTTAGTCCGAAAGGCATAACAAGCCATTCGTATAATCCTCCTGGGACGATAAATGTTGTCCAGGGTATTGAGTCTTCTGCCATGGCAACCTGATGGAATCTTGACTTTAAGTCAAACTTAGAGAATATCTTGGAATTCCCTATCTTCTTTAAGAGTGTATTATGTCCTGGATGGGAATACTGATCTTTGTAGGTGTTATCATTTAAGCTTTTGTAATTAAACACCATTCTCTCTTTCCCTTTTATTTCTTTTCCGGTTGCTGGGTCAACTATTGTTCCGGAGTTGACAATCATTGCCATAGTGCGGTGTCTGCTTTTGCTTGGCCTGATTACTCCTAGTTTTTGCAGAGCATCAATATGTTTCTTGAATGATGCTTCAAGTGCTGGAGTAACATGCTTTAGTGGCTTATCATGTATGGTTATATCAAGATTTATGATTTCCAGTTTGCAGATTTCACCATTTTTCTTCAAGTGTTTCAAGGGCCCTTCACCAACATACCTTGATCTTTTAACCTTTCAAGGAGAGGTTTAAACCTTTCTTTTAACTTTGTTGCTTCTTCTTTTGAGAAGAAAACCCTTTCCTGTAAATCCTGATAGAGTTCTTCATCAATATCTAATTCTTCTATGGCAGCTGCAGAAATTTCTGTTGTTGGATTTGTTTTAATCCTTGTAACTTTTTTATACAAAGTTACTTCATCACCTTCTAGTCTTATACCTCCATTCATGGATCTTGTAAAGTTGGTGCCAATTAGCATGTCAATTCTGTCACCAGTTCTCATTTCTAATGCATAGATCAGAGGAATTCGAAATTTGTTGCCTTCGATGCGAAAATTTCCAGATTTTATTTTTTGTCTGGACGGTTGCCTTGTGTTGAGGCCATTGAAGTATATAACTTTGTTTATATCTTCCAAGGCTTCTTTTGGAACAGCTGTTGTGTTGACACAACATGATGTTGCACCAGTATCGATTATAGCTTTGACTTTAAAATAACCTGATACCAGGTATATCAAATTCAACTTCAACGTTATAGAGCTGGTTAGTGATCTTCTTTACTTTGAGCTGTTTAGAGCTTTCATTTCTCATGATAACATGGGCCTCATCTTCTATGAATGCATTAGCATGTTGTTTTAGGGGAGGGAACATTTCTTCAAATTTCCGAGAATCGGATTCTTCGTTTGGACTTTTCCTTAAGTTCTCATTTTCCTGTTGCAGGGCTTTTATTTGGGCCTGTAGATCTGCCTTTTCAGCAACCCACTGATCTTTTCGCTGGCTTTCAACTATTTTCATTTTTGCATTATATGCCACTGTTCGCTCTAGCTGGGCTTTTATTGACTCTGTAATTTTTAGCAGCTCATTTATATTCCCTTTTAACGTTTGTTTTTCTTTGGCCCAACCATCCTTTTGCTGCTGAACCTCTTTAATTTTTCTCTTGAGTTCTTGCTCCTTGATTCCCCATTCTAAGGATTCCCTTGCCTGAACCTTTTATTGGTTGCTTTCATTCTTCATCCTTTTGGATTAACATTTTCCAAACTAGATCAGCTTGGTGATGGATTTTTACTTCTTTATGCTTTTTCACCGAAACCTTTTTGTTTAGGTAATGTGATGAACACAAGGCACATGATGTGAGTTTACATTCTGAGCAATGTAATCTGGATATCTCTGTTGTGGCAATTCCATAGAAATGACAAAAAGTGAAGTTTGTAATTACATTTTCTTGCCACTTGTGATCACATTTTTGCTTTCTTCAAGGAGTTCTATGTGTGGTCTCCATGAGCCCGCTTCTTGAACTCTTTTATTAATGTCTTCCAAACTTTCATGATGGAACATGAAACAATATTCTTCCTGAACTGCTGCAAATGCATTTTCATCAAGTGGTGAGTCCTCAACCATTGCACCTATATTCAATAGGGTTGATCCGCCTTCTCCTTCAAATATACTGTAAACGGTATCCCTATCGCTTATATCCACAGATACAATATCCCAATCCTCCTTTAAATCAAGATTATCCATTACAGCTCGTCTGGCTATATTTCCTGTCTTACTTTTTTAAATTCTCTGGCAAAATGTCCTTCTTTTCCGCAAATATAGCACTTACATTTGCTTACTCGTCCTCGATCATCTTGATACTTTCTTTTGAATACTTTTATATGGGATTTTTCATGTGGCTTTCCTTTATATGTTCTTGATTTCGTATACCATACTTTTTTCTTGGCTTATCATAGTAGCCTGGTATTGGTATAGCAGAACATAAGGATAAGTCTTTGAGTTCCTTTTGTAGGGCAGCCTCAGTGCACATTTTAGAAATGTAAGTATGTGTGAATTTGATTGCTGGTAGGACTCCAACAGTAAGCCCTGGATACTTATTTCTGAATGCTTCTTCAATTTTCTTGGATATAACAAGCGGCAATTTTGTAAAGAACTTATCTGTTGTTGCTGGGAAGAAGAGTCTTCCAGATTGGCTGGCTAGGATTCTGAATTCATTTAAGAATTTCCAGAGATCCTTAGTGCTTGAACAAGTTATCCTTTCTAGGTTTCGATATGATTTGTCTTGTTCTTTAGTGGATCCTTTGTAAGGGTCCTCCATAAGGATAATTTGCCTTATTTGGGAAGTTATGTTTTGTGGATCATCAGCCATGGATTTCTAGTGTCGTGTATGCTTCTGGATAAGTTGTCCTCCATTGTTGCCACATCTTTTTTCATTTCCCCCAAGAAGGTTTTCCACAAACATTATCTTAGCTTTGTTATCAAACCATGTTGTATCATTTAACATGTTGATGGCAATTGATTCCCATCGTGATATTACGTCTGGCCATAAGCCAGGGTTTGATGGAAGAACTAGCATAGCTCCTGTGCTTAGTAAAGCTGGGGGTAACGTCCATTGAGAATTGTAGTACTTACCAAACTCCCCTTTAAAGCTACCTTTTTCATAAGGGAATTGGTAATTTGGAGTGTAAGCATTTTCTCTTGCTGGTGGATATACCGATGGACCCATGATTGGTTCCGGAGGAGGGTTGTAAGCACTTGTTATTTCAAATGTTGAAGGGAGTGCATACTCTTCCCTTTCTATTCTTCTGATAAATTCCTTGAATTCACGGACCTTTGGGTAGTTCAGTTCTTCATTCAGTTTTTCTTCTTCTTCAAGGGTAGTATGAAGTGTTTTTTCATCCAAGTCATTACACGGCTCATCTTTCAGCTCGCTGTTTATGACTTGGTTCCTCTTCTCCTGCTTTTTCCACCATCTTAGGTCACATCTTAGGTCAGCCTTTTTCTTATTTCTTAATCCTGCTTCTTTCGATGTTTCTGGTTTTCCCAAGATCTCCCGCCTTTCCAAGGATAACGGGTTGTTGTAATTTTTTTGAAAATGTTCTTTCCATTGGCCATTGTTAAACATAGGATGGTATCCTTTAGGTCTGAAAAACTTGATACTTTGGCTATCAACTAGTGAAGGCTTGATTTGTGTTGTTTCAGTTTTGTCTTCAGCATGTGACCTTCTTTCTTCCTGTTCAAGGGGGGATGCTACTCTGTTAAGCATCTCAACCTTTTCTTGTAAGTCATCTGAATCTGATTGTTCAATGTCTTCTTCTTTGACCAAGACCTTTCCTTCATTGAGGTTATCTCTAAAGGGATCATCTACATAATCATCCCATCTTGTGGTAATTATTTGGTCAATTGGAGTGGTTTCTTTTGGCGCATCATAGCGGACATAATAGTCCCACTTTCCTGAGTGTTGACCATTTTCCCCAATTCTTCCTTTGTTTTTTCTTGGGTTTATTGCCACGCTTGGTTCTGTTTAGAGGTTCCTCCCTTACCTTTTGTGCTTCATTAAGACATGATGTACAATTGCATATATCAAACGGGTTATGAGGTTCTTCTCTCTGAACACATAGTCGTATGAACTGTTCTTCATCTTCTGATAGGTGTTCATTATCGTGAATTTCCCTGTCATGACTATCTACGGAGAACCTTGGTGGTTGTGGGTTATTACGATAAGATCTGAACCGTAGGCTTGTAGTTCTGTCAAGCCTTGTATTGACTTCTATCGTTGCTGGAATTCTGACCGTTGTTAGTGAGGCTGGTCTAAGATTCCATCTTGATCCTTCTAAATCTTGAATACTTCTTCTTTCTCCCAGGATTGTGGTTATACCATTAGTGGAAAGGTGGTCCACAACATTTTCTACACTGTATTGAAAACCAGTGTAACTAGTATTTGAAATTCTTCCTATAAGACCAACTGTAATTAGGAGGTTACTTTCTCCGTCTTGCCAATCATCATAGCCATGCGTTTGTACAGCAACTTGTATATGAATATGGAAATCTTCTATACTTAATACCATGTCTGGTACCATATAGATTAGCTGAGTTCCTGCTGAAAGATCAACTTCCATGGTTCCGATGATCTGCCTATCATCTCCCCACCTTGTGTCTCTTAAAACAATTAAGGCGGTAGTTCCGGACCCTCTTCTGTGCATGGTATGTATTCTAATCATGAACATTCCAGGATGGATATGTTACCGGAACTCCTAAGTTGCTGGTGACTTTGTTGATTACAGAGCCTTAGGTCAACTTGTGTTTCCCCTACACAGAGTATTCGTTGTTCTGAGTAGTGCTGATAGACACGATGTCTAACTGTCTAGCTGTTGCTACCATAAAGTGCCTCTGCTGGTACTAGCTCGGCTCGCCTCTGCCTGGAAATTTCCAGTTGTTGGTCTGGATTTAGCTCCATTTCGAGATTCCTTCTGTAACCCTTTTCGAGTCTATTTCTTATGGCTCGGTTGAAATTATGGATCCTTCTTGCAGTTGTTCTATAGTAACGTATTTGATCCTCCTGCGTCAGAAGATCTGTTTGAGTTTGGGTAGATGTTGATCTACCTAGAACACTGGGCCTTTGTGACATATTCATTTTTTCCTTTTAGAAGGAACTTCCTCTGCGTATTCCTCCTGGAAGATTTTGTTAGGGTCTTTGAATACGTAAATTGGCCCTTGTTTTACTTTTGTCGAAGCCTTGATTGACAGGTTTTCAATTCTTTTTGTAAGACCTTCAATCGATTCTTCTAAATTTGCTGGACCTGCTTCTCTTTTTCCTAAGGCTTCTATGTTTCGCCTTAGCTTTCCAACTTCTTCTTCAAACTCTTCAAGCCTTTGTGCTTGTTTAATCAGAAGGTATATAAGAGTATTATTTTGTTTTATTATTGCAGAACTGAGGGATGTTGCTCCTGTCTTGTAATCGGACGGTTTGTCAAAGCCCAACGATGGTGACTCTATCTCTTCAGTTGCTCTAACAGCTTCTTGATATTCTGAGCTAGCCCTCTGGTTGGCTATGCTCATCCAGCTATGAGATCCTTGACTTCGTGCAAAAGGTGTTCTACCTTTTGTAACTTTTGATTGAGTTCTTCTGAATGTTTCAGGGCTTGTTCCCCGATCAGCTTCGGTTGTTGAGATATTTCACTAACTAATTCTAGAACTTGTTTTTGAGTGAGTGGTTTGGATTCGTGGATCTCTAAAGAGATCTGCTGAGGCTTTTTCTGGTTTAACTATGGGTTTTTCTTAATTCTTCCTCACACTTTTCTATACGTTGGTCTATCTTTTCAAGGCGCTGACTAATTTTATGAAAATTTTTTATTGAAACTTTTGCTAATAGAAATATTTATCAAAAATACAAGCAACGTTATTATGTATAATAGAAAGTTGTGGTTTTTGTTTTTCTAATAGGTTTATAAATTCAAGGTTAGCGGTTTGGGAATGATCATACCAGTCTTTTATTGTTTGTTCAAAACGATATGTCATAGAAAACTTTTTATTTTTTTGATAAAACCCTGTGATTTTTAAAATTCCATAGTTTGATACCAATCCCCACGACCAATCCCTACGCAGCTTTCCGATAACACGCCTCCTAAGGCTTAAACTTCGTACTTGACTTTTTGTAGGGGATAAAGGGGGATACCCTTATATGGTTTTCTAAAAACTGTATGAACTTTTATTTTTGAAATAAAAATGTTCTATTATGACAAAACATTTTGAAAATTAAAAAAAAAACGTTATGATCAAACCTTCCCCGGTTACCTTGAATAATATGTTTTAGCCAACAGTTGTTCCAAAAGAAGCCTTGGAAGATATAAACAAAGTTATATACTTCAATGGCCTCAACTCAAGGCAACCGTCCAGACAAAAAATAAATCTGGAAATTTTCGCATCGAAGGCAAAAAATTTCGAATTCCTCTAATCTATGCGTTAGAAATGAGAACTGGTGACGGAATTGATATGCTAATTGGCACAGCTTTACAAGATCCATGAATGGAGGTATAAGAATAGAAGGTGATGAAGTAACTTTGTATAAAAAAGTTACAAGGATTAAAACAAATCCAACAACAGAAATTTCTGCAGCTGCCATAGAAGAATTAGATATTGAAGAAGAACTCTATCAGTTTTTACAGGAAAGAGTTTTCTTCTCAAAAGAAGAAGCAACAAAGTTAAAAGAAAGGTTTAAACCTCTCCTTGAAAGGTTAAAAGATCAAGGGTATGTTGGTGAAGAGCCCTTGAAACACTGGAAGAAAAACGGTGCATCATAACTTTTGACTTCAACAACTTTCATCCATGTTTAAATTCAAATTACTTGATTAAAACTTATGATGTTTACAGTTATGCCTGTTTATTAAATCAGAAAAATTATTGATCAGACTAGTTCAGTTAAGAAAAAAACTAAAACTAATTGTCAAACTGAACAAACTAAAACCAAACTTTTTGAATACTCGTAACGAAAACTCAACTCTGTATAAGTTTTGAGAGTGCTTCCATATATTTATCTGTGCACATGCCTTTTGACTTCAACAAGTTTCATACTTTCATTTGTGTTTAAATTCCAAACACTTGATAAAATTTAAGGTGTTACAGTTATGCTTATTGATTTAATAAAAAAAATTTAATCAAACCAACTTGATTAAAAGATAGGCATAAAAGAAACTAAAACCAAATGCCAAATTGTAAACCAAAATGTTTGAATACTCGTAACCATAACTCAACTCAGGTATAAGTTTCGAGCGTGTTTTGATATATTTATTTGGGGATCATAACTTTTGACTTCAACAAGTTTCATCCATGTTAAAATTCTAATTAATTAGATAAAACTTAAGGTGTTTACAGTTATGTCTATTGATTATTTGATTCAGTGGCAATCTATAAGATTTTAGGTGTTTTATGATGGTATTAAAAATTGTCATGTATATAAAACTATAAAAGTTTCACAAATCGATGATAATTAAGATGATAAATCAATAAATAATACAAACAGTTTTATTATAACAAAATATTGTTTTTAACATATAATAGTTAGTGTAATAGGATAAGTTTGTAGACTAAATTTATTTTGTAATATGATCTAGACATAAGTAGTAAATGAATTGAATAGTTCAGGGTTACTTGTTCGTGAGTCTTTGTCTAATGTATTTGTGTTAATCTTATTTAAAAAATTGATTTAAAATTATATAGGTTCTTATAAAAAAAATTTATAATATATATATATATATATATATGGCAAGAATCAAATAAAAAGTCTATTTTGCTTAAGAAACCTAAAAAATGTTTTTAAAATCTTTAAAACCGACCAAACGAACTCCGATTGAACTCATTTCGATGACATTGGAACCGTCTTATCGTACTCTACAATACTTGCTTTTTGGTTTTAGCTTTAATAGCTAGTTTTATAGTTTGGATTTTATTCCATGTTTTTTGGCTTTTAGGTTTTATCTTTAGGTTTAGGTTTATTTTATAATTTTGGTTTTATTATTAGGGTTTATTGTTTATGATTAAAGGTTTATGTTTTAGGGAATTACAAGCCGGTTCCAATGATGTAAAAACGAATTCAATCGGAGTTTGCTTGGGTCGGTTTTTGAGTTTTTTTTAAAATTCTTCTTAGCCTTCTTAGGCAAAAAAGACTTTTTAGGGGAACTTTCTCCTATATATGTATATCTACCTATTATAATAGAGAAGTATTTTTAGAAAAACATGTGTCGCGTTTTAGTGTAATCTAAAAATTTTTTCTCGCACCTCTCTCTTAATAAATACTAATAATCTTTACTAACTAAATTAAATAATTAAATATTAAAAAATATAAATATTCTTATTCTAATAATTTACTAATTTATGAAAATTTAATAAACTTAATAGACTATAGGAATATTTCAATTATATTTTATCTTAAAATATAATTTTATAATAAATAAATACTAATTGTGATTTGATATTAATAAATCCTATTTTTTTAATTATTCAACCTATGTAATACACAACTTTATAGGCTAGTATATATATAATTTCAAAATTTTTGCAAAAAAAAAATAGGCTCTATCCAGTCGCATCTCTTGGTCCCTTCATAGCCACCGTAGTATGTAGATACACATGATAAAATCAGATACACCCCCGAATCAAACATATGCAACAACGCGTGACAAGTATCAAGTATCAAACCAAAGACCACCAACATTTGATTTGTTAAATAAATGGGTGCCTTATTTAACATTTAATCGTCTGAAACAAGTGAGTGATTTGTATCTCATAATAATATTAGTTAAAAAATGGTTTTAATCTAAAATGGTTATCTTGGTTAAACCACATATACCAATACCAAATTGAACTCTAGAAAACAAAATGATATGTTGTCGTGTACTATCTAATGTTAGATACCATATAATGTGACAACATAATAATGTTGATGAGTAAATTAATCTAAAAAAAATGATGTATACACGTTAAAAATTATATATGAACTACTAACATAGTCAAATATTTAAATCTTATTTTGCTTTTATTTGTTTTTTGTTCTTATATTGAAATAAAAAAATTACAATATAGTATAAGAGAAAAGTCGTATCCTTAGACTATCCACAGCGGTCACCCCACTGAAAATCCTTCCCCACCGAAATTTCCTTCCACGTCATCACCCCACTGAAAACCTTAAACCCTCACAGTGGTCACCCCACTGAAAACCTTAAACCTCACAGTGGTCACCCCACTGAAAACCTTCCCCACTCAAACCCTTCCCCACTCAAACCCTTCCTCACATGGGTCAAGGTAGAGAGCGTGAATCAAGCGGGGAGCGGGAGCCGTTGAGCTGTTTTGGGCGGGACCGCTGAAGGGGAGGGGCGGTGTTCCCGCTGTGGCCGCCGAAGGGAGCAAGCCCGCGGGAGAGGGCGGGGTAACCACTGCGTGTGGTCTTATAAATTATAATTATGATTTAAGAATTCTTCACACACAATCCCTTGGTTAGTTGGTTTACTTGCCCTTCACTCATTCTTATGTAACGTCAACTTCGGCACTTTACTACATACCCTATAAATAGTTACATACGCCAATCCCTTTACTATATATTAAAGGCAAAAATCTACATTTGTTTACTATAATAAACTAGTTTTTATCACCCTGCGTGTTATGGCGGTTTATCACAGTACACTTCTGAAAATGTGTTATATATATATCATTTGTTGAAATATAAGTTATATAGCAATAAACAAAATCCACACAAATAAGTTACAAAATAATACAAAAAAGTACTCATAAAATCTTTTCTCACCGTCAACCAATCGGTTAAATTAAACAAAAACCCAAATTTTTAAGCAAATTTCTCAAATTTAATAAAATTGAAATCTTTAAGCAAACATCTCAAATTTAATGCTTGCATCTCTATTTACTACATATCAAAGCTAAAAAAGACCTCTAATGGTTCTGGAAACTTCATATTCAATTTTATGAAAAAAAACTGCTGAAATATTCACTTTTCATGACCTTATAATTCATAAGTGAATCAAAAATGTTGTGACATTCTTCATTTTTCATTGTTTTTAATATATATACATATGTATGTGTGTGTATGTTTGTGTTTATATATATATATATATACATATATATATATTATTTACAATTTGCCCAAGATTGAAAGGACCACACTTTTTTCATTATATATATATATATATATGTATGTATACTATTCAATATATTTTATATAATATATATACACACACACCATTATTTTTACTATTCAATAAAATATATTGTCATGAGTTTTAACAGACACACATATATATAATTAAGTTTTTAATAAAATGTTATTAAAAAATGTCAGCTTTACTTTCTTCTTTTGCTTTTTTAAATACATATCAAATTAAATAATAATATTAAATATTAAATATTAAATATTAAATATGTATTTTTAAAATAAAAACAATTTGTAATACATTAAAAATAAATTAATATAAAAAACATACCATCTAAAAAAATCAAATTATTATAAAACATAAAAATGTTTAAAGAAACAAATTCCAAAAAATTAATGTTCAAAAAAATAATATTACTATTTTTTTACTTTATGTATTAAATAATATGAAATTTTAATCATATTTTGTTTTATTAATCGTCTTATATTTTCTATTTTTTTTATTGATGTCTATTTATTATGTTAGTATATTCAACCCACACAATACATGCATTACTAACCATGTATGAATAATAAAATTAAAATGATAAAGAATGATGTACAAATACTTTATACATCAACATTTCAAGTTTCTAGTTAATTTAATGAAAAGTGTCACATAATATGTAATTAAGTTTGTCACCTATTTTAATCACGTCATTAAACTTAATTAACTAAAAATTTATTCCATGTTATAATAGCATGTAATTACCATATCATCGTGCTTTCATTTTTCTCCCGATTTTGTTATTATTGTTTTCTAGTGTTATTTTTTGCATAAAACATAAATAATTCAAATACAATTTTATGAATAAAAATGTGTTTTCTATTTTTATTAGTACACACTATAGCTACAATTTAAAATTAAAAAAATAACTTAAACCTTATTATTTTATCAATTTTAGAGTAAAAAGATGTTTTATATATTTTTGTTTTTTATTCGACCCATACCTTTTTTTGTGTCTTAATTTAAGCTTTTTTAAAAGTTGCCTGCCCCTAATGCTAGTCATTGTTTATGGCATATCTTTTATGCTAACGCTTATTAAATAACACTTGTATTGCATGGCACTTACGTAGAGCTTGCGTGACACCATCAAATCTCCCATTATACATAACCTTATAAAAGGAGGAGATCCGAGATAATTAGGAGCCTTTTTTTTCGTGATAAAAACTGATAATATACAAGTATTTATGGTATTTTGGTACAATATTTGATGTGTTATTCGAATAATGAATTCCCATGTATATATATATATATAGGCCAGGTAAACATCGACCTGACCACTGTATAATTCGTTAAATACATGTTTGTAAATAATATATAAAAGTAATAATTAAAAAAAATATATATATAATCTGCGCCAACTTATTTATATTAAAATAAATAAAAAGTGATAAAATGATACAAAGGAGTAATTAATTGAACCTGACTAGTGCCGTTCAAAAAAAAATAAAAATTGAACCTGACTAGACGGCGGTTGAGGGGCCGAACTGGCTGACTTCTGACAAGTGAATATGTATTTAAAGCGATCACCTTTGTCACGACATTTCTTCAACTATTTATAATAGTATTTAAATTTATAAATTCATAAATTTATGTTTTATCCTCGATAAATAAATAACTTACTGTGTTCCGAAATAATTATAAACAAAATATAAGTGAAACATGCAATTTTTGATATCAAGTGTGAGGATCAACGTAAAACTCTGTATGACTGTATACATGAGGGGATGAATCAAAGTGACATTTTACAATTTTAGAGATTAAACATAAAAGTTTTAAAATTGAATATAGGAATAAACTTTAAATTTTAAAAACAAAAGTGATTAAAATGACATTAAAAAAGTTTAGGAAATAAACTTTAAGAGTTTGACGGCTATAAATAATTCAAATTAACAGGGGCGTAGCATAAGCGCTTAGCAGCAACCATTTCACCGGCTAATCTTGACACAATTTTAGTTGGTAATTTTTTTTCCTTAAATTATTTCAAAAGCAACATATTTTAATGTTAATATTCATGATTTTCTTTCAATATAACTGTGAAATTTAGATTAATCAAATTAGTTATGTTTAATCTAAAATACTGTATTATCTTCAAGATAAATGTTCCTTATTGTTTGACCCTTCTTGACCCGAATCACTGATCTGTACATTTAACCCGACTAACCGATACATACCGATTGAATGGGGAAATTTTTTTGAATTCACGTAAGTTTTCGCCCCCTATCAATTATCTTAAGCTCCGCCAATGCAAATTAAGATACTGAAGTTGTCTAAAAGAAAAAATAAAATATAGTAAAGAAAAAAGATACATGACTAAAGTAAATGGTGGAGGAGGTAACATTTAAGGCTTGCATTTGTTGTGAGGCACGTAGGTACGTGCTTTGCATGTAGTTTTTCTTTTTTCTTCTTTTTTTAACTCACATCACAAATATATAATTGATATAAAATTTGATGCATGTGGGAATGATGAATTGAAGGTAAAATGTGTCTGTTGGAAGAATTGCTAAAAAGCTTATGTGGTATGCGGATTATGATGCATGTGGTAAATACACCCTCTTAGCGTTGCAGATAGTCTAAGAAGAAAACTTTGTTTAATTTTATGACATGAATCTAATTAACAAAAGGTAAAAAAGAAATAATAAAATAAAAGTGATAAAAGTTTAAGGATTAAAAGTAAAAGTTTGCAAATGAAACAAAAGCCTTCTGATATTAAGAGTAAAAATTAATATATATAGTATTAAAAACCATATAAAAGAAATACTAACTTTTTCTTGGTTTCACAGTTTGACACAAGAAGAAAAATATGTGGATTTATGCTTTAAGGTTTAGGGTTTAGTTTGTGATAAATGATTTAATTTTGCTATGTAACTTATGCCTTTACAAATAAAATATGCAAATGAAATATACTACCCATTTCCAGGAGTGTATTGTGATATCTTTTTAAGTTTCACACTTTGACACAAGAAGAAAAAAGAAATAGTATATTTTTGAGTTTCACACTTTTGATAAAAGAAGAAAAAAGAATGTGTTGATTTATGGTTTAGGGTTTATTTGCGATGAAAGATTTGATTTTGATATGTAACTTATTTTTCTGTAAATGATATATAATATACGTTCTTCAAATTATAGTACTTATTCACCCAAAGTAACCCATTTTTTTTGCTTTGAGTTAAGATTGTCGGGTCTATATTATATTATTTAGGTGTCTAATCTATATAGTGACATGTTGAAAATTTGGACTTGGACAATCAGAATTTTTTAAACTTCAAAAAGTATTAAACAAAGATAAGGGTATCAAATTTTAGAAATTTGTCTAAAGATTTGAGTTTTTATTAAATTTGAAATATTTGTTTAGAAATTTAGGTTTTTGTTTTAATTCAAACGATTGGTGTGATGAATTTTGTGAATAATTTTCTATTATTTTTATAATATATTTGTGAGGATTTTCTATGATTTTATGTTTTTATGAAAAAATTTTATAGAGTTCGTGATGAGAAATTTGATTTTGCTATGCAACTTATACTTCTGCAAATAATATATAATACCGTTTTCTTTAATGTATTATGATAACTCGTCGCAACACGCGGGATAAATATACCTAGTTAACATTAGTTTGAAAATACGAATGAAAGTCGAAGTGACATTTTGAAAATTTTGAGGATTGACCATCAAGGTTTCAGAGCAAAACATAAAATATTTGATGTTGTGTAAACTTAATAAGATTAAAATAAGGTAAAAAAGATTGATGATTAAAAGGAATTTTTTATTAATTTTGAGGACCCAGCGGCTAGGCGTATATAAGAAAAATGTTGTAAGAATATAAAACAAGGATTAGGATCAGATTAAGTTTATTTGGGTTATTTGGGTGGATTTAGATTATATTAGTATATTAATAATTTGAGTCGAGTCTGATTTTGAAATTGATCTCAAAATTTTCAAATTCGAATAATTAGATTTAAATAATCCAAATTAACAATTATCCGACTCGATAGACACCATAAGGTAATGAAGTTTCCGGTGACTGGTCAGAAGATAGAGTTTGTTGGTATTGCACCTCTGATTGCTGACATTATACACAGACGAATGATACCATTGATCCTTAGACTATTAACAGTGGTCATCCCACTGAAATACTTCTTCACTGAAATTTACTACCACATCATTACCTCATTAAAAACTTTAAAACCTTACAGTGGTTACTTCACTGAAAAACATCATCCACTATGCCACATCATTACCACATTCCCAAAGAAAAATATTTCCCACCAATCACAAACGAGAGAAGAAAGCGGGGATGGGGGCGCTTTGGGTGAAAGATGGAAGTCACCGTGGTGGTGGTGGGGCGGTGTGCTCGCCTAGCCCTGCCGAAAGGTCAAACGCCATTGGAGGAGTGGCCTTACTGCTGCGCATGATCTTATGGGGGATGTTTGACAACTGAATTCATTTGCCCTCTCTCTTTTTTTTTTTATTTTATTGACACTCGGTCTACAATCAGTACTTGTGTATGATTTTACTTGACATGTGTTGCTTCAACGATCTCCCCTGCTTGTATCTCTGGTGGCCCTGCAATCACAAGTAGCACCCCGTTAGTCTCACCATATGAGGGTCTCCTATGGTCAAGACTCCGGCGTGAGAATAAGCAAGGTTTCTTGAGGAGTGGATAGCGAGTAGAGAGTGGTTGAGCTAAGTTCCGTTTTACCTTGACGAAGCCCCTGCTTATTTATAACTGGACGACCTGTTAGAGCAAGATCCTTTGCTTTCCTCTTCTGTGTGTTAATTTTCCGTGTAAGAACGAGTTTTCCTTGGTTCATGATATGTTGCTCTTTGAGTGAAAGATGTTGACCACTGTAGCGGCTCAACCTTTCATGCGTCTGTTTTTCTCTTATCTAGGAGTTTACTTTTTGCCTGTGACTTAGGCGTTTCACACGAATGGAAATATATCATCCCCGCCTTTTGTGACTTACGATTCGTCCTTCCTTTTTGGCCCGGGCGCTCGTGGCTTCATGCCCTCCTTTCCCGCCTTACATCATTTTTATTATTTACGTAGGGCAAGGATTCTTGACCCAGCCTTAATATTATTGTTGTTGACCCCGGGGCGTAACACCCTCCATCCTCAACATGATTTCAACTATCTCAATTGTTTGATGGCCCTCCAAACTAGAACCCATGACCATCAAAGATGAAACCTAAAGGAAAACCATTTCTTGCCGTAATAAAGACTCGAATCCAAAACCTTTTGTAAGAGGGGTTTAGAATGACCAGATATTGCCCATCATATGTATCACTTTTGATATAAACCCATTGGCTCATCCACCCTCTTCTAACGCCTGACTTCTTGCAAGAGGGGTTTAGAATTACCAGATATTGCCCATCATATGTATAACACGTAATCTAACATAACACCATTAATTAACAAGATTAGAAGCAAATAACATAAATTGAAGCAAAAATGAAGTTAAAAAATGTTACTTTTAATGTTTAAAAGGTTTTATAGATCTTATACGTGACGTATATAAGATGAATCATTATCAAATCATTGATTGTCAGAGAAGGATTTACACCTCATGTAGATCTACACATTATACAAGACGTATAAGGTTAACGAGGTGTTAAAATAAAAATGTTTGCTTGAATACCATATATTAATTAAAAGTAACATTAAAAATAGGAAAAAGGTAAGATGACGTATAAACTTTTTGAGGGTAGAAAAGTAAAAAGATGATAGTTGTTGTAACTTTTAACCGGAGGATCGAATAGTCGTTTTTGTTGCATGGAAGACGTCTACTCTATTACTCTACAGCATCATATCCTACTTTCATGTCAGACAACAGTCAAAGATCTTCAAAATATGTTATTTTATGCACAATAAAAGCTGAATCATATATACAATAACAAGACCATATATTATACACATCACGTGCCATATTTTTCTCGAAATTAATATAAAATTTAATATTTCAAATTTATAAAATATGATATTTTGTTTTTTTTTTTTGAACAGCAATATATTGTTAATATATGGATAATAACAATATGTTTACTTGTACCTTATGGCGGTAGCCTTGTATCAAATAAGATAAAACAAATACTAAATATGAGAACGAAGATAAAAAGTTGTCATCCTATCGTAAAAGTAAAGTAAAAATAAATGTAAAACAGAATTTATTTAAAAATAATAGTAAAAAATAATTTAAATACTCCTAAAACTATCCAATTAAAGTAAAAAATATCTAGCTCATATTGCTTTGTTAATATAGCTAATCGATCATCTCTTTTCGGGAGACGGTTGAGTCCCCTTGTTTTTTGTTCAGTTCTTAAGTCTCTAAACTTATAAAGTTTCGTTTCTGTTGTGGACCAATTTGTTAACATACCACCGAGCCATTTTTTATTAACATAATGACCCCAAGCCTTTACTGCAGCCCATGCTAAGTTCGGAAGGTTCACCAATTCGATAGTTGGTTTCGGGTTAGACTGACTTAGCAACTAACAAGGGGTGTTGATGCGCTAAGTGTCGCACGGTTGGCTTAGAATTGTCTAAGGCTGTGACAGTTGGTATCAGAGCTAAGGTTATGAACGGGTCGTAATCTAGGAAGATCTAGACATGATGCCGGGAGTCACTACGCTAGAGGGACGTGTGACATCGCTAGAGCAAACACTAGATTATGGCTCATATAAAAATTTAAGACTGAGCCCTCTATCAAAATAAGGCCACGAACTAGACCAGAATCATTCTCAACAAGTCCATAAAGAATGATCCCATTTTTTTCATCGGGTTCGGGTAGAGACCAAAGATCTTTAGTGATCGATCTAGCAGAACAACTCAAAAACGAGGCTGAGATTTTTGCTCGCAGACGAAGTCTTTAGAACCATGATTACTACAACCTTTCTCCCCAGAAGAATCCTTGGGAGTATGAGGTTCTTGTTCAGAAGAATTGGAACAAGCTCTCGATGTTCCCCATTGTAGGACCATCCCGGATAGATAATATTTTGAACTTACAATATTAGAAAGAAAGGTCTATTGCAAGATAGGCTCTTCCATCTTATGCTTGGTGAGCAAAAGATTTCTTGTATAATGGAACTTTCTTCGTATAAGAATATCCGTATGGAGGCCTATCATTTCATTGAGGCTTGTGTCAAGCCGGTGAATTCCTTAGAGCATACTTTTTAAAAAGGATCTAATGGAAATGTGTTTCAATTTCTTTATAAAGGAATTAACCCAAAATGGGAGAGTCCGAGATCTATCAAAATTTTTATATACACTTCATCGATGAACTGTTCCGCGCAAAACCTTACCAACCCTTGACATATGAAAAAGACTATCCTTAACAGGATGGTATTAACTTTCATACAGGTGTTGCATGGCTGTGATCAACTCGTGTCATGAGATGTTTGGTCAAGTCCTATAACGAGTGAAACCCTCGTTTTGTGTTGCTAAGACATGCGCCTAAGGAGAAAGTCTTTGCATCATGAACGCCATAATCGTGCAACATTAGAAATCATAGAATTAAAACAATACAAAATAAAAAGAAACACGAAATCAACCTAAGTGCATAAATCTAGACTCATAGTTGTAAAACACTAAATCAAAACCCGTCGTAGGCTTATAAACCTCAATACATAAAGCTCAGGGTCTTGCTCAGTTATTAAATAAGTGTGATATAAGCAATGTTTTAAAAACCGGTTCGAACCGGCCGGTTCGACCGGTTCAACCGCTTGTCGGTTACTAATCCGGTACGAAACCATCCAGTATTATGCAGGTTCCTTCGATCAATCGTGCCGGCGGTTTAATCCGGTTTTACCGGTATTTCCGGTTTCAAAAAAACACAAAATTTCGGTTTTTAAGCGATTTTCGGCTTTTAAGCGATCGTGAACTTGATGCGTTTAACACGCCAATGTCATAATCCTATTATGCACATTGTTTTGAATGAATTTAAGTACTTTTTAAATTGTTTTTTGATGAATTTGTATACTTTTTGGAAATTTATTTGAGTATAAGTTGTATTTTTATATAATTCTATGTTAATTAGTGTGTCCGATTGAACCATCCGGTACAACCCGGTTCAACTGGTTGAACCATTTTTTAGTCAAATCCGGTACACCTAAGATACCGGTTTTTAAAACATTGGATATAAGCTTGAGTTTAAGCAACTTGATTTTAAATTTTCGTGGTTGATCTTAAGTTGCTCACAAGTAACCGTCAAGATTACATAAATTTCTTCGAATCTTACACCAACCGTTTAATAAGACGTTAAGGAACTTGCTCATTTGATGAAATCCAATATAAACGACACTTGTAACAACCTTAGAGATAAAATATAAATCTTCAAATTGTTAATGTTTTTATTCTATTCTAACTCAATTTCAAAGTTGACATTTTTTTTATTATTAGCTTTTTTATTTGAAAGTTTAAAGGTTTTTCAAACTCACCTCAGCTTTATAAATGTGCTTTAATCATCTCATTCATTTAAAGTTTGAAATTCATTTATAATTTGATTTAACTCAAATAATTTTTGTTCATTAAAAAAAGATAAATAATAATCATGGGTTACATAAACCGGTGATGTTTAGGTACCATGAATAACAAAACTTACACCAGCTGAAAAATAGTACTGGTATATAGTTGTTTTTAGAGGTGTGCAAATGTCGGTTCGGTTCGGTTATTAGGTTCCACTTAAACCGAAACCGATGGTTCGGTTTTTAGACTTTTGGAACTGAAACCGTAACCGAGCACCGGTTTCAGTTATTTCCGTTATAGAGGTCGTTTTCGGTTCGGTTTTTGTTATTTCGGTTATTTTCTGGTGATTATTTTGATGTTAAAAATTTAGTTATCGAATTTGTTTTTATTGTATTGAATTGTTTTCAATATCTTTCAAGCATACATATACATGAAAATTACATTAAATGCATAAACAAACATGAAAATATGGTTCAAACACATGAAAATATGATTTAGATACATGAAAATACATGAAAAACATATGAAAAATACATGAAAATATACACATCGGTTTGGTTTCGATTATTGGGGATGCGTAAACCGTAACCGATCGGTTAACTCGGTTCGGTTTCTTTTTTCCGGTTTTGTAGGCTCACCCCTAGTTGTTTTCTTTTCTAATAAGTTACAATTATAAAGTCTCATACTACATCATATGAGACATATTATCATTCGATGTATGTTTCAATTTTCATAACTGACCTGTACGTCATGATTTTACATATTTTTTAATTGTACATTTGTACCAGCACGTCACAAACACACAAGCTTTGATCATATTTGCCACATAACACGGTAAGTTTGGTCGTTATTTATTATTACAATAGGTTAAAGAGACGTTTGTTAATATTTACACATCTCATTGACAATATGAATAATGCCATTAATATTATATTCTCTCTGTTATATTATTAGTTATTCTTCTGTACTATTTTATATCGAAGTGTTACTGGTTTCTTAAGTCTGTGGTTTTAATTCAAAATAGAATGAAAGTGTTGTGGTTTCTTTAGGCTATGGTTTTGAAGTTGGAATAGAACGTTTGATGTGTTTGAGCTAGTGGGGCATAAACCGGAACTTGTTCAGTGTTTATAGACCCATATTCGCTGAGCCGGTTAGGATAGAGCCGATTCCACAAACCGATACCATTGTTCAAACAACTTCTTCTTTTTTTTTTAATCAATAATAACTTATAAAATCAACAGCATCAATGCATTATTTTATTATTTTTAATATATTTTCATACAAAATATAATTTAAAAAAAAACGCACATTTTTATTTTTTGATTGTTGCAAATGAGCATAGAAATCATAGGCGAGTTATTCGTCAAAAATATTGGAAGATAGTCCTTCCACTACCTCATCCTTATCGGAAGATAATCCTTCCTCTATCAACTATGGTGTAAGTCTTGTTCTTTGTAACAATAAAATTTACTACTAAGAGAAAACATAGATTTTGAAGCTATCGTGGATAGGGTTGTAAACAAACCAAACGAGCTATTGTTCATGCTCGTTCATTTAACTTTAAACTTGTTCACGAACGATTCACGAATGCTAACCGAACGAAAATTCTTACTCGTGTTTATTCATTAAGGAACTAGGCTTTTTCACGAACAATTATTAAATGCAAGTGAACATATACTATTAAAAAAATCAAAAATCAACATTCTTTATATCAAATATTAGAGATAATGATTTACATAATTATAAAGCTACACACCTAATATAAAAATTAAAAAAATCATTCACATAAAACAAAGCAAAAGTTAAAAGAAATAATCATAATTGTAATTATCTTAAACTAATGTTTAAAGACCCTAGATTCAAATTACTATATTTGTAGCAAGATACAAATTACAAATAACGAGATTTGTGGTTTAAATTTTATGGTATTAAAATAAAAATAATAAATTTTAAGAATATAAAACACATGTAATGAATTAACATAATAGCTGAACACAATTGAACGTAAACTAACATAAACAAACACATTATCAAATAATTATGAACACAAATGAACAAACAAAATTTCCGTTCTAGTTCGTTCATTTAACTAAACACACAAAATTTCTAGTCTGTGTTCATCTATTTATAAAACGAACGAACATAAACGAAATTCACGGCGAATGGTTCACGAACTTTTCACTGAATTTCGGTTCATTTACAACTCTAATAGTGGAAGCTTGGGTGATAAGTAAATCACGTGCCATGGTGGCTACAATCGGAAACCCAAATTCATTTCCCTTCTATCAGGTCAAAAGATCTAAATTATGATAATTATCAGAATGAAAAGTGGACATAAAATCAATTCCGTTATATCTTCTGAGCTTGTTTGATCAGGTGTTACTTTTTTCGATTTGACGTATCATTTCATATGGTATTTGATAAAGGCACAAGTAGGTCTTGTGTTTTGTTGCAACCTCTTGAGCTTGATGTGCCTGAACTACTTGTATGTTTATGCTGGACCCATATATATTTAAGTAAAAGTAAAACATGGATTTTAAATTAACTAGAAAAATATTTTTTCGCTTAAAACATTCAACCCCGTAGCATTTAAATTCAAGTTTAAAGCAATTATACAAGTAAATACTTTCCTTAAAGTATTTTATATTTGTCGTCATTAAATAAATTTTGAAAGCACCAAATTACTAGTTGGATAGTAAACACCCCTGATAATATTGTAGTGACAATTTTGAAAACGTAAAGAAAATTGTTTACATATTGAATTTTCCCAACACCTATCTGAAAACTCATTGATCAAACTATTTTAAAAAAGACTTGCATAAAAAGAGTTTAAAATTACTTGTTTTCATAAAAAAGAACTTTCAAATATTTAATAAGTAGAGTTCCATTGAGTAGAAACATCACAATTAAGACCCAAACAAACCTTCTTGTTTCTTTACAAAAGTATTCTGTACCTGTATGTTCTTTTTCTTCTTTTGAAAACATTTTGTAGCACACCTCTAAATTTGGTTTTGAACACCTCCACATTTTCAATAATAGCATCTCTAGCACAATTAAATTAATAATATGTGTAACATATCGAGTGTGAAAAATGTCGTTATAAATTGGTTGATATTTTACTTTTAACTTTTCAACTATGACGTTGTTGTTTGAAGCATTATCAAATATTATTAAAAATATTTTATTTTGGCAATTAAATGTTGTTATTATGAAATCTAAAATTTGAAATAAATAATCACCCATATGTGAATACCGGCTAACTTAATCAATCATATGTTTTATCATTTTGCACAAACTAGGATCTATCCAATGAGCAATGACGCAAATGTAAGTTTCTGTTAGACCATGTGAAGCCGTCAAAACATCAGTATTCAAGTTCAAACTGATTTTTTTATTTTCAAAAATAAATTAAAATTTTCTTGCATTTTCTATATTTTTAAACAATAATGTCTTAGTGTAATACAACTTACATGAGTGTAACAAGATTAAAGTGTCTCTCGAATTATATATGTCAATCGAGGGTTGTTGAACTGGTTGAATGATAGTTTCTTGAATAACGAACTTCAACATTCGATATTGAACCATATCTACGTCGTAATAAAATCTTTCATAAAAATTGAGTTCAATTCATTTACTAAGAAAATAAGAGAGTATAATGAACATGTTAGAAGTTTGTTTGTTTTTTTTTTTGTGTGTGTGTTTAGTTTGTGTTTTAAAGTGTGATACTCAACTACTTCATCGCATATCTATAGGGGAAGGGTAAAGCACACGTAAAAATGGCTAGAAAACAACTAGAAAAACACTCTCAACGACTAGAAATCTATACATCTCATTCTAACAGTTATAAGTGGTTCGGAACCGGTTTTGATTAAGAGCCAATTATGGGAAAAATTTTAAGAACAAGGTAAAGAATTGTAAGGTACAACCGGTTCCACTTTATACATATTTGAAACTGATTCTTGATGCAGTTATAAGTGTGATCAAATGACTTAAGAACAATTAGATAATCAAAGACTTAATAAGAACCTAATTGTTCCAAAAACAATGTTATAATTCAAAAATCAAAAATTACCAAAACAAACCTTGAAATGCTATATATATGACAAATAAAGAAACTAGGAAACCATATCTAAATAATAATAAAAAAAGATAATAACTATAAATCATAAGTATTCGAATTTAAAATATAGTTAATCTTCAACTTAAGATTTCATTCCGGATCAAGATCAGCTATTCAGCTCTGCCTTAGGATTTAGGTCTGGTTCTCAAACTTTTTTTTTCGCCTCTAGTTTGAACCGAATATTTGGGCCCAAATGTATGTTATTTAATATAAAGAAGCCTGAAATATTATTGGCCCGGTTAAAATATACCATTAACTATTGTATATATATTTAAAATTTTAATGTTTTCTTACTATTCAACTTGTTTAATACATGAGTTTCCAGACTAGTAACTAATAAAATTATATTTTGCATTAACCTCCAAGGAAGTGATGAAGTGGTTCGAGTGGAGGAGAGACAATCTAGAGGCCTCAAGTTGAATTATCACTTGGAGCAATTTTCCTTAGAAACTATCGACCCGGTTGCTTGCAGCCGCGCTTTACTTGTTCTTCTCTGTTATTCGGGTATTGAGGGGGGCTTTTATTTTAAATTACTCTGGGACTCTAAGATTATTATAATGTAATCTCACTATTATTAATATTAACTTCCTTTTATTTATATACTAGAAAAGTTACCCGCGCGATGCCACGGAGTGATATGATTAAAAACCACTTGTTGCAATGCGATAGCCGAAATGTAGATATAAAACATTCTTAATTTAAAAAAAACAACAAATGTGATGTAAAAAATGTTTCAAGATTTAAATCGTAAATATTGTTTTATGTAATAAAATTCTTCTAATTAAATACTTATATTTAATAGAACTTCATAATATTACATAATTTTTTTTTTAAACTCGTGTAATACACGGATCCATAATTTAGTGTATAAATAAATACGTCCTTTCTAAAATCGGTTTTTAAATGTCCATTTTTTAAATCGTTCGTTTTCATGAAGTGCAACTTAAACACATCAAATGACCCTGTGTAATCAATTCTTAGATTATTGCATATTCCTAAAATTTCAACGATTATATTTCAACAATGTTGTGCCAATAGTTATATTCCAATGGATATAATCCAACAACACCATTTTATAAACCCACGTTTATTCTATAGTAAATTACTGAGATAGTACTTGTGGTTTGCTAGTATTTAATTCTTGGTCCCTAAGTTTTATAAATAATCTATATGATTTCAAACTTTAGATATTTGTAACACATATAGTCCTTATGAGATGATAATTTGGTTAATTATGTAAAGCTAATTTAGTGACCTAAGGACTATATGTGTTACAAATGTCTATAGTTTGGGACCATATGAGTAATTTATGAAACCAATGGACCAGAGTAAAATACTAGCAAACCATAAGGACCATATCAGTAATTTACTCTTTATTTTATATAAACCATTATTTTTTTATAATGGTCTATTTTATACTACTTTGTATTATTTAAAAATTATAAATAAAATCATATTAATTAAAATATAAAGTTACACAAATTAAAAATTAAATTTATATACGTACGTACTACATACGTCCATATATAATAAACTTAATAATTATAAAGAAGTTATATTATTCTTCTAATCATTTGAATCCATACGCGTATTTTAGTTTTTTTAGGAAAATTTGACAAAAATAAAATCTAACTTTATTAGTCATTTGAACTCAAATGAGAGCAAACTTGAAAAGTTAAGAATTAGGTGTTCAAACAGAAAGAACTCATGTATGATGTAACTGACATCAAAACATAGTCACAAATAGTAATTTAATTTAAAATTTTATTCAATGTTTACTAATTCCGAGTGATGTTTATCTTAATTAATGGTTAATATAAAAACTAAGATAAATTTTATCATAATACAATGTTTCACCTTTATCATAACATAATTAATGTTCTTTTTTAAAATTAGTTGTAGCTTGTTTTATCAAGGGTTTGATTTGCATGTTTATAAGTTGTTTGATTTGGTTTATTATGTGATCGGCTGACTTGTGGAATTAGAGTTTGTTCGGTTTCAAATTTGAATCAATTTGTTTGTATTTGAGTTACAATTGTGTGTTTCTATGAGCAAGACTGAAGTTTGTTTTGTTGAAAGCTTAAGCTATCCAAGAGGCCGTTTGATTGAGTCTGAATCATTAAGTGCTGAATGGCTAAGATGTTTGAATGATTAAGAGGTTTAACCATTGAGTGCTGAACCGATTAAGACCGTTTGGTTGCACATTTGAATGATATGTATTTTTTATTCAGCATGCTGTTTGTGTTGAATGATTAAGTGCCGAACTGAATCATTAAAAGGTTAATTTATTTCAAACCAAACGTACTTAGTGCTGAACGGTTAAGAGGTAGCCTTTTAATGGTTTCATTAAGAGGTAAACAAACAACCCCGTAAGTCGAATCTTTACTTCAACTATGGTTTCATTTATGGAGTTGCAAGCCCTTTCAAAAGTTCAAAATTAAAGTTTTTGTCATATGAGAATATGTATTAATATTGTTTTTAGTTCTTTGATCTTGCATGAATCTTTCATTCAAGGATAAGAAATAAATGTTCTCAAACTATCATTATATTTGGGAATAAGGAAAATGTTATTCTAATTTTCATGGTGGTGATAGCTCCTCTGGCGATCGGAGATGTCTTCTGACGAACTAGAGAAAGAGAAAAAGGTTGGTCGGAGAAGAAGGGAGATCGCCGGAGATGGGGATGATCGACGGGAGATCAGTCGAATGTGGGGAGTTGAAGAGAGGAGATCGTCAGGCGTGGGGAGGAGAAGACAGGAGATGGTTGGGATTTTTGGCTTCGCGGGACGTGAAAGGAGATGGCCGGAACTTTTTTAGGGTTGAGAATAGTTCACGTCGAAAACTGAAGACAACGTTTGGCCTTTTTTTATTATCGAAAATTAACAATAATGTGCTATTTAGGTTTTTTACATAAGATTAGAACACCGTTATTAAGCTCAATGAACTAATTGAGACAAAAAAGTTTCAGTGGCTTAATTACGATAATTATAAAAACTAGAGTAAATTACACAAAAGGTCCTTTATGTATATATGAAATTTCAAATTTCATCCTTAAACTTTAATAATTACGTCAGACGTCCTTTATCTTCCTGTTTTGTAACAATCAAGTCCTTTTCCACTAACCAAAGTTAACTTTTCAGTTAATTTTCTTAAAATGACAATTTTGCCCTTATAAGTAAAGGATGGAATATGAAACTATATATAAAGTTAAGGGACGTTTTTTGTAATTTGCAAATTTTTTTAAATTTTGTTAGTTTCTTTTTTTTTCTTTTCTTTTAGATTTATTCTATTTAATATTCTATTTTTATAAATTTTTAAAAATAGTAATTAATTTAATAGTTTATTTATATTATAATCAAAATTTTATTTTTATGTTGTTGTTTATAAATATTCTTTTGCTTGTTTAGTTTATTTATGATTTTTTTCCTATATATTGTTAAACTTATCACAAATTTATTTATCAATTTATTATATAAAGGGTACCTATGATTTATTATCTATAACTAATAAAAAATGTGAAATTATTTTGTATCATTTTAGTTGTTAACTAGTTGACTAAATATTAGTGATATTCATGTTCTAGTTTTTAGGTGAAACCATAAACCAAACCGTTAATAATGTTTTTGGAATAATTAAAATACAAACCGAACCTTTAAAAATGAAAATCAAACCGTTGATAACGATTTGATTTGGTTTTATTTTTAACGGTTCGGTTTAGATTTTAACGGCTTGATTTTTATTTTTAACGGTTCAATTTAGATTTAAGTATACGAAAAACTTTATTAATGTCTTGGTTTATGACTTTATGGTTCACCTAAAAACCGTAAAGACCGGAACGTGAACACCCCTAATCTTTAGTCAATTGGTTAACCGAAATGATACAAAATAATTTTTCATTTTTTATTACTTATAGATAATAAATCATAGGTAAAATATTTTTTATAATAAATTGCTAAATTAATTTGTGAGAAGTATAATGATAAATAGAAAAAAAAAATAATAAATAAACTAAACATGCAAAAAAATATTTATAAACAAAAACATAAAAATAAAATTTTAATTATAATATAATAAAATGATAAAATTATTACTAATTTATAAAATATAATATTAGATAAAAAAATCTAAGAGAAAAAATAAAATAAAAGAATTAAAAGAAAATAACAAAAATTATAAATTTGGTAAAGTACAAAAAACGTCCTTTAACTATATATATAATTTCATATTTCATCCTTTAGTCATAAGGCAAAATTGACATTTTAAAAAAGTTAACAGAAAATTTAACTTCAGTTAGTGAAAAAGGACTTAATTGTTACAAAACACTAAGATAAAGGACGTCTGGCGTAATTATTAAAGTTTAAGAATGAAATTTGAAATTTCATATATACATAAAAGACCTTTTGTGTAATTTACTTTAAAAACTAGGTTATATTCTGTAGAGGTATCCCTATTTTAAAACACTTTGAAACTTCCCATGTAATTTCTAGAATTTAAGACCAGTCCGTGCAATGTCGAATACTGCAGGTACTAAGTGTCTAATTAACTCCAAAATGATCAAACCTGTTTTTCGGCACCAAACACAACAAAGCCTAGCAATGTATGGGGCTATTTGGTTCGTCTGAACCATTAAGTGCTCAATAACTAAGATGTCTGAATGGTTAATAGAGTCTGTACCATTAACTGTTGAACCAGTTAAGACTGTTTGGTTAAACATCTGAATAAAAATACAAAATACCCCTCATTCTTTACTAGCAAACATTATTGTCGGAATTGCGTCGCGATGATTTTTGTCGGAATCGTGTCGCAATGATTTCCGTCGGAATTGCGTCGCAATGATTTCCGTCGGAATTGCGTCGCATATATTAAATATAAATATGCATTAGAGTAATTATACAATGTTACTTTGTGTCGGAAATAGGTCGGCATCTTTTTTGTCGTATATTTGTCGCACTTTGTGTCGGAATTCTGTCGGACATGCATTTCCGACCAAGGGTTTTCCAATGACCTGTTTTTGTAGCAAATCCGTCGGAAATCATGTTTTGTTACCCATTTCCGATGCAAATTTGCGTCAGAAATGTTTTTTTTTTCTAGTAGTGACTAAACCCCCAAATGGTATATAAGCCATCACATGATGTATAGCAGCAATGAGGGCAGCATCGAGAGAGGATGCCAATGACAATGGAAGACATTTGAGGCGGCAGTAGACCGCGAGCGGCGGCAGAGGGCGACGACGGCATAGGGGCGGCAGCATCAATGGGGCGGTGGGGGCAGAGGTCGACGATTCAGAGACGAGAGATGAGTGGAAGGGAACAAGGGATGACATCCATTCAGCCCTCTTTTCTTCTCATTCAGACTCATTCCCAAGTCTGAATCATTCATATCTATATTCAGATGTTGCCTTCTGTTTAGACCTCCATTCAGATGTTAAAATAAACGGTTTATTCATATCCATTCAGATCCAAACAAACGACCCCTAAGTCTTTTTTAGAACCGACATTTCAAAGTCAAAACAACCTTTGCAATTGTTTATTGTGATAAATCAAGACGTTTCATTTTACACCCAACTCAACTAGAAAATCGTGACGTCAAGTTATTAGAATTTCGTGAATCGAAAAACAGTGACCTCACATATCTATGTATTTATAAAATCGTATAATAGTATAGACACATATATGCGTTATTTTAAATGTGACACACAAGGTGGCTATGTAACCATATAACATTATGTACGAGTGAGCTTAGGTGGTTTTCTAGACTCTATATATACGCGTTTATGTATGTAAGTAAGTAAGTATGTATGTATCCTTAATTTGTGGAACCAAGAATTTAACCAAGCAAACGAGTCACCGGATCTGGTTTAAATGTTTAATACAATAAAACTTTACAATTTTATCCCGACCCATGGATCGACCCTTGTTAACCACTATGCTGATGCTCATGTAATGTATCATGTAAAACGACACTGCAAAGAAAGGTTCAAGCTTGGGTTCAAATACTATTATGAGCCTATAATTTTAGCCATAGGAAATGCTTATTTTTATCACTCCAAGTCACCAGCAGAGTTTTTTCTACAACTTGACCAGTATTCAGCTACAAGCTTGGAGAAGAATGAATCAGTCTCTATAAGCTTTGAAGGCTCATCATACTCCATCATTTTCCCTACGATCAAAAAGTTTTAATTTTCGTAGATGTCCATTTATTTACAAATGAGATGATATATCATAAAGTTGCTAAATAAAAATGTATCCAAGAGAGAACAAATTAAAACTTGTTCATGGTCTACTTGTTGTAGGGTAATCTTGATAAAGTTGGATACGGGTCAGCAGCAAATTCAATTAGTCACATGTTATTTATGGTTTATTAAGGTAAAATTAGTGGTTAAACGTAGTGGGTCATGTTTTAGTATATGTAGGGAAATCTAGTCCATGATTTACATAGTGGGTAGGTTAGTGGTTTAGAATGTTTCCTTTATTTAATTGCTGCAGATTTCATTTTGCAAGTGGGGTTTTTATTTTTCATTCAATGAAGAACAAGAAAAGTGTGTGATGTAGTTTATCACAAAATATCAATTGTTGTTTTGTTTTGAGTTTTATGATCCAAATGACTCAACAATGTTGTTATGCATTATCTTTTAAAAAAATAGATAAAAAGTGTTGGTGGATGAACCAAACTTGACTTGATGTGTTTTGACATGTATAAAAGATAAAGCTGCTTCAACACAAACTCATTTTGACCCGTTACCCAAACCATCCGGCATGCTCATTTTGCCTCGTGAATGCATGGAATCAGTCATTTTTAACCATGCGGGAGCTCTAACTTACCAAAAGACAGAACCATGACCTTGTCACTGTCTATAACGGTTGGAACTCTGTGTGCCACCGTTATGATAGTGCAACTCGAGAACTCTTTTCTAATGATTCTTTGTAGAATAACATCTGTTGCTGAATCAATGGATGCGGTGGCTTCATCGAGTACTAAGATTTTGTTTCTCTTAAGTAATACTCTTCCGAGACATAATAATTGTCTTTGTCCAGCACTCCAGTTCTCTCCCTCGTCACTCACTGTAAAGTTCAAGTAACAATGACAGGTTAAAATTTTTGTACTATTGTATCGATAAGCGTTGAAAATGATTACCTGATATTATATAATTATAAACAAATAATTAACTCTAGTAAACATGTTACTAGCGATGGTGTTTGGATACTTGGATGTGATTGACAAATTCTAATTATTTGGGAACCTATGGAGAAAATGATGAAAATAGACAATGTAGTGAAACTTAAAACACTATAACTTATGTTTTATCGAATATTAGTTTAGTTAAAATTATGGGATATATACCAAAATAATCAAGCTTGACCAACATTTTACCAAAATAATCACTGATATCTAGCCCCCCGTTTCAGTTTTAGACTTCGCTTTATACCTTGCTTTAGACGCTACTTTTATGTACTTTTGTGTCTCATGAAGAAACATGCAGGCCCACATGTTGGCAGCTTTGTTGAGGTTTAAATGGGTCTTAAGACCTCTTTTCTATCGGCGTCTTAAGACGCCCAATTTAGACACCCATTCTGATGTCTTTTTGGAGTCTTAGACTCCAAAGCGACATCTTTCAAATGACACCAATGATCAGCATATTAGAATGCAAATACAAACGCCCTCTAATTATATTCCATAAAGTCGATTTACCTGAAGAATCTAGCAAATTTGGAAGACTTCTAATGGTAGTTTTAAGCTGGCACTTCTCTAACGCCTGAAAATTCATGAGAAATGTCAACAATCAACATAACTACACAAAGATCATATACATATAAAATTGAGTATTTTTGTATAAACTACCACTTCATGTTCAATTCTATTCCATTTTAGTCATTGTAATTTCTATAGGTATAGATACATGAAAGGCATGTATATTTAGACACCCTATAATTATAAATTAACATTCCTATCCAACTCGATGACCTGTATTGTCCCCCTGAAATTCCTTCGTAGTATGATCCCACCTTCGATGTATGACAAACATAATTGTGCGCCGAGAGTATTATTGAGTGTGAAATACGGCCCTTACAGCTCTGTACGGGCCGTACATTAGCCATATAAGGGATGTAACAATAACAACACCCTATATGAATTGATGGCCTCTTGTCCCATTTAACCATCATACTTTCTTTGATTAAGATGTATGAATAGATTTTTGTCCAATTTGGACATTATTATGCCATTAAGTGAACTTCTTGTAAAAGTTTTTTTCCATTTGGGTAATCAATACGCACAATATAATAACACAAAAGCCATCTTTCAATGACTCATAAATATAATAGGTGCAATGATTAAAACTAAACAAAAGTGAAAGTATGTTTAGCAATTTATACTAAATACTTTTTGGCCAAGTGGAGTCATTAAAAGATGACCTCTTATCCTCTTTGGGTCATTACGCGGACATGTGGTAACGTTTAAGTCATCATTCTGAACTTCAGTTTAAAGAATTCTTGTTCCATTTGGATCACCTAGGGGTATCTGAACCCGAAATATCCGAACCCGAAATATCCGAAAAATTCGGATTTCCGGAAGTTCGGATTCGGATACCAATTTTGAAAATTTTCGGATAATTCAGATATCCGATATTTGAAATAGTTTTTTTTCCGGATAAATTTTTGGATATTCGGATGGTTTTTTGGATATTTTCGGATACTTTTCGGATGTTTTGGATAATTTTAGGGTATTCGGAATTCCGATAAATATTGTTAATTTTTTTTTTTCTAATTTTGGATAACCGATTGGATATCCGCAACGGATTCGGATATTGAAATTCACTATCTGAAGGTTCAGATAACCGGTTTTGAACTCCCCTAATCACCATATTAATACATGGATGAAAAAGCGTAATCAATAAAACAGGACAAGAAAGTGAAATTATATTGGTATATTATGCAAAATATTCGTCTTGGTCCCGTTGTATAGTCATGCTTTTATGTAAATTTGAGTCATCAATTGATGACTTTTGTCCCGTTTGGGTCATAATGCCGTTAAGGTAGTTTGTTGTAATTTTTGTCTCATTTTGGTCATCACATACCAAAAAAAGGGACAATGATCACAACAATATAAAAGTAAAAATTCGATATGAACACTAGTGTAAATGTTGGCTTACCTTCCATATCTCATCATCAGAGTAAAGTCCAAGTGGGTCCAAATTTGTTCGAATACTACCCCTGAAAAGGGTTGGTTCTTGAGGGATGACACTTAAATTCATTCGAAGATCTTTAAGTCCAATAGTGCAAATGTCTAATCCATCTATAACAATTCTTCCACTGTCAGGTTCTACCAAACGAAACAAAGCTGTTATTAATGTCGTTTTCCCACTTCAAGTTCTTCCCACAATGCCCACTCTAGTTCCTTCTTTGAATGTACAAGTGATCCCTTTAAGAACTAGTGGAGCGTTTGGACGATATCTTAACTGAAATCACAACCCCATATATGCACAAACATTAAGTTTTCAACACTCCAAATATATCATTCTTAAACGCTTTAAAAGTAAAAAAATTATTAATTTGTACGCGCTTTGTCAAGATAAGTACGTGTAGAAATATATAAACTTTGCAAGAATTTACGCCCTTGTAATTGCATACAAAATGTAGACACATATAAATGTTTCATGTCATCCCGACTTTGAGCTAAAAAGTTTACCCTACATGCTCATTTTGCCACATATTCTATATTTTTAAAAGCATCCAACTTGGCAATCTTGACCCACAGAAAAATAAATGGATATATTTGAGAAAACAATTATTGTACTTTTGGTTGAAATGTGTAGCATTAATTATGACATAGAACATGTTGAGATGTGTAGCACCTTAACACAATACGGGTCAAAATATGTAACTTAAAAACTATGTGAATATAATTGATTCAGACGGGTAAATATGATCAATAATATATTTGATGAGAGAATCATTAAAAATTATTGAAATAAACTACTTGTTTCATTACAACTTATTTTAACTTGAAATAGATTAGTGTTTTTTAAGAACGAATCATTTAGACCAAAATTGATTTTGCTCAAAACCCATCCTGACCCGCATTCATTGGCCAACCCAACCTGCCCATTTTTCCAGGCATAATCTGAGCTATAATAAACTTTTCTACATTAAAAAAGCTGGAAAAACAATGAATTCACCTTCAGATTCTCGAAATGAATCCTTCCCTTGGATGGCCAAGATGATGGTGGTCTATTATTCACCACAACTGCTGGTGGCTCAGGTGGAATGTGCATGAACTGTTTGACCCGTTCTACTGAAATGATGTAATTGGCTAAGCTGCAATACCATCTAGTTAAAAACACTTGGGTACTAGTGAAACTCAATGCATAAGAAAGAGAGAGGCCAACCAACCCTATAAACAAATTGAATATGGAGTTAGTATATGCTGTCTTTGGACACATAATTATATGAAATAGTGTGGAAAAAGGAAATTTTGACTAATTTACTTATAAAGGAGTTGACTTGAACTATGTGTTATCTCTTATGAGTCAAAGTGAAAATCGAAAAAAAACTAGCTAAAATGGAAATGTCAAAAGTGTTGGACCAATCTTGTAATTATTCATTAGTTAGAGGAGTATTAATAAAGTTTATTTATTTATTTTTGTTTAGTTTAAATAGAATATTAGATTATTGATTGCTTGGAGATCAAGGGTTATTTTGTTATAAATAGGTGTTGAGGGAGTCTTATTATTTTGTACCAAATTCGTAATTATAAAACTAGTCGTGGAGGGTATTTTCCACAAATCTAGTGTTCTTGGTTTTGTTCCTATTTTCTGGGCAGTTTAATTGGGTTAAGTAGAGGGGTTGAAACCTTAAATTGGTATCAGAGCTGAGTCAACAACAAGAGAAGTTGCAATCAGAAAAATGACATCGGTAACACTGACGGATCCATAATTTTTTTTACTAGGGGCAAAAAATGGGTCGATAAAAATATGTTTAGGTAAAAAGTGGATCGGATTAGTTGAAACCAAAAAACAAACCTATCAAGAGGACTACATTTGAAAAACAAGTTCTTGAATAATCATTTTCAAGGTTACATCACAAGTTAGTATTCGTATAAAGTTTACGAAAAAACACTGTTATCATCAAATAATCAATTTACTTTCAATTGTGTAAAATTGTGCTCCTTTGTAATCAGATTTGTGATCCTTTGTAATCAAATTTGTACAGCTTTTTGTTTCAAAATGAGCAAAATTATTTAAAAACAATATGTTTTGACCTTTCAACATAGGCTCCCATAGGGGGCCTATCCCACCTCCCAATGCTATAGATCCGCTGTGGTTCCTTGTTGAATCAAATAGCAGGATTGTGTAACATCACTGTACTTCAGGTTGTCCGTACATATGTACGATTGTACTATTACGACCTGAGATTTATAATTATTAATGATGATGCATTATTTGATGATTTTCATTGTTATTGGTATACATATTTAGAATATATTATTATACGCGTAAACCATGTGAAGTTCAGTTGTAACTCAACTAAACAAAACCAGAGAGTTTATCGCAGATGAAAACACGGATAATGGTTTATTGGTTGTAATGGAAAGGAATTAGGAGTTGGTTGCTAAACATAGTTAAGGACACATGGTCATGGTTTATCGAAATAGCGGTGGGACGGTGGCTGGGGCAGTTGCGACTGACCCCTACATATGCCCTATACATATGCATATTTCGGTCTATCATGGATGTGTCAGTGATTTGGTTTAGTGGGTTTTGGATTGGGATTTTAATATTAAAGTTAATAAAGTAATGGAAGTATAATTGGAAATTGGAATAAATTACACGATGGTGAGGTTACGAACATTATTTAAACGCGAATATTGATTCAGAAATATTAACTTAATAATGTATTCGCGTGAGTGACGATTCCCACGAATATAATTATTAGGAATAATATTCTGAAGCGATATTCCATAAATCGTGAATCAAATCGAAATACGATACGAGCGTTGGATTCGGAAAAGTGACGACCTTTACGAATACATACGCGAGTAACGTGTTTCGACGAGATAATAAAATAATATCTATGGATAAAAAAAAAGAATAAAAGTTTAATAACGTTTATTAAGAATCACGACCTTAAACGAAGACGAACGAATTATTTATTTAAATAATTGAGTTGATGAAAATAAGCGGAGACCCTTTATTTAAACAATTCTCTTTAAAATCATTTTATTACGACAAAAACATATTTATTTAGAAGACTTATGTTCAAATATGTTCACAAGAAGAACCGTGAAATTTTATGAAGATCAACGCGTATTAAACGAAATCATTTTAAGAAATAATCTGATTAAAAACATTTTACTAAAATGTAATTTGATCGTTTAAAGGTTTTACGTTTTTAAATATGTTTAACGAGAAAAACCGAACTTATCATATTTGTTGACGCGATATAAACGAGACCGAGCACACGGGGAATGATACGCGATAAAAGGAGGAAATCACCATTCTTCTTCCTCATTTCTATCTTCTTCTCTCTCTCTAGATCATAAAAACGCACATACTCTCTCTCTCTACCTTCTCTCTAGGATTTCTTGCTCGTTTCTTGACGGAATTGCGAGATCTTGGTGCCCAAACGACCGTGTGAACAAGAGGAACAAGAAGATACGAAGAAAGCCTACATTGGATCATTATTTCGAGGTAAATCTGCATTTTTCTTTCTGGGTTGTTAAAGAACTTCATGTGTTCATGATTTCCAACTTTAAAAACGATATTAGGGTTTATATTTGATTAACTGGGTTGGTCTTGAGCTGTGGGAACCATAAACGAACTTGCAGGAACTTAGAACCTAATGAGAATGATGATTAACAGCCGTGAGGGACTGGTTTGCAACAGAAAGGGGCGGCCGAACCTGTGGGTTTTCACAGGCTAGCCGAACCCACACACACAGAGGTCAACGAACCCTGGCAACCATGGCCGAACCTTGAGTCATCTCTGGCCGAACCAGGAAAAGGCAAACCTAATGGGCGGGAACTCTAGCATTAGGCGAACCCTCTCAAATTGGGACGAACCTAGGATAGTCTTGGCCGAACCTTGGGACAAATCAGAGGGGCGATGAACCTGTTGCATGGCCAGCGAACCCTAGGCCACCGAACCTTCTCATGCAGCCGCGAACCTAAGGAGCCGAACCTGAGACTCCTTCGGCCGAACCCCTTCTTTAAATGGGCCGAACCTCATGGTACCGAACCCTATATGAAGGGCCGAACCTGGGGGCTGGACTAATCATCTTCAGCCGAACCCCAACTCAAGCGAACCTAGGGTATACCGGCGAACCTAGAATGTAGCCATGAAAACCCTTCTTGGCCGAACCTTTGATCCATCTAGCCGAACCCTAGGGTGATCAATCTTTAGCCGAACCATTTTGCTAGTCTGGGTCGAACCTATGGATTATGCTAAAAGGTTCGCTGCCCTATGAGGCTAATTAAACATAAGTGAACAAAAACCTAGTGTTAAGAAGAAGGTTAAATACTAAGATAAATAAATGATAACCATGCATGCATGAGAGGCAATATTCACCACCTTTTATTTAAATACATATATTAAATTATGAGGTTTCCTATGAAATATGAATTTTGGTATAAGTAACTTGAATATGGGTTAATTAAGCTAAAAGGAGATTTTAATCCAAAAATGGTGGTGGAGTTAATTGATCATGCATGTATGTGTTACTTCATATATATAATTAAGGTCAACACATTGGAATGCATGTGCAAGTAATAAAGGGAACACACACAAGATAACGTAACGAGTTATTGTTAGTAAATGATCTAAACCGATAAGTAAAATTCATGCTAATAATGATTTATTATAAAATCCTTAGCGGGGTATTAAATGATGTAAAATAAACTAAGTTAGCAAAACACTACTGAGTTAAAGTAAGCCTAAAGGGACACTAAATCTAATTGGAAATGCTTATGATAATAAACACGAACACACTTATAATTACAGGTTGATTAAGTTGTTCTGATTTTCATACGCGAGCGTGCATTCTACTAAAACGCTGATTCTAAGAACTCAGGTGAGTTCTCATAACCTCCCTTTTAAACTGTTTTGTTTTAAACTCAGAGGTGAAACATGTATACCAATTTTTAATATTATTTTGATAACACATGGGTGATACCTGTTTATCAATACGATATTCATATTATGGGATTATCACTGTATATGGATTAACTTTGATTATTATAACTCCGTGTGGCGTTGCTGATGACCTCGGTTATCCGCAATGATCACATGTATTGTCACGTGGGTTACCACATTTCCGTGTATCGTTGTGTTGACTTCGGTCATCCGAGACGATTACATGTATTGTCACTTGGATTATCATAACTCCATGAGACCTTGTTATTGACTTCGGTCATTCACAATGGTCACATGTATTCTCACGTGGGTGGATACTGTAACATCACTGTACTTCAGGTTGTCCGTACATCCGTACGATTGTACTGTTACGACCTGAGATTTATTATTATTAATGATAATGGATTATTTATTGATATTATTGATTATTATCACGGTTACTGGCATACATGATTATAACACGTATTATACGCGTAAACCATGGGAAGTTTAGTTGTAACCCAACTAAACAGAATCAGGGAGTTTATCGCAGTTATATTATTGAAAATAATGATGGTTCGGAATAAAAATGAATATGGGTTTTGGTTTGGGAATTTTAATATTAAAATTTATAAAATAATAAGGTGAGGTTACGAACGTTATCTAAACACGAATATTAATTCAGAAATATTAACTTAATAAATGTATTCGCGTGAGTGACGATTCACACGAATATAATTATTAGGAATAATATTCTGAAACGATATTCAATAAATCGTAAATCGAATCGAAATACGATACGAGCGACGAATTCGCAAAGGTGACGATCTTTACGAATACGTACGCGAGTGACGGGTTTTGACGAAATAATTAAATTATATCAAACGATATTAAAATTAATAAATGAAAACTGAAAACGGTTCTTAGGAATCACAACCTAAAGCAAAACCGAGTAAATCAGTTATTTAAAATAATTAATTTAGTAAAAATAAAACGAAATCGTTTTACGAAATAAACTTATTTAAATCATTTTAATTAATGAAATCCAATTATTTAAACATTTTATGTTTAAATATGTTTTCGTTAAAAAACCGAGCATAACCGATCATTTATTATATTTTATCGCGATAAAAACGAGACCGGTCACGGGGCAATAATACGCGTTATAAAGAAGAAAGATCACCATCTTCTTCCTCATTTTTACACACACACTCTCTCTCTACAAACCCATTTCCGGCCACACTTTCTCTCTCTACCTTCTCTCTACCATAACTCACTCAAAACTCAACCAAATCACCTCATTCTTGCGCCAAATCGAAGCTCTCGACATCCCCTACAAAAAGGTACCAAGGATCGGCCCTATCTCCATCTCAAACTCTCGAAATCTTAGAGAGAAGTTTCGGTTTTTAGGGTTTTCTACAAACCCGACAAAAACCGAACTTTAACGGGTTCAAAACATCACTTTTTCGACCCATACACCTTCTAAATGAGTTTACTCATCTAAACCCACTCAAAACGACTATATATACGACTATACCTCGAAATCATCTTCTCCCATGGCTGAAAACCCGTTCCGGCGAATGGCCCATGAGTATGAGCCATTCGGCCGAATGAGTCGGGAGAATGAGTGGAGTATGAGTCGGGAGAATGAGTGGAGTATGAGTCGGGAGAATGAGTGGAGTATGAGTAGGGAGAATGAGTCATTCGGGTGACTCATTCGGCGAATGACTCATTCGGGACTCATTCGGGAGACTCATTCGGAGGACTCATTCGGGAGACTCATTCGGAGAATGACTCATTCGGGAGACTCATTCGGCGACTGACTCCTTCGGGACTCATTCGGGAGAATGACTCATTCGGGTGAAAACTCATTAGCATGAGCCATTCTTATGAAAATCACAAGAATGAGTCATTTTCACTACACCAACTCAATTAACAACTTAGATTTCAAAAAGAACAATCAAATAAGGGATCATAACTTTAGATAACATTTAATCAAACACAGGACTGTGAATACAACATCAGTACGACAACGGTGAGCGCGCATAATACGAGAGCACAGATACTAAGGACTTCAGGTGAGTTCTCATAACCTCCCTTTCTTTAAACTGTTTTGTTTTTAAAACTCGGAGGTGAAACATGTATACCAATTTAAATATTATTTTGATAACACAAGGATAATACCTGTTTATCAATATGATATTCACAATATAAAATTACCACTTATTATGGATCATCTCTTATTAACTTATATCCGTGTAAACATTGTTATTGACTTCGGTCAATAACAAAGATTACATGTATTGTCACAAACTCCGTGAATCATCGCTCTTAACTTCGGTTAATTGCTTTGACTTCATGTATTGTCACGTGGATGGGTTCCACATCCGTGAAATCATTGCCTTTGACTTGGGTTAATTGCTTTGAATTCATGTATTGTCACGTGGTTAGCTACCACTCCATGGATCATGTTCTTAACTTATGTTAATTACATAATGATCATGTATAGTCATGAACATTATTTGAGAATATTGATGTTGATATTGGTTGATTGGTTTGTGGTTTGATTATCTATGATTGACTTTGATTACCTATTATTGAATATGATTTTTTATGATTGATTATGACTGATTTGATATGTGATTATGGGTTTGTGTATGTGTTTGATTGTTGAGTTTGGAGATTGGTTGGATTATCTCATACAGGTATTATTGTGGATTTTCTCAGGAAATCATAAGCATTTATACTCATTTTATCTAAACCTTTTATAAAATCCGTTCTTTAAACTTAAACTCTTAAACTAATTTTATAAAAACCTTTTTAAGTATAAAAACTTATGATTACTCACCAACTACTTTGTAGTTGACACTTGATTTTCTTACACGTTTCAGGTGATGGAGACAAGTAGGATGAAGAGGGTGATCTCTTCTATTTTGGACATCATCATATAGGATCTTGGACTTAGCTAATTAACTAAAATTCTGGCGATTAGAGTTTAGTTAGTTTAGCTAATTCTTTTGTGTAATTGATGTAACTAATTCATGATGAACATGATTTTTGTGTAATTATTCTGGTTGATTGATTGATATATGATGATTGAATTTAGATGCCCACGAGCTTTTGAACAATCTACACATCCCTCGTGGCATCCCGACGTTTCCGCCATCGGTCGGGGTGTTACAGATTGGTATCAGAGCCTGGGTTATAGGGAATTAGGTTACTAGAAATGGTTGACCTAGTCTATAACCGTAGGATACCCTAGTATGAATTATTTCATACATTAGTTAGTATATTCAGGATTTCATGCTTATGTGTTTATTACATGCTAACTGAACTCCTGCTATACATTCGATTTATATATGATGCCTATGAGCTTACTTGTGCCCTAATGATTCGATAAGGACATGCACGTGGTGTATCGTAAAGATGGTGGGACGGTGGTTTGGGCGGTTGCGACCTACCCTTATCATATGCCCTATATATATACCATTTACGGTACATTAGGTGGATGTCAGTATTGAAGAATGTGGGAACTACCCGTTTGGGAAATTATTTGCTTAGGAAATAAATTGTTTAGGAATTTATCTGTCTTTGAATTATCTGCTTTAGAAACTATTTGTTTAATTTATAAACTCCAGGCAAGGACACACTCGTGGTATACTACAAAGGTGGTGGGATGTTGGCTAGGGCAGTTGCGACTGACCCTTACATATGCCCTATATATATACCATTTGTAGTATATTGGGGGTCTGTCAGTGTCAGGAAACTTAGGATATTATTAGGAATTGCTGTAAGGTTATGCTTGATTGATTGTTGTGAGGTTGTTGTTAATAGTATGTTTGTTGAGAATGGTTTGGATTGACTCTTGGATGATCACATTTGATGAACACTTACAAACTCATTTATAAACACACTCATTGGACACGTAGGGTGCATAGGATCAATGAACGATGCGAACCCTTAGTGATTGAATTGTAGAATTGGATGATGATATAGACACTTGAAGAATATATAAACGCAGAGTGATGATACTAACACTTAGTGATGGTATGGACACTTGGTGAGAATAAATTATAGGGAGGATATGAACACTTAGTGACAATAAGAGCACTTTGTGATGATATGAACCCTCATTGATGATTATTGACATTGGGATTGACATGGATTTTAGTGAACTTAGACAATCGGGGGAAACTTAATGTCAGGTGAACTTAGACATTAGGTGAACTTAGAAATAGGTAAACCTACATGTCAGGTGAGCTTAGACATTAGGCGAACCTAATTGCCCAAGGGAACTAGAGACCGCTTCACTCAGAACTATCCTACCTAGGATGAGGTTGTGAAGTGAGATTATGGTAAGATACATGACATACCCTAACTGCTAGCAAGGGCATAATCGTGGTGCAATGGAACGGTGGTGGGACGGTGTAGGGGAGATTGCGATCTACCTCTGCATATGCCCTATATATAAGCTTGTTGCATTGCATCGGGAGGTTGTCAGTGTTGGTATTGGGTGGGGGATGTATAGGACTTAGGAATAACTAGCTAATATTAGTTATGACCAACTAGGACACCTAGTATAATATTAGAAAATTTATAAATGTTATGAGTTTAATGACAGATAGGAGAGAAATATAGTTCCTATATGTAATCCTAACTGTTTGAATGAACTCATTTGACCATTGTTTGTATGACTTACGTTGCAAGCGGTAGTAACATGTTTCTAATTTCTCAGAAACATGCCGCCGCGTCGTCACAATGAAGATGACTCAAACAGTGGGGATGCTAACAATGGTAATGCCAACTCCGGCATACAAGAGTTAGCAACACTCATCTCTGGATTGGTGAATCAACTAACACAAGCCAATCAATATCTCACTCAGAACAGAGGTGGTGCAAACCCACCAACTTGCACATTCAAACACTTCAACTCCTGTAATCCACTGAAGTTTACGGGGTCTGAGACTGCCACTGGACTACTGCAGTGGGTTGAGAGCATGGAGAATACCTTCATCAACAGCGACTGCCCTGATAACCTGAAAGTTCGCTATGCCACCAGTGTTTTCCAAAAGAGGGCACTGACATGGTGGAATGGGGAGAAACGAACTAGGGGAGTTGATGCTGCCCTTGCACTGACATGGACAGAGGTCAAAAATCTGATGACCACTGAATTCTGTCCGCGTAGCGAAATGAGGAAGCTTGAGACTGAGTTTTGGGAACTCAAACATGATAGTGGCGAGAACGTCATCTACAATACTCAGTTCCATGAGTATAGTTTACTGGTACCTCATATGGTGACACCCTTGGATAGGGAAATTGAGAAGTATATCGGCGGATTGCCGGTACAGATTCAGGACACAGTCTACGGGAGCAATCCCAAAACACTGGAGGCTGCGATTCGTCTATTTGCAACTCTTACTGATAATCACGTGAAGAATGGAACACTCACTCGGAAGGGATACAAGAAGACTGACACCAAGGCTGCTACAAAGGAAGTCAAAACTGAGGTCAAGTCTGAAGCTGCTAGCACTTCTAAGAGCAGCAACAAAAAGAGGAAGACCAGAAATTTCATGGTCACTGCTCCTGCTGCTAAGTCTGCGCAACAATCATCAAATAATTCAACTGCCAGGAATTACACTGGGAACACTCCCCAATGTAATACCTGTCGATATCATCACGTACCGAACTTACCATGTCGCGTCTGCAACAACTGCGGCAACTTTGGTCATTTTGCTAATGTCCGTCGGAGTGCACCGCAAGCACAAAGGATGCAACAAGCACCGCTTGCACTGCCAGCTCCGCATGCACAACCTATTCCAGCTGTACCCGTTTGCTAGGTACCTCAGGCACATGCAAGAGCCTGTTATGAGTGTGGTGAAGTGGGTCATTTCAGAAATCAATGCCCAAAGTTGACCGGGAATAATCAGAGGGTGGCAAGAGGCCGGGCATTTCAACTGAATGCTCCAGCTGCTCAAGCCAACCAGGACGTCGTCAACGGTACATTTTTGATCAACAGCTCTTATGCATCTGTCTTATTTGATTCTGGTGCCGATAGGAGTTTCGTTTCATATGATTTTGAATGTTTGCTTGGTAGAACACGTACATATTTAGATAAACCGTTTAATGTGGAGGTGGCTGACGGAAACACTATTGATATTGACACTGTTATTATTGGATGTACTGTGAACTTAAGTGATCACGTTTTCCCGATTAATCTTATACCTATGCATCTTGGTAGCTTTGATGTTATCATAGGCATGGATTGGTTAGCCACCCACAAAGCGGAGATTGTATGCCATGAGAAATATATTCGTATTCCGTTACCTTCTGGTGATACTTTAAGAGTATTTGGAGAAACTTCTAGCAAAGGTCTTAAGCTTATGTCATGCACTAAAGCACACAAGTACCTTAGAAAGAAATGTATAGCATTTTTAGCTCACATTGTAGAGAAGAAAGAGAAAGGAAAGAAGATTGAAGATGTTCCAGTGATACGAGATTTTCCAGAAGTGTTTCCTGATGATTTGCCGGGTCTTCCACCAGAACGTCAAGTAGAGTTTCGAATTGACTTAGTACCTGGTGCAAATTCTGTCGCCAAAGCTCCTTACCGACTTGCGCCTTCGGAGTTGCAAGAATTGGCGAGCCAGTTGCAAGAACTGACTGATAAAGGATTTATTCGCCCGAGCCATTCACCATGGGGGCACCGGTCCTGTTTGTCAAGAAGAAGGACGGGTCATTCCGAATGTGCATCGATTATCGCAAATTAAACAAACTCACAATTAAGAATCGATATCCACTGCCGCGCATCGATGATCTCTTCGATCAGCTTCAAGGTTCGGCATGGTTTTCAAAGATAGATCTTAGGTCTGGGTATCATCAGCTTCGAGTACATGATGATGATATTCCCAAGACTGCTTTCAGAACAAGATATGGCCATTATGAATTTCTGGTAATGCCTTTCGGCCTTACCAATGCACCTGCGGTTTTCATGGATCTCATGAACCGTGTTTGCAGGCCATACTTGGATAAATTTGTGATTGTATTCATTGATGATATTCTGATCTACTCAAAGACCAAGGAGGAACACGAGAAACACCTTAAGTTGGTTTTGAAGATTCTGAGAGAAGAGCGACTGTATGCCAAATTCTCTAAATGTGAATTTTGGCTTAAGGAAGTTCAATTCTTGGGACACATAGTCAATGAATATGGTGTTCACGTGGATCCTGCAAAGATTGATGCGGTGAAGAATTGGAGTACACCGAAGACACCGACGGAGATTCGATCGTTTCTCGGACTTGCCGGCTACTATCGGCGGTTCATTTCAAATTTCTCTCGGATTGCTGTCCCTCTCACTTCTTTGACACAGAAGAATAAGCCGTATGAGTGGGGACCAAAGCAAGAAGAGGCATTTCAGACTCTGAAGCAGAAACTTTGTGATGCTCCTGTCTTGACACTGCCTGATGGAAATGATGATTTTGTAGTCTATTGTGATGCATCCAACCTAGGTCTCGGTTGTGTCCTCATGCAGCGGGGAAAGGTTGTGGCCTATGCATCAAGACAGCTGAAAATTCACGAGAAGAACTACACTACACACGACTTGGAACTTGGCGCAGTCGTGTTTGCCTTGAAGATATGGAGACATTATCTTTATGGCACTAAGTGTGTAGTGTTTACTGATCATAAAAGTTTGCAACACATTCTCAATCAGAAAGAGCTCAACATGAGACAACGGAGATGGGTTGAACTGTTGAATGATTATGACTGTGAAATTCGCTACCATCCTGGTAAAGCGAATGTAGTAGCAGATGCGCTTAGTCGCAAGAGTCAAGTTCAGATCCATAGTGTCCGAGTGCACAATAGTCTCCGTAATGATGTTCTCACAGCTCAACAACACTCATTAGCTCAAGATGACTTGAAAAATGAGATGTCTTGCGGGGCTGAAATTTTATTGGAAACTAAAGATGATGGATTGATGTATTACTTGAATCGGTTGTGGATACCGAACAGGGGTGATCTTAGGATGATGATTATGGATGAAGCTCATAAGTCTCGTTACTCAATTCATCCGGGCTCCGATAAGATGCATCAAGACCTTAGGGGCTTGTACTGGTGGCCTGGAATGAAGAAGGATATTGCTGAGTACGTGTCTAAGTGCCTTAACTGTGCTAAAGTCAAGGCAGAACACCAGCGACCTTCGGGTTTGTTATTACAACCAGAGATACCGATGTGGAAGTGGGAGAATATTTCCATGGATTTTATTACCAAACTCCCACGAACCGCAAACGGTAAAGATAGTATCTGGGTGATTGTTGATAGATTGACCAAGTCGGCTCATTTCTTACCGATACGCGAAACTTACCCTGTGCGGAAGTTAGCTCGTATCTACATTGATGAAATCATTAGCCGACATGGTATTCCTCTAAGCATAATATCGGATCGTGATGCTCGTTTCACGGCACGATTTTGGGAATCACTTCATGAAGCCTTTGGAACAAGACTGGATCTTAGCACTGCTTATCATCCTCAAACGGATGGTCAAACGGAGCGAACGATCCAGACATTGGAAGACATGTTGAGAGCGTGTGTCATCGATTTTGGTGGCAACTGGGATAGCCATTTACCATTGGTCGAGTTCTCGTATAACAACAGTTATCACGCGAGCATTGGTATGGCGCCGTTTGAAGCTCTTTATGGCAGGAAATGTCGGTCACCTATTTGTTGGACCGAAGTCGGCGATTCGCAGATTACTGGTCCTGAGATTATTCAGGAAACGACTGACAAGATCCGCGACAATCTGTTAGCTTCTCGCAGTCGACAGAAGAGCTACGCGGATAAACGAAGGAAACCTTTAGAGTTTGAAGTTGGAGATATGGTTTTACTTAAAGCGTCGCCTTGGAAAGGCGTTGTGCGATTCGGGAAGAAAGGGAAGCTTGCTCCACGTTACGTTGGCCCTTTTAAGATCCTTGAACGGATCGGGAAGGTTGCCTACAAATTGGAACTTCCTCCTGAACTTAGTAATGTGCACCCGACGTTTCACGTGTCCAATCTAAGAAAGTGCTTAGCTGATCAGGATCTTCAGGTATCACTCGATGACATTCGCATCGATGATACCATGCATTTTGTTGAAAAACCAGTGGAGATAATGGATCGTGAGGTTAAACTACTTAAACGCAGTAGAATTCCGATTGTCAAAGTACGTTGGGAATCGAAGCGGGGTCCAGAATTCACGTGGGAGCGAGAAGATCAGATGAAGCTTAAGTACCCACAATTATTTACCACGGTTACTCCAAGTTGAATTTCGGGACGAAATTCCTTTAACTAGGGGAGACTGTAACATCACTGTACTTCAGGTTGTCCGTACATCCGTACGATTGTACTGTTACGACCTGAGATTTATTATTATTAATGATAATGGATTATTTATTGATATTATTGATTATTATCACGGTTACTGGTATACATGATTATAACACGTATTATACGCGTAAACCATGGGAAGTTAAGTTGTAACCCAACTAAACAGAATCAGGGAGTTTATCGCAGTTATATTATTGAAAATAATGATGGTTCGGAATAAAAATGAATATGGGTTTTGGTTTGGGAATTTTAATATTAAAATTTATAAAATAATATGGTGAGGTTACGAACGTTATCTAAACACGAATATTAATTCGGAAATATTAACTTAATAAATGTATTCGCGTGAGTGACGATTCACACGAATATAATTATTAGGAATAATATTCTGAAACGATATTCAATAAATCGTAAATCGAATCGAAATACGATACGAGCGACGAATTCGCAAAGGTGACGATCTTTACGAATACGTACGCGAGTGACGCGTTTCGACGAAATAATTAAATAATATCAAACGATATTAAAATTAATAAATGAAAACTGAAAACGGTTATTAGGAATCACAACCTAAAGCAAAACCGAGTAAATCAGTTATTTAAAATAATTAATTTAGTAAAAATAAAACGAAATCGTTTTACGAAATAAAATTATTTAAATCATTTTAATTAATGAAATCCAATTATTTAAACATTTTATGTTTAAATATGTTTTCGTTAAAAACCGAGCATAACCGATCATTTATTATATTTTATCGCGATAAAAACGAGACCGGTCACGGGGCAATAATACGCGTTATAAAGAAGAAAGATCACCATCTTCTTCCTCATTTTTACACACACACTCTCTCTCTACAAACCCATTTCCGGCCACACTTTCTCTCTCTACCTTCTCTCTACCATAACTCACTCAAAACTCAACCAAATCACCTCATTCTTGCGCCAAATCAAAGCTCTCGACATCCCCTACAAAAAGGTACCAAGGATCGGCCCTATCTCCATCTCAAACTCTCGAAATCTTAGAGAGAAGTTTCGGTTTTTAGGGTTTTCTACAAACCCGACAAAAACCGAACTTTAACCGGTTCAAAACATCACTTTTTCGACCCATACACCTTCTAAATGAGTTTACTCATCTAAACCCACTCAAAACGACTATATATACGACTATACCTCGAAATCATCTTCTCCCATGGCTGAAAACCCGTTCCGGCGAATGGCCCATGAGTGTGAGCCATTCGGCCGAATGAGTCGGGAGAATGAGTGGAGTATGAGTCGGGAGAATGAGTGGAGTATGAGTCGGGAGAATGAGTGGAGTATGAGTCGGGAGAATGAGTGGAGTATGAGTCGGGAGAATGAGTCATTCGGGTGACTCATTCGGCGAATGACTCATTCGGGACTCATTCGGGAGACTCATTCGGAGGACTCATTCGGGAGACTCATTCGGAGAATGACTCATTCGGGAGACTCATTCGGCGACTGACTCCTTCGGGACTCATTCGGGAGAATGACTCATTCGGGTGAAAACTCATTAGCATGAGCCATTCTTATGAAAATCACAAGAATGAGTCATTTTCACTACACCAACTCAATTAACAACTTAGATTTCAAAAAGAACAATCAAATAAGGGATCATAACTTTAGATAACATTTAATCAAACACAGGACTGTGAATACAACATCAGTACGACAACGGTGAGCGCGCATAATACGAGAGCACAGATACTAAGGACTTCAGGTGAGTTCTCATAACCTCCCTTTCTTTAAACTGTTTTGTTTTTAAAACTCGGAGGTGAAACATGTATACCAATTTAAATATTATTTTGATAACACAAGGATAATACCTGTTTATCAATATGATATTCACAATATAAAATTACCACTTATTATGGATCATCTCTTATTAACTTATATCCGTGTAAACATTGTTATTGACTTCGGTCAATAACAAAGATTACATGTATTGTCACAAACTCCGTGAATCATCGCTCTTAACTTCGGTTAATTGCTTTGACTTCATGTATTGTCACGTGGATGGGTTCCACATCCGTGAAATCATTGCCTTTGACTTGGGTTAATTGCTTTGAATTCATGTATTGTCACGTGGTTAGCTACCACTCCATGGATCATGTTCTTAACTTATGTTAATTACATAATGATCATGTATAGTCACGAACATTATTTGAGAATATTGATGTTGATATTGGTTGATTGGTTTGTGGTTTGATTATCTATGATTGACTTTGATTACCTATTATTGAATATGATTATTTATGATTGATTATGACTGATTTGATATGTGATTATGGGTTTGTGTATGTGTTTGATTGTTGAGTTTGGAGATTGGTTGGATTATCTCATACAGGTATTATTGTGGATTTTCTCAGGAAATCATAAGCATTTATACTCATTTTATCTAAACCTTTTATAAAATCCGTTCTTTAAACTTAAACTCTTAAACTAATTTTATAAAAACCTTTTTAAGTATAAAAACTTATGATTACTCACCAACTACTTTGTAGTTGACACTTGATTTTCTTACACGTTTCAGGTGATGGAGACAAGTAGGATGAAGAGGGTGATCTCTTCTATTTTGGACATCATCATATAGGATCTTGGACTTAGCTAATTAACTAAAATTCTGGCGATTAGAGTTTAGTTAGTTTAGCTAATTCTTTTGTGTAATTGATGTAACTAATTCATGATGAACATGATTTTTGTGTAATTATTCTGATTGATTGATTGATATATGATGATTGAATTTAGATGCCCACGAGCTTTTGAACAATATACACATCCCTCGTGGCATCCCGACGTTTCCGCCATCGGTCGGGGTGTTACAGATACCACTCCATGAATCATGTCTTTAACTTCGGTTAATCACAATGATTTCATGTATAGTCACTTATACTATTTGAGAATATTAATGATTGTGATTGGTTGAATGGTTATGTGATTGATTATCTATGATAATTTGAGATATGTGATTATGTATTTGTGATTTTTTGTTTGGGTGTTGTGATGGATTATCTCGCAGGTACTCATGTGGATTATCACAGAAAATCATAAACTTTTAAACTCATCTTATATAAACACTTTGTAAAACACTTTTAAATATAAAACTTATGATTACTCACCAACTACTTAGTAGTTGACACTTGATTTTCACGTGTTTCAGGGAATGAAGACAAGTAGGTCGAGGAAGATAAACTCACACTTTTGGACATCATCATATAGGATCTTGGACTTAGCTAATTAACTGAAATTCTGGCGATTTGAATTTAGTTAGATAGCTAATTCTCTTTTGAAATTGATTTAACTAATTCATGATAGACATGATTTTTGTGTATTTAATTTGGTTGATTGAATGATATGTGATGATTTAATTTAGATGCCCACGAGCTTTTGAACAATCTACACATCCCTCGTGGCATCCCGACGTTTCCGCCATCGGTCGGGGTGTTACAGATTGGTCTTGAAGACAACAATGATCTATCAATAATTTTTCCAGATCAGCAAGGTGTCAGACTTGATCAGAAGCTGACTGATTTTCCGAGCCTAGTTTAAAGAGCAGACATGTTATTTTGGGTAGTGCTGAACCAACCAGGAAGTTTAGGGGAAAAATCAGCTGGTGGCTGTGTTTTTTGCAGCAAGAAGACAGAACAGCAGGTGTTGGTCTTTTGGGTGGGTAGTTGGCATCATTCAGCTTGCGACACAGGAAGGTATTCGAAGTAGTAGATTTTTGATCAAGAGGAATTAAGTTGTTGATAAACCAGAAGCAAGAAAACCAGGTAACATAGTGAATAAAGACTATGGCACAAGCACAACCACAAAACAGTACAACAATGGTACTAGTGAAATATGGAGGATCAATGTCCTATCAATGCCCAATTTTAACATCTACAAACTATCCGATTTGGGCTGTTAGAGCTCGAACAATCATGGATGCATATGGAATGTGGGAAGCAATTGAACCAATAGTCGGGACAATGGTGGATCATAAGAAGTCCAAGAGGGCAATTGCTTTTCTATTCCAAGCTATACCTGAAGATCTTGTGCTACAACTAGCCAATCATACCGAAGCCAAGCAAGTTTGGGATGCGTTGAAAACGAGGTTTTTGGGGGTGGATCGAGTTAGGACAACATGTCTCCAAACATTAAGGAGAGAATTTGTAGGATTAAAGATGAAGGAGGGAGAGTTGGTTGATGTTTTTGCAGGAAAATTAAGTGGCTTGGTATCAAAGGCAAGGAGTCTTGGATCAACTATTAAAGAAGAAGCATTGGTGAGAAAGATACTTGATTCAATGCTGAAGCCTTTTTTGCAAATAGTTGCATTGATTAAACACTGTTATGAGTTAAGTACAATGCCATTCGATGGAGTTGTTGGAAGGTTGAAAGCTTATGAAGAGCGTGTCAAAGATTACAAAAAAGAATGTGATTTTCATGAAAATTTAATGTTTTCTAAATCGGATGGAAAGGAGAAGGGAAAGAGCATAGATGTGAAAGCTATGGTCGCGTGGCTCTAACCGGGTAGACTTTGGACATGGGCAGGGAAGAGGTTGGGGGTCCGAAAGTGGTCGAGGTAATGATGAACAGCCTCCACAAGATAAAAGTCATATTAGGTGTTACAACTTACAAGTGCAACGAACTTGAACATTATAAGTTGGAATGTTCTAGTTGGGAGGAAAAGAAAGAAAAGGTTAACCTGACTCGAGCGTACAAGGATCATATATTGTTACTTTAATGAATAATGGGGTTACAAGATTAGGGAGGTGATTGTTGGACCAATCTTGTAATTATTCATTGGTTAGGGGAGTATTAGTAAAGTTTATTTGTTTGTTTTACAAGTGATCAGAATTATTAGGTTAGTATTTGATTTAGATTGTGATTAGATTAGCTTATTGATTGTTTGAAGATCAAGGGTTGTTCTATTATAACTAGGCGTTTAGGGAGTCCTTATTTTGTACCAAATTCATAATTATAAAAGTAGTCGTGGAGGGTTTTTCCACAAATTCAGTGTTCTTGGTTTTGTTACTATCTTCTGGGCAATCAAATTGGGTTAATCAGAGGGGCTGAAACCTTCAGAAAGTTGCACAAACCTTTTTTAGGGCATATATCAAAGATAACAATATACTTAGATTGGTGTTAAACATAATTCCTTTGATATGAACTAGCTTTGTAATATAGTAGCAAGCCACCTCATCAAGAAAAATGCCACATAAGCAAGAAAGTGATCATTAGTATTAGACTAGATATTATATTAGACACTTTTGTATAAAATAGGGATGTCATTTGTAACTTTGTATCTTATATATATTTACACGTGAATGAGAAGGAGGCAAGGAATTCAGCCCTAATAATTCTATCATGGTATCATCCTAGATCCTACCCTACCCTAGCCGGCCCTACCATCTCTGCGCACAGAATCTGATCGGCAACCTTTTCCAGCATCCATCTGACATTCTTCCTTCTGCTTCCTTCTTCTCTTGCAGCCCTCCTTTCGATTTTCACCATGTCTCATATTCACCCGGCTACTCTCATCACATCACCAACATCCGCAACCCCATCCCCATCACCTTGGAGATGGACAATGCTCAATATACTTCATGGTCTGAACTTTTCAAGATCCACTGTACTGCATGTCAGGTTCTTCATCACATTCTTCCTGACACACCAAAACCATCGACTTCCAAAGAAAAAGAAACCGAAACTCCAGCGGCTGATCCGGCAACTTGGAATCGTTTGGATGCCATTGTTAAACAATGGATATATGGTACCATATCCAGCGATTTACTTCATACCATCTTGAAACCTAACAACACAGCGGCTCAGACTTGGCAAACCCTAGAAAGCATCTTCCATGACAACAAAACTACAAGAGCATTTCACCTATAGACTAAGTTTGGAAATACCAAGTTGGTTTCGTTTTCTACTGCCCCGGCTTATTGCCAGGAACTCAAGGTCTTGGCTGATCAACTTGCGAATGTCGAAGCCCCGGTTGATGATAACAGACTCGTCCTACAACTCATCCAAGGTTTAGCAGGAAGCAAACTTGATGGAGTTGGAATGATGCTACAAAAAACAACTCCATTACCTGACTTCTATAATGCTCGATCCATACTCATTCCGGAAGAAACTTGACAAGCCCAACAGCCTCCCAACGACACTGCTCTTCATGTCTCTGCTGCACCTGCTACAGCAGCCACACCCGACTCAGTTGCTCAACCTCAGGCATACTCGAACACTTCGAACAACCATAGTTATTCCGACATCAGCCGTGGTCAATCTCGCGGACATGGTCGTGGTGGCCGAGGAAGAGGCCGGGGCCGCAAAAGTCGTGGTTCTTCTCCTGGTAACCAAGCTTTTCAAGCCCCTACATGGCTACAACATCACCATATCAGCAGTGGTGGTCACAACCCCAACAGCCGTGGGCAACTCCATCAGTTTCATACCCCACATACCCCACCCCTGCTCCTCGTGGCACTCCAAACCGTGGTCCACAATCTGGAATACTTGGGCCTGCTCCTGCACAGTTTATGCAGCAACTGAAGCCTCCTACACTCCTACGAACATTGAGCAAGCTATGCACACTATGACCTTAAATCCGGATCAGCAGTGGTACCTTGATACAGGTGCCACCAACCACATGTCTAACTCGACAGGTACATTCTCACATTATTTCAATAATAGCTTACAAAAACTACATCATTGTTGGTAGTGGGTATCAAATACCCATTCTGGGCACGGGCCACACAACCCTTAAACCACCTTTTCCACCCTTACAACTTAACAAAATTCTTTATGCTCCTAAACTCATTAAAAACTTATTATCTGTTCGTCGATTGACCACCGACAATAACATCTACATTGAATTTGATCCTTTTGGTTTCTTGTGAAGGACTACCGGACGCGGACTCCTATCCTACGATTGACAGCACCGGGGATCTTTACCCTCTCAACTCAGCTTTTGCTAAAGTCACACGTCCATCTACCTTTGTGCTGCTCAATCTTCAGATCTCTGGAATTACCGTTTGGGACATCCGGGATCTTCTTTACTTGATGTTTTGAATAAACAGAATGTTATTTCTTTTCGTAATAATTCTAGTAAACAATTATGTCAGTCGTGTGTTTTTGGGAAGCGTGTTAAATTATTACCATTTTATGATTCTATGTCTACTACTTGTTTACCATTTGATATTGTGCATAGTGATTTATGGACCTCCCCGGACCTCCCCAACTCTTAGCTCTGGGGTCACCCGCTATTAATTCTTTTTTCTTGATGACTATACGAATTATCTATGGACTTTCCCTATGTCCAACAAAATCATATGTTTTTCTCTATTTTTCTTTAATTTTCAATCTTTAATCAAAACACAATTTGAACGTTGCATCAAAACCTTTCAATGCCAAGGTCCACAATGGCACTGAGTACAATAATAAATCGTTTCATGATTTTTGCACACAAAATGGTATGTCTTTCCGGTTCTCTTGTCCTCACACGTCGTCACAAAATGGTAAAGTCGAACGCAAAATTCGGTCGATCAATAATATCATTCGTACTCTTTTGACACATGCTTCACTTCCCCCTACTTTCTGGCATCACGCTCTCCAAATGGCCACTTATCTCTTAACATTCTTCCATCCAAAACCAAAGGAATCAACACCTACCTTTCTTCTTTACCGCAAACATCCTTCTTATGACCATCTTCGCATCTTTGGTTTTGTCTTTGCTACCCTCTACTTCCTCCGCTTCTATTAACAAACTTCAACCTCGGTCATCTCTCCTCGTGTCTTTCTCGGTTACCCCTCAAATCATAGGGGGTACAAATGCTATGAACTTTCCACCTCTAAAATCATACTTTCTCGACATGTTGTGTTTGACGAAACTGTTTTTCCATTTGCCAAACCCAACACTCCATCTCCTAGTTATGAGTTTCTTCACTCAAACTTATCTTCTGATCCACACCCATCCATCCATCTGGTTTCTCTACTCCTCACCCTCAATCAACGGCTCAAACACCTCCCACCCCACCAGCCCAACCAACTAACCTCCAAACCGGCCCACACAGCAACCACACCTACGGCCCAATCCCAAACCAACATCCCACCAGCCCACCGGTCAATACACCCCTCCAAACTTATACTCGTCTCCCACCAACTCACACTTCCACACACAATCAGTGGGTCTCACCACCACCCACCACCCCCACCCGCCGCACCATGACCACCCGAAGCATGATCGGTCACTCCCAGACCTAAACCACACATAAACCTCCATACCACTGTCTCCCTTGAACCCCATACCACGTAATCCAGCCGAAGCCCTTACAAAACCCGTTTGGTCCCATGCCATGCATGATGAGTTTAAAGCTCTTATTGATAATAATGCTTGGGAATTGGTACCGCGTCGACCTGATATGAATCTAATCCGATGTATGTGGATTTTCAAGGCATAAACTAAAATCTGATGGTTCTTTGGAACAGTACAAGGCCAGTTGGTTTGTGATGGTCGGTTACAACAGGTTGGGTCGATTGCCATAAAACTTTTAGTCCGGTGGTTAAACCGGCTACCATTCGGACAGTCTTGACTATTGCATTATATCATGGGTGGGATATTAATCAATTAGATGTTAAAAATGCGTTTCTTCATGGTAAACTTAGAAGAAACAGTCTACATGCATCAACCCATGGGTTTTAGACATCCAAACTACCCACATCATGTCTGCCGTTTACGCAAGTCCCTTTATGGTTTAAAACAAGCACCCAGGGCTTGGTATCACGATTTGTTTGCAGATTATGTGACTACATTGGGGTTTCATCATAGTGCTTGTGATCCTCACTCTTCATCTACAAACAATGGCAACGATACAGCTTATCTGTTGCTAATACGTTGATGATATTTTCCTCACCACCTCTTCAGCCGCAGTACGCCATCATTTTATGGGACTTTGTCTTCCGGAGTTTGCCATGAAAGACCTTGGCCCTCTTAGCTACTTTCTTGGTGTTTCGGTCACATGGGATGTACATGGTTTATTCTTATCCCAATCCCAGTATGCACGCGACATTTTGACTAGGCCAAACATGAGTGATTGTAACCCGGTCCGCACCCCAATTGACACGGCAGGTAAACTCGGATCTGCTGATGGTGATTTACCTTTCTGATCCTACTCACTATCGCAGCTTAGCAGGTGCTCTTCAATATCTGACCTTCACTCGTCCCGATATCTCATATGCCGTTCAACAAGTGTGCATGCACATGCATGCACCCCGTTTATCTTATTTAAATGCTCTCAAGAGGATACTGCGCGCTACATCAAAGGTACACTTACCATGGGTCTTTCTTTACGTCCTAGTCCCATTTCCTCCCTAGTGGCCTACACTGATGCTGATTGGGCGGGATGCTCAGACACTCCTCGTTCTAACCTCTGGCTACTGTGTATTTTTAGGTGACAACCTACTATCATGGTCTTCTAAACGTCAGACTACTATCTCCAGATCCAGGCAGAAGCTGAGTACCGTGGTGTTGGCCAATGTCATTGCCGAATCATGTTGGATTCGCAATCTGTTACTCGAACTCGGATACCCTACCACACGTGCCTCCCTAGTATATTGTCACAATGTGAGTGCAATAACATGTCTGGCACCCCATTCAACATCAACGAACTAAAATTTCGCAATCTGTTACTCGAACTCGTCTCCTTTTTCTATTCCCTAGTGCCGCGCGCCGCGATCTCTTCCTGTAACACCCGAAAATTTAGCAGCTAATGATAAACGTGTGAGATTTCGATAACTGTTTTATGTTCGAAGAATTGCGTTATCAAAGAAATAAGCACATTTGATCGTGCTTGAAATCCACGATGATTTGAAAAATGAAATATTACAGAATGATAGTGTGCGAGAAACTGGTGAACGTGGGCGAAAACCGTGCGCGAAACGGAGTTACGGATTGTCCGGAATCGCGAGCGAAGATAAAATCGAAAATGGACGAAAATCACCTGGGGCGGTACGCCCCGAGCCACACTCCCGGACCTAGGCGATGGCGCGCGGATGGCATCAAAAATATCCGGCCGCCATGAGCTCGCGCGGTACGCCCCAGGTCGAAGCTTGGCCTGGGCGATGCGCCTGGG